>CM035409.1:113450984-113655984 GCA_020310875.1 Ceratopteris richardii | reverse complement strand
GAGGAGAGTCATCTCTCTAGCACGTGGTGGTCATAATCATGCAACATCCATTCATACTAGCTCTAATTCCTCGATTGCAAGGAATCCAAGCAACATTTGCAAGGTAGTCATCTTGACAACTAGAGAGAATATTTCCTTAAAATCAACACCGTGTCATTGCTTAAAACCCTTTGCAACAATTCTTGTTTTATACTTTGGAGAAGCAATATTTGATGTGAACTTCAATTTATATACCCATTTACCTAGTAAAGTTTTTTGTACTTTGGCAAAGGTATTAAATTTCAAGTACCATTCTTGTGAATTGAATCCAACTTGCTCTTTATGGCACACTCCCACTTGACATGATCCTCTGTCTGCATAGTCTCTTTATAGCAAGAAGGCTCACAAAATCTGTTAACATAACAAAATCCAAAACTAGAACATATTTATTAGGTAGATGTGAGACACATGCAAAGCATCTCAATAGTTTCTGGACTAGAACATTTGTAGAGTGATTTGATCGAACATTCTCTTGAACATTAGTATGTGCACCATTTTTATGCATGCTAACTGAAGGACTAGTATCCTCAAACACCACTCTTCTCACTTCAACCTCCTTAATTGATTGTTTATGCATCTTAGTCTCATTGAAAATGACATCAATACTTCTAATCACTGATCGTGTTTCAAGATCCCATAAGTGATATCCAAATTGGCCTTCTCAACCAAATCCAAGAAAAATGCATTTCTTTGACTTATGGTCCAGCTTTTGACTAAGGTTCTTGGGTATATGAACATATGTTTCACACACAAAAACTCAAAGATGATCATAATATGGTGGTTTCCTTGTCCATAACTCTTGTGTCACTTTCAAACCTTTGGCAGTACTAGGTGAAAGGTTAATCACATGAACTATAGTTAATACTACTTCTACCCAAAAGCCTTGTGAAAGGTTTGCATGATGCAACATAGAAACTACTCTATCTTGAATAGTTTTATTCATCCTTTCAGCTACATCATTTTGTACTGGGATATCAGGAGTTGTAAACTCTCTACAAATTCCTTTAGACTAATAGAAAAAGGTTGAATTCATGTGAGGTATACTCACCCCCATCATCTGAACATAAATCCTTAAGCTTAGTTCCTTTTTCAGTCTCAAATGAAGCAAGCCATTCTCTGAAAGTAGGGAATACCTCATCCTATGCTTTGATAGGTTATACCCATACTTTCCTACACTACAACATATCGAGGGTATATTGAGGCTGCTATCGAGGAAAATGAATGGGCACAATTTTTGCGTGATGTCGGTGTTATGGTCGGTATGCGCGTCGGAAACATAATGCCGGTATGGGTGCCGGTATGCTCATCGGTATGTGCGTCGGTATAAGCATCGGTATAATCGTCGGTATTACCAACACTCATACCGATGGCTCTGCTGGGTGTACCGACGCCCATATCGACAACTCTACTGGGCGTACCGTCACCCATACCGAAGACCATATTGCACAAATTTTTTTGGGCAGAGTGTGTTGTCTATTGCTACAACATGATGTTATTTAGCAAAAGACAATACACTCTACCCAACTCTAAACCGAGTACATGTGTTATGTACTCTAATGGCAACCAAAACATGATTTTATATGAGCAAAAATGAACCATGAATCATGTACAAAAAGTTGTATATTCCATAAATGAAAGATGTACAAGAGTGTGACAAAGCACTTCCATATAGGAATCGAATACAAAATTATGGTACATCATTGCCACATAGGAGTGTACTACAAAATTGTGGCAATGTGAAAAAGCACTTCCATATAGGAATCGAATACAAAATTATAGTACATCATTGCCACATAGGAGTGTAATACAAAATTGTGGCAAAGCATATACGTAAGGGGATCAAAACATTTACACTTCCAATCCTGCAACAAAGCATGTGTAAAATGACACAAATTGACATAACATTTATAAACAACAACTAAAAATACGAAACCAAGCTATAAGTTTACCTAATCATAGAATATTCTCCCATGAAATGATTGCACCGCATCCCTCTAAGTCTTGCAACGGTGCAGCCAATCCATGATGATATCCGTAACATTCTTCGGTTCGCGTCGGAGGACGACCCACTGCCAACTCCTATAATAAATATGCAAAAGGTTAGATGAACATACACGATGTTGTGAACACAAACAAATTCAATAATTAACATGATACTTACAAATTGGTAGCGCATACTGTCGTATCCACCGCTACCTAAATGCAACGTTCCAACCATAAACGTGTGGCCGTCGCATCTCTCTGTTGATGATATCGATAAGGAGTATGTTGTTGCTCATCCTGAATCGATTCCCACTCTTCAACATCTAACCACACAGGCTTCGGTAAGCTTGCTCTAAAAGCATCACGCGCTTCCGACCATCGCTGAGACATCACCTTGCATGCCGTATGCTGAATCCATTCCGAACTCACAATAGGATTCCTAGGTGCTGGCCGGTACTCTTCATATATCGATTGTGTGATATTGTTTTTAGAATCCCTATCCTCTTCGCTCCATTTTAGCATTACAGAATGTCCAAACTCTATGGAGAAAAGTTGTCGAATGCGCTGACGACTGACTTCTCGACTGCATCCATGACTGGAGCTCCATTACGTATGTGATATATTTTGGAGTGGTCATGGTCATGCGCTCCCCAAGGTGTATGTGGAGATCCCATCTGATCCAATGTGAAGATCCCATCTGATCTAATGTGTGTATGCATATGCATGTTTGTATGCATATACATGTATATTTGTGTATGCATATGCATTGTGTATGCATATGCACTGTGTGTATGCATATGCATTGTGTATGTGTGTATGCATGTGCATTTGTGTGTATGCATATGCATGTGCCTATGCATATGCATGTGCCTATGCATATGCATGTGCCTATGCATATGCATTTGTGTATGCATATGCATTTGTGTGTATACATATGCATTGTGTGTATGCATATGCATTTGTGTATGCATATGCATTGTGTATGCATATGCATTGTGTATGCATATGCATTGTGTATGCATATGCATGTGTGCATGTGTGTATGTGTGTATGCATATGCATGTGTGCATGTCTGTATGTGTGTATGCATATGCATATGCATGTGTGTATGCATATGCATGTTTGTATGCATATGCATGTGTGCATGTCTGTATGTGTGTATGCATATGCATATGCATGTCTGTATGCATATGCATGTTTGTATGCATATGCATGTGTGCATGCATATGCATTGTGTGTATGCATATGCATTGTGTGTATGCATATGCATTGTGTATGCATATGCATTGTGTGTATGCATATGCATATCCATGACTGTAGCTCCATTACGTATGTGATATATTTTGGAGTGGTCATGGTCATGCGCTCCCCAAGGTGTATGTGGAGATCCCATCTGATCCAATGTGAAGATCCCATCTGATCTAATGTGTGCATGCATATGCATGTTTGTATGCATATGCATGTATATGTGTGTATGCATATGCATTGTGTATGCATATGCACTGTGTGTATGCATATGCATTGTGTATGCATATGCACTGTGTGTATGCATATGCATTGCGTATGTGTGTATGCATGTGCATTTGTGTGTATGCATATGCATGTGCCTATGCATATGCATTTGTGTGTATGCATATGCATTGTGTGTATGCATATGCATTTGTGTATGCATATGCATTGTGTATGCAAATGCATGTGTGTATGTGTGTATGCATATGCATGTGTGCATGTGTGTATGTGTGTATGCATATGCATGTGTGCATGTGTGTATGTGTGTATGCATATGCATATGCATGTGTGTATGCATATGCATGTTTGTATGCATATGCATGTGTGCATGCATATGCATTGTGTGTATGCATATGCATTGTGTGTATGCATATGCATTGTGTATGCATATGAATTTGTGTATGCATATGCATTTGTGTATATATATGCACTTGTGTATGCATGTGCATTTGTGTATGCATATGCATTTGTGTGTATGCACATGCATTTGTCTGTATGCATATGCATTTGTGTATGCATATGCATCTGTGTGTATGCATATGCATTTGTGTATGCATACACATTTGTGTGTATGCATATGCATTTGTGTATGCATATGCATTGTGTGTATACATATGCATTTGTGTATGCATATGCATGTGTGCATGTGTGTATGTGTGTATGCATATGCATGTGTGCATGTGTGCATGGGTGTATGCATATGCATATGCATGTGTGTATGCATATGCATGTTTGTATGCATATGCATGTGTGCATGCATATGCATTGTGTGTATGCATATGCATTATGTGTATGCATATGCATTTGTGTATGCATATACATTTGTGTATGCATATGCATATGTGTATGCATATGCATATGTGTATGCATATGCATATGTGTATGCATATGCATATGTGTATGCATATGCATATGTGTATGCATATGCATTTATGTGTATGCATATGCATTTGTGTATGCATAAGCATTTTTGTGTATGCATATGCATTTGTGTGTATGGATATGCATGTGTATATGCATATGCATTTGTGTATGCATATGAATTTGTGTGTATGCATATGCATTTGTGTATGCATATGCATTTGTGTATGCATATGCATTTGTGTATGCATATGCATTTGTGTATGCATATGCATGTGTGTATGCATATGCATGTGTGCATGTGTATGTGTGTATGCATATGCATGTGTGCATGTGTGTATGTGTGTATGCATATGCATATGCATATGTGTATGCATATGCATATGTGTATGCATATGCATTTATGTGTATGCATATGCATTTATGTGTATGCATATGCATTTATGTGTATGCATATGCATTTGTGTATGCATAAGCATTTTTGTGTATGCATATGCATTTGTGTGTATGGATATGCATGTGTATATGCATATGCATTTGTGTATGCATATGAATTTGTGTGTATGCATATGCATTTGTGTATGCATATGCATGTGTGCATGTGTGTATGTGTGTATGCATATGCATGTGTGCATGTGTGTATGTGTGTATGCATATGCATGTGTGTATGCATATGCATGTGTGTATGCATATGCATGTGTGTATGCATATGCATTATGTGTATGCATATGCATTGTGTGTATGCATATGCAATTCTGTATGCATATGCATTTGTGTGTATGCATATGCATTTGTGTGTATGCATATGCTTGTGTGTATGCATACGCATTTGTGTATGCATATGCATTTGTGTGTATGCATATGCATTGTGTGTATGCATATGCATGTGTGCATGTGTGTATGTGTGTATGCATATGCATGTGTGCATGTGTGTATGTGTCTTTGCATATGCATGTGTGTATGCATATGGATGTTTGTATGCATATGCATGTGTGTATGCATATGCATGTGCATGCGTATGCAAATGCATGTGTGTATGCATATGCATATGCATATGCATGTCTATGCATATGCATGTCTATGCATATGCATGTCTAGGCATATGCATGTCTATGCATATGCATATGCATGTGTATTCATATGCATGTGTAATCATATGCATGTGTATGCATATGCATGTGTGTATGCATATGCATATGCATGTGTGTATGCATATGCATGTGTGTATGCATATGCATTTGTGTGTATGCATTGTGTGTATGCATATGCGTGTGTTTATGCATATGCATGGGTGTATGCATATGCATGTGTGTATGCATATGGATATTTGTATGCATATTATGCATGTGTGTATGCATATGCATGTGTGTATGCATATGCATGTGTGTATGCATATGCATGTGCATGTGTATGCATATGCATGTGTATGCATATGCATGTGTGTATGTATATGCAAGTGTGTATGCATATGCATGTGTGTATGCATATGCATTTGTGTGTATTCATTGTGTGTATGCATATGCATGTGTTTATGCATATGCATGTGTGTATGTGTGTATGTGTGTATGCATATGCATGTGTGCATGTGTGCATGTGTGCATGTGTGTATGTGTGTATTCATATGCATATGCATGTGTGCATGCATATGCATTTTGTGTATGCATATGCATTGTGTGTATACATATGCATTTGTGTATGCATATGCATGTGTGCATGTGTGTATGTGTGTATGCATATGCATGTGCGCATGTGTGTATGCATATGCATATGCATGTGTGTATGCATATGCATGTTTGTATGCATATGCATGTGTGCATGCATATGCATTGTGTGTATGCATATGCATTATGTGTATGCATATGCATTTGTGTATGCATATACATTTGTGTATGCATATGCATATGTGTATGCATATGCATATGTGTATGCATATGCATTTATGTGTATGCATATGCATTTATGTGTATGCATATGCATTTGTGTATGCATAAGCATTTTTGTGTATGCATATGCATTTGTGTGTATGCATATGCATGTGTATATGCATATGCATTTGTGTATGCATATGAATTTGTGTGTATGCATATGCATTTGTGTATGCATATGCATTTTGTGTATGCATATGCATGTGTGTATGCATCTGCATGTGTGCATGTGTGTATGCATATGCATGTGTGCATGTGTGTATGTGTGTATGCATATGCATATGCATGTGTGTATGCATATGCATGTTTCTATGCATATGCATTATGTGTATGCATATGCATTGTGTGTATGCATATGCATTGTGTGTATGCATATGCAATTCTGTATGCATATGCATTTGTGTGTATGCATATGCATTTGTGTATGCATATGCATTGTGTGTATGCATATGCATGTGTGTATGCATATGCATGTGTGCATGTGTGTATGTGTGTATGCATATGCATGTGTGCATGTGTGTATGTGTGTTTGCATATGCATGTGTGTATGCATATGGATGTTTGTATGCATATGCATGTGTGTATGCATATGCATGTGCATGTGTATGCAGATGCATGTGTGTATGCATATGCATATGCATATGCATGTCTATGCATATGCATGTCTATGCATATGCATGTCTATGCATATGCATGTCTATGCATATGCATGTCTATGCATATGCATGTCTATGCATATGCATATGCATGTGTATTTATATGCATGTGTATGCATATGCATGTGTGTATGCGTATGCATATGCATGTGTGTATGCATATGCATTTGTGTGTATGCATTGTGTGTATGCATATGCATGTGTTTATGCATATGCATGTGTTTATGCATATGCATGTGTGTATGCATATGCATGTGTGTATGCATATGGATGTTTGTATGCATATGCATGTGTGTATGCATATGCATGTGTGTATGCATATGCATGTGTGTATGCATATGCATGTGCATGTGTATGCATATTCATGTGTATGCATATGCATGTGTGTATGCATATGCATGTGTGTATGCATATGCATTTGTGTGTATTGATTGTGTATGCATATGCATGTGTTTATGCATATGCATGTGTGTATGTGTGTATGTGTGTATGTGTGTATGTGTGTATGCATATGCATGTGTGCATGTGTGCATGTGTGTATGTGTGTATTCATATGCATATGCATGTGTGCATGCATATGCATTTTGTGTATGCATATGCATTGTGTGTATGCATATGTATTTGTGTATGCATATGCATATGTGTGTATGCATATGCATTTGTGTGTATGCATATGCATTTGTGTGTATGGATATGCATTTGTGTGTATGGATATGCATTTGTGTGTATGCATATGCATGTGTGTATGCCTATCCATTTGTGTGTATGCATATGCATTGTGTGTATGCATACGCATTTGTGTATGCATATGCATTGTGTGTATGCATATGCATTGTGTGTATGCATATGCATTGTGTGTATGTATATGCATTGTGTGTATGCATATGCATTGTGTATGCATATGCATGTGTGCATGTGTGTATGCATATGCATGTTTGCATGTGTTTATGTGTGTATACATATGCATATGAATGTGTGTATGCATATGCATGTGTGCATGCATATGCATGTGTGCATGCATATGCATGTGCGCATGCATATGCATGTGCGCATGCATATGCATGTGCGCATGCATATGCATTGTGTGGATGCATATGCATATGCATTTGTGTGTATGCATATGCTTTTGTGTATGTGTATGCATTTGTGTGTATGCATATGCATTGTGTGTATGCATATGCATTTGTGTATGCATATGCATGTGAGCATGTGTGTATGTGTGTATGCATATTCATGTGTGCATGTGTGTATGCATATGCATGTGTGTATGCATATGCATGTTTGTATGCATGTGCATGTGTATGCATATGCATATGCATGTGTATGCATATGCATGTCTATGCATATGCATGTGTGTATGCATATGCATATGCATTTGTGTGTATGCATATGCATTTGTGTGTATGCATATGCTTTTGTGTATGTGTATGCATTTGTGTGTATGCATATGCATTGTGTGTATGCATATGCATGTGAGCATGTGTGTATGCATATTCATGTGTGCATGTGTGTATGCATATGCATGTGTGTATGCATATGCATGTTTGTATGCATATGCATGTGTGTATGCATATGCATGTGCATGTGTATGCATATGCATATGCATCTCTATGCATATGCATGTCTATGCATATGCATGTGTGTATGCATATGCATGTTTGTATGCATATGCATGTTTGTATGCATATGCATGTTTGTATGCATGTGCATGTGTATACATATGCATGTGTGTATCCATATGTATATGCATGTGTATGCATATGCATATGCATGTGTATGCATATGCATATGCATATGCATGTGTATGCATTATATGCATGTGTGTATGCATATGCATATGCATGTATGTATATGCATGTTTGTATGCATATGAATGTGTGTATGCATATGCATTGTGTATGTGTGTATGCATATGCATTTGTGTACGCATATGCATTGTGTGTATGCATATGCATGTGTGTATGCATATGCATGTGTGTATGGATATGCATGTGTGTGTTTATACATATGTGAGTGTGTATGTATATGTATCTCTCTCTCTCTATGTCAATAAAAAAGAAACCAATCACGTACATCGATGTAATTGTTTGAATCGTGGTCGTCAAAGTCCACTTGAAGTTTTCTTTCGTCGAATTTCCAAAGGCTTAATCCAAAACCTCTTGCAAAATTAAAGAGAGAAGATATTAGAAAAGCAAAAACATAAAGAAAGAAAAAAGAGTGCTATAGTATGTGTGATATACTTACCAAAACTTCATATTTGGAAAGATAGAGGTGTGCTTAGATCTAGAGAGAGAGAGAGGGAGGGGGAGAGAGAGAGAGAGGGAGGGGGATAGAGAGAGAGAGGGAAGGAGAGAGAGAGAGGGAAGGGGGAGAGAGAGAGAGAGAAAGAGAGAAACAGTGACAAACAGAGATATGTTGATCGCGCGCGCAAAGTCGACAATCGAAGATCTAAGTTCAAAACGCATGAAATGTCGAATGTTTGCTCCCGGGCCCGGTTAAAAACGGAGCATCCATATGAGCATCGGTATGGGCATCAGTACCTTCCAGTAACTTACCGATGCTTATACCGCTGCTTATACCGATGCTAATACTGAAGCAATTGTTCCGAGGCTAAGCGGCTTTCCCAAATCTTCTGAGGGTCTTACCGACACCGATGCGGACCGTCGGTATGCCAAATGTCGGTATACCCTTGGTATGTTGTAGTGCTAGTAGCTGTTGGAGACCTCTTAATCTCCAAAGGTTTGATCTATATTGATTTAAGAACACCTCTATATCAGTTATGGATCAAACTTTACACAAATGTTACCTTCATTTACCGAAACTTTCACTATCACTTCTCTGAGTGAAAAACTTCCTTCTTTAGAAAGTCTGCTTCAGAAATTGACTTCATTACTTGCACATATCTTCAGATTTCTTCAAACTAATGATGCACATATCTTCACACTTCCTTTGTCGCATTCATATCAACCATTAGTCCTTCAGAAGAATCATTAGAACTTAAATTTGATCCTTAAGATCAAAAGTATGTCAGACACTGTCTTCCTGAACAAACGACTTTGACATAGGTAACTTCTAAAGTTGATTTCTCATAGCACAGATCCCATTTTGCTAAATGCTTTTAGCCATAGCTTCCTTATCTTCCAACTTAGATTTTGATTGCTCATTCGTAAAAAACTTTACACTGTGCACTAAGATCTAGGAAAAAATTGACACGAAAAAATGCATGACTCTGAGAGTTTTTCCTGCAAACTTTACATACACATGTTCTTATTGATCATACTCAGAGCATGAAAGGAATTAGACCATGAAACTTTGAACATAGCTTCATTAGCTTCTAGATTAGATGTTTACAAAAGATTTCTTGATCCACATGTTCAGGTTGAGAGAAATCAGAGAAAGACTCCACACTAAACTCATGAAGATGACTCTCTACAGATCTATCTCAATGACACT
Organism: Ceratopteris richardii; assembly: GCA_020310875.1. NCBI lineage: Eukaryota > Viridiplantae > Streptophyta > Polypodiopsida > Polypodiales > Pteridaceae > Ceratopteris > Ceratopteris richardii. The sequence continues at coordinate 113,645,558 of CM035409.1, read as the reverse complement.
TGGCTTCTAATGACCCTCTCTCTTATTTCTTTACATCATTGACTTATATACATATGTTTCTAGACTTATCCCACATCTATTATATTACTCTTTATCATCCTAAGGATTACCTATACTGATCATAGTACAAGAATTTCCACCTGTAATGTACATATGTATACAAGCTATCATTATGAAATCTCTTCACTTTCTCAAATGACTTCTTTCACTTCAATCTGATCATTGACTTGCTTTAAACTCTTTGTAATCATCAATTTGGGATTGCTTTGTTCCAATAGCTCCCCCTCAATCACTAATTGTGATTATTCCATTCTTCTTTACTCCTGCCATCTCTTTGAACCTCTGTAACTTAGGTCCATCCAAAATTTTGTCAACATATTTGGAACTTGTTCTTTTGTTGGAGTATACAATACTTCAATCTCTTTATCAAGTACCTTTTCCCTGAAGAAATGATATTGAATCTCTGTGTGCTTAGTCTTGGCATGAAAAAAAAGGTTAGCTGCCAAATACAATGAACTCATATTGTCTCCAAAAATAATTGGAGTACTCTGATCAGTTCCAAAACTCTTCAACAAGGTCTTTATCCATATCACTTCTTTTGCAGCCTCTACCATTCCTTTATAATCAGCTTCTGTGGATGAAAAGCAACTCTATGTTGCTTCTTTGAGCACCAAGAAACTAATTTATCTCCAATATAACAGAGATACCCATGAGTAGACCTTCTATCATCTAAATCACCTGCCCAATCTGCATCACTAAACACTTTGATTTTTGTATCAGAAGTAAATCCATAATACAAACCCTCACTTAGGGTTCCTTTGATATATCTGAGTACCCTTTGAGCTGCAATCCTCCATGTTGAACTTGACCAGAAGATTCTTCAAGTATCTCTCTTGTGTAACATATACTCCATGTTGAGTATACACAATCTGCATTCCTAAGAAATAAGATAAGTTTCCCAAATCACTTATCTTAAACTCGTTCTCTATTTGTTTCTTAAGCTCCTTGATTCCTTGAGCATCTATCCCTGTGACAATAATATCATCAACATAAATACACATGTATATATATCCATTTTCACTTGCCTTCACTAGCAAGCTACTATCTGCCTTTGATGCTTGATATCCACATTCATTCAAGAACTTAACAAGCCTATAATTCCATGCTCTTGGGGCCTGCTTCAACCCATACAAAGCTCTCTTAAGCTTACACACATAATCTGATCCAATTGAATCCATGAAGCCTTCTGATTGCTCCATGTACACTTCATCTGCAATGTATCCATTCAGAAATGCATTCTTCACATCTAATTGTAATAACTTCCATCCTTTACAAGTAGCAATAGCAATCAATGATCTAATTGTAGACATCTTAGCAACAGGACTAAAGGTTTCATCATAATCTACCCCATAAGTTTGAGCATAACCTTTGACCATAAGTCTAGCCTTGTATCGAGACACTTTTCCATCTGCAAACCTTTTTGTTTTATACACCCACTTACATCCAATGACCTTCTGATTCTTTGGTCTTGGCACCAACTACCATGTTTAATTTTCAAGTAGAGCATCATACTCTTCTTGCATTGCCTTCTCCCAATTATGTTTACCTTTAGCTTCTTCATATGTGATTGGGTCTTCTTCTATCTTTACAATGTAAGCATAATCTTGTGTTGTTAAGAAGGATGTATCATAGCTATACCTGATAGGCTCTTTTCTTTCTTTCAAAGATCTTCTGACCTCTGCACTTCTTGAAGTCTCAGCCACATTTGATTCTGGATCAAATCTTGGCCCATCTTCAACATTGCCCTGCAATTTATTTTTATAATCAACATCATCAATATCTTCTTCATACACACTTACTTTTGTCTTCCCTTTTCTTTGTATTTCTTTTACATCTGCATAATCATTTGTTGACCCTATATACCATGTGCTTTGCTCATCAAATGTAACATCTTTTGTAACAAGAAATTGCTTTGTGGATGGACTCCACAATCTGTAACCCATCTCTCTATCATCATACCCAATAAAACATACTTCTCTGCTTTGGGTTCTAACTTGAAGGAACATAAGCATATGCTAAACATCCAAATACCTTACAATGATCAAGAGTAGGTCTCTTACCCCACCATGCTTCATAAGGTGTTCTTCCATCCAAAGCTTTACAAGGTAACCTATTCACAAGGTATGTTGCAATGTTGATAGCTTCTGCCCATAAGTAATTTGGACAATTCTTTTCTTTCATCATTGCTCTTGCAAACTCTACAAGAGTTCTATTTCTTCTTTCTACAACTCCATTTGTTGAGGAGAGTACCTGTAAGTTACTTCTCTTTTTATACCTGCATTCCATAAATAATCATCAAACTCTTTAGAGAAATACTCTCCCCCTCCATCTGATCTCAACCTCTTGAGCTTTTGTCCTGTAATCCTTTCTACATAAACATGATAATGCTTGAATGTCTTGAACACTTCTGATTTATCCTTAATTACATATAAAGTAATCCATCTGGTTGCATCAGCAACAAACAACATATAATATCTGGATCCATTTATGCTATAGTCCCTTGAAGGACCCCACACATCTATATGAACCAATTCAAGCATATTTGAATACTTGTACCTTGATTTATTGTATGAACTTTTGTGTGCTTTACCTAATTGACAAGCTTCACACTTGTACACCATGTGTTGACCTTCAACATTTGGCAATCCAAGCATCACATCATTCTTTGACATTTCCTTTATGGCTCTCTCATTGAAATGACCTAGCCTTTTATGCCATAGGTCTAACTCAGACATCTTTTGACTTCCATAAGTGAATAATGCATGTCCCACATTACCTTGGACCTTGAGAGTAAACAACCTTCCTTCCTTTTTACCTACAATGACATTTCTATATCCCTGATTTGGATCTTGCACATAAACACCATCATTTGTGAATCTGACTTCATATCCCTTCTCCACAATTTGTCCTACACTTATCAAGTTTTTAGGAATAGTAGGAACATAAAGTACCTTGCTCAAGAGTGTACTTCCATTCTTTGTCTTCACTAATCCAATGCTCTCCACTTTATGCTTGGTGTTATCACCTATTCACCTTTGCTTCCATATTAGTCATCAATGATATATTGCCACTCAGATGATTGCTACATCTTGAGTCAATATAGAACACCCTTTGGTCTTCTCCTACTGCTTCATGTGTTGCATTCAAGATGAGAGTCATGTCATCTTTTTTATCTGATGCATAATTATAGTAATTGTTGTTGTAGGATTGAGATTGAAAACTTCTTCCACCTCCTCTACCTCTTTGATTGAAGCTCTGATTATTACTTCCACCATTTTGATTGTTATACCAACAATCATTTGCCAAATGATTGGTTCTGCCACAAATCCAGCAAGCTTTAGTATTGTCTTTGTTCTTACCTCCTCTTCCTTTACCTCTGAAATTCATCTTTCCTTTTGTAAAGTTAGCTTGATTTGAAGTTCCTTCATCATCAATTGACTGCTTTCCTTTGCCATTCTTTTTCTTGTCCTTGGGGTTCATAGCTTGACTTCCACTCCTATCATTGTCTCCCTTAATGTCCTACTCAAAAGTTAGCATGTATCCTAGCAATTGATTAAGATCAGGAGTAAAGTGATCTAATGACAACTCTATGGAAAATATGAAAGGCTTCCACTTCTCATCTCCTCTCAGACCTGTAAGTAGTTGCCTTACCAACTTATCTTCTTCAATGTCTTCATCTACTACTCCCAAGCTATTTGCAATATCCTTCATCCTTGCCACATAATCAAAAATTGATTTTGAACTCTTCTTCTTGAAAGTTGTGAACTCTGCCCATAATGAGGACTGTTGATATATTTAGGTAGTGATGTGTGTGAACACACTAGGACCGCCGGGGCACTTTTTTACCTCTTTAGGAGGTTTTTTTCCCCCGGCTTGTATATACGCCTATTGCCCTAATGGGATACTTATCTTTGTACATTCTCTAATAATACATTCACTATTGTGTGTTCATGCTCCAAGCTTCTTCTTCTTCCTTGTGTTGTTCATGTGCTTTTGCAGACGTCTAACTCCAACATTTGGTATCAGAGCAGGCCATCGCTTCATCTAGGGCGCTTCATCTAGGACCAAAGTCGCGATTTGAGCTCGTTTCGGCCTTCGAACTCACTATCGTAGTGCTTGTGCAGGCTATTTCATCTTTTTGTGCCAAAGGTATATACCTGTTTCTGTTCGCTAGTAAAAGAGTCTCGAAGTCTGCTACAGGTTTAGCAAAACTCGTCTGGGCAGTTCTGTTCAAGTTTCTGAGATACAGTCATTTTTTTGCATCAACGTATTTTAGTCACCGGCCATGGCTGAAAGCACTGATGTATTCCGTATGTTGGCTATTGAGGATAAGTTGGATAGTACCAACTACCCATTATGGGCTTATATGATGCGACATGTATTGGTTGCAAAAGGACTGTGGAACATTGTACAGGTGCTGGAGCTGATGAAAATGGTGTCAAAGATGATATTGTTCAGATTCCTGTTCGTCTTGTTGTTTCTGTTGCACCTACTACAGAGCAGATTCGTTGGGATGACAGAGATGCCCAGGCACATGCATTGATAGCTTTGTCTGTCAAATGTTCCATTATTCCTCATATTCGCTCTTGCAGAACAGCTAAGGATGATTGGGATACACTTACCACATTGTACCAAGCTAGGAATGAGGCTCCTGTTGCTTACCTCCGAAAACAGTTGGAGAGTGAGCACATGAATGAAGGTGATTCTATGGACAGTTTCCTAACAAAGATCAAAGACTTGAAGGAACAGTTGATTTCTGCTAATGAGGTTATACCAGATAGCTCACTTGTGCAGACCGTTCTGAATGGTCTTCCTGATTCATATCAGAGTTTTGCTTCTACTCTTCGGTTGATGATGAAAGGCAATCCAAATGCCTTATCATTTGAGGAGTTAGTCTGTGTTCTGTTGCAAGAAGATCAGTGTAGGCAAAACAGGTCCATTATGCGAGTTGCAGATCAAGCTTTCCTGGCTAGTCAGAAGGGCAAAGAAAAATGGAGCTCTTCAACTAGTAAGCAGAAATCTGCTAATTCTGCATATTCCAAGAAGGAAGATAAAGATGAGAAAAAATCAAAAAAGCAGAAATTGTTTTGTAAGTACTGTAAAAGGAATGATCATATCATAAAGAATTGTCCAAAACTCGCTGCTAAAGAGGCAAAGAAGAAAGAGGCTCGAATGGTTGTTGCAGAGGCCTCTACACCAAAAACAGAGTCTGCAAATCTTGTGCAGGAAGAAGAATGGGCGTTTACTACTGTCTGTAGTTTTGACCCATCTTCTCATGAGTAGTGCATGTCTGCAGTAGACTCAGATGTTTGGTATTTTGATAGTGGGGCGACCAAACATATTACCTCGTAGCGCAGTTTCTTCTCTTCACTCGAGCCTGCCCCTACAAGGAATACTGTTACATGCGCCAACAAATCCTCTTATCCTCTTATGGGAGTTGGTAAGATCATTTTGACTATTGCTGATGGTAGTTCTTTCACTTTGTCACATGCTCTATTTGTGCCAGGGATCAAAAAGAACCTGTTATCAGTTTCTGCATTAGCCAAGATTGGATTGGTTGTGAAATTTCTTGATGACAGGTGTATAGTTCATGATCTATCAAATGGCGATCTAATTATTGCTTCTGGCATTTTATGTCGTGGGCTGTATAAGCTCATAGACTATGAAAGATTTGTAAATGATTTGGCATGTGCAGTAAATGATTCTCAGGCTATGTCAGATGCAAAGCTTTGGCATGCATGCTTTGGTCATCTAAATTTTGCTAGTTTGCTACACCTGCAAAAATCTGAAATGGTGTCCTCATTGCCCAAACTTGAGGCACCTGGAAAACATGTTTGTGAAGGCTGTATTTTGGGCAAAATGCAGCGTTCATCCTTTCCAAAAGATGGTTCAGTTTGGCAGAAATTGCAGCTTGTACATAGTGATGTTTGTGGTCCTATGTAGACACCTTCTTTTGGAAATTACCTTTACTTCGTGACTTTCATTGATGATTTTCCCAGGCATGCATGGGTATATCCACTCAAAGCAAAGTCCAAAGTGTTCATGTGCTTTAAACAGTTTTTTCTTTTGGCTGAAAATCTGTCAGGATGTAAAATGGGCACCCTCCGTTCCGATCGAGGAGAGGAATATATGTCTTCTGAATTTAATGCATTTCTGGCTGAACGTGGGATAAAACACCAGTGTACAGTGCCGTATACACCTCAACAGAATGGAGTTGCTGAATGAAAGAACAGGTCACTCATGGAGATGGCGAGGTGCATGGTCAAGAGTCAGGCTTTACCACATAGTTTCTGGCTTGAGGCTGTCATGTGTGCAGCATATGTACTGAACAGGTGTCCTACTAAAGCGCTGCAATCTATCACTCCATATGAGGCTTGGCATGACCGCAAGCCATCTGTTGCTCATCTGCGTGTTTAACCTGATGGTACAATTGACAGGTATAAGGCTAGGCTTGTTGCAAAGGGTTATGCGTAGGAAAGAGGCATTGATTTTGATGAGACCTTTGCACCTACATGTTGTATGACTACTGTTCGGAGCATTTGTGCACTTGCAGCCCATCATGGTTGGAATGTACATCAATTGGACATTAAAACAGCATTTCTGAATGCTGACTTGCATGAAGAAGTGTATGTTTTTTAGCCCCGTGGCTTTGTGCAAAAAGGGCATGAAAACCAGGTGTGCAGGTTAAAGAAGGCGTTATATGGTTTAAGGCAAGCACCACGTGCTTGGTATGAGAAGATACATGCCTATCTGATTGCACATGGTTTTGAGAATAGTCCAACTGAAAGCACCTTATATGTTAAGCGTGCTAATGATGTGCTTCTGATCATTGTTGTCTATGTTGATGACATGTTGCTCATTGGTCCTATTGAGAAGCATATTGCTGATTTTAAGGCTGATTTGCATGCCTCATTTGAGATGTCTGATTTGGGGCATTTGCATCACTATTTCGGCATTCAGTTTATGCAAGTTGATGGTGGAATGGCTTTGTGTCAAACGAAATATATTGACACATTATTGCAGCGTTTTGGCCTTGAAGACTGTAAGCATATTGCCACTCCTAAGGAGACAGGTTTACGATTGAGTCTTCATGATGCTGGAGATGCATTTGATGTTGTTCTCTATCAGCAGGCTGTTGGATGCTTGATTTACTTATGCATTACTCGGCCAGATATTCAGTTTGCTGTCTCATAGATGAGCAAGTTTATGCGTTGCCCAAGAGTCACGCATTGGAAGGTGGTAAAGCGCATCTTTCGCTACTTGAGTGGAACTCGACTATTTGGGTTGTTTTATCCCAAGGGGGGATCACTACCGCCAGATTTGCATGCTTTTTCTGACTTAGATTGGGCTGGTTGCTATGACACTCGTGCGTTCACCAGTGGTTTTTGCTTCATGCATGGTAGCTCATGTATATCTTGGTTGAGCAAGAAGCAGCCTACTGTGGCCACTTACAGTTGTGAGGCTGAGTATAGGGCAGCTTTCACAGTGACTGTTGAGTGTGTGTGGCTCAGACGCCTTATGGCTGATTTGGGTGTTGGTCAGTCTTCTGCCACCACCATCTTCACTGACAGTCAGAGTGCATTGGCAGTTGCGAGGAACCCTGTGTTCCATGCTCGCACTAAGCACATTGAGGTGCATTATCAATATGTCAGGCAGAGGTTCTCTACTGGGGAGATCAGCTTGGCATATGTGCCCACGCAGGAGAACATTGCAGACCTTTTCACGAAGGCTCTACCTAGGGAGAAGTTTGAAGCTTTCCGCAAAGCTTTGGGCTTACTTCCTTTTGTGGAGTGATTTCCACATAGCTTGGCACTTCCTTATACATGAGTGCCAGCTCCTTGTTCACCACATCACTCCTAGGGGGATTTGTTGATATATTTAGGTAGTGATGTGTGTGAACACACTAGGACCGCCGGGGCACTTTTTTCCCTCTTTAGGAGGTTTTGTTCCCCCGGCTTGTATATATGCCTATTGCCTTAATGGGCTACTTATCTTTGTACATTCTCTAGTAATACATTCACTATTGTGTGTTCGTGCTCCAAGCTTCTTCTTCTTCCTTGTGTTGTTCGTGTGCTTCCGCAGACGTCTAATTCCAACAAGGAATTCCTTGACTTGGTTGTGTTTTGGAAATGATCTTCCAAAGCATTCCACACATCTGTTGCACTTTCTAATCCTCTAATGTGAGGTAGAAGATAATCATTTACAGCCATGTAAATGATGCTTCTAGCTTGAGCATCCTTTCTCATCCAATTCTTTAAACCTGCAAGTTCTTCCCTAGTTGGAACACTAGGATCTTCAAACTCAGGCTTTTCTTCTTCTCCTATAATGAACGCCATTAAATCTTTGCTCATGAGGTGTGCCTCCATCCTCATGGACCAAGCTGGATAGTTCTCCCTATCTAGCTTATCAATCTGCAAGCTTTCTCCCATCTTTGATCTTCTGTGTCTGCAATTACTATGATTTATGATAATAGAGTGTACCTTTGATATGAAGCTTTAATCCTTCTTGATCATTTGAACTCGTGCTTTGTATACTTTTGCAAGTTATCTTCAAGAATTTTGCTTTGTCCACCTTCAATTAGAAGGAGCTTCAATATCTGCCACAGTCGGGACTTCCAATGCCTTTACTTCACTTGCATTGCACCTTCTGCTCTGATACCATTGTTGGAGACCTCTTAATCTCCAAAGTTTTGATCTATACTGATTTACGAACACCTCTATATCAGTTATGGATCAAACTTTACACAAATGTTACCTTCATTTACCAAAACTTTCACTATCACTTCTTTGAGTGAAAAACTTCCTTCTTCAGAAAGTCTGCTTTAGAAATTGACTTAATTACCTGCACATATCTTCAGATTTCTTCAAACTAATGATGCACATATCTTCACACTACCTTTGCGCAATCATATAAACCATTATTCCTTCAAAATAATCATTAAAACTTTAATTTGATCCTTAAGATCAAAAGTATGTCAGAAACTATCTTTTTGAACAAATGACTTTGACATAGGTAACTTCTAAGGTTGATTTCTCACAGCATAGATCCCGTTTTGCTAAATGCTTTTAGCCATAGCTTCCTTATCTTCCAACTTAGATTTTGAATGCTCATTCATGAAAAACTTTACATTGTGCACTGAGATCTAGGCAAAACATTGACACGACAAAATGTGCGACTCTGAGAGTTTTTCCTGCAAACTTTACATACACATGTTCCTATTGATCATACTCACAGCATGAAAGGAATTAGGCCATGAAACTTTGAGCATAGCTTCATTATCTTCTAGATTAAATGTGTACAAAAGATTTCTTGATCCACGTGATCACGCTGAGAGAAATCAAAGAAAGACTCGACGCTAAACTCGTGAAGATGACTCTCTACACATCTATCTCAATGATAGTTGGCTTCTAATGACTCTGTCTCTTATTTCTTTACATTATTGACTTATATACATATGTTTCTAGACTTATCTTGCATCTATTACATTACTCCTTATCATCCTAAGGATTACCTATACTCATAGTACAAGAATTTCCACCTGTAATGTACATATGTATACAAGCTATCATTCTGTAATCTCTTCACTTTCTCAAATGACTTCTTTCACTTCAATCTGATCATTGACTTGCTTTGAACTCTTTGTTATCATCAATTTGGGATTGCTTTGTTCCAACAATAGCAGCATCTATGAAAGTGACAAAGTAAAGAGGACCACCTAATGAACTTGTGGGTAGAGGACCGCACACATTTGTATGAACGAGATCTAAAGGCTGAATTGAAGAGTCAATGTGCATCTTGTGCATATTCCTAGTTTGCTTTCCATATTGACAATGCTCACAAAAGGAAAAATTAGAGAAAGATAACACATGTAAGTAGCCAGAATGAGAAAGATTTTCCATTCCACTACATGATATATGGCCCAAACAGCCATGACAAATACAAGCCATAGCATGTTCAATAACAACTAACAAGTTTTCTTTCTATGATATAAATAAAGGTTAAAGTGAGCCAACTCTGCTTCATTTTGCAATAAATATATTGCCCTTTGATATGCAAAAGGACTGAGTATAGAAGACCACCTTGTATCCAAGGTCATCAAGTTGAGCAATTGACATCAAACTATGTGATAACTGAGGTACATGACATACATTATGCATAGTAAATTTTGAACCATCAATGAACTGCACAACCACATCTTCAATCCCAACAACATCACATTGATAATAATCACTAAGTCTCACAATACTCTTTTAGTATTTAAAGCTCATAGGCTATTACTAAAGCCCCCAACAACAATATACAACTGTTTCGACTTTGGCAAATCATCATCCTAGCAAATGGAGAAACTTGCTCTTGTCTATATACTATGAGGATAGATTTTGCATGGTCTACTCCATCGTATAATGGGCCCTGAACTCATATTTTCTTATGAGGAAAGCTTTAGTATTAGTTTTTTGGAATTCTTAACCCATGTTCTCAAGTCTCCTTTTAATTGCAATTGTGGGCTCTTATTGTAGTGAGGGGGTAACTTGTTTGAGGCTAGCCCCTTGTAATAATGACTATATTTGTAATATTTGATTCTGCCCCCTACACTTCATGTAACATACCTTCATTAAAATAATTTTTCTTCCTTGTTCTCTCTCTCTCTCTCAAAAAAGAAAGAAATTTTCCTCTTGAATATTAATCTAATTAATGGGGAGATTTCTATTTTCATTAGTTTTTTGATTTTTATGCGTTCTTTTGAAAGCTAGAAAAGAAGGGGATTTGTGTTTTCTAAATAGTAGTAACATAAGCTTAGGCTGTATTTTCCAAACATTGGATATGGGAGTCCCATGGTACTATGCCCCCTTTTGTTTTCAAAAGGAAGTCGGACAACAACAGGGGTTGCTTATAATTTGCTAGAAAACATTATAAAGAAGGTTGATAACCCTTTTCATCCCCCTCATGGGGGCCCAATTTCTTTTTAATCTTGTTACTCTCGAGGAAAACACTCTATGATGTTTAAAAGGCAGAGGGTTTCTTACAATTGAAAATTCTTTTGCCTAAAAGGAAAAGAGATTTTTCAATCGACCATTGTTTAGGAGAGCTACCAAAGTTGGTAGCACATCTCTCTTTCCACATCTTCCAGAGGGCCTTGCCTCTTATAGCATTCCACATTGTTGAGGAACAACCAATCACTTCACCCAATAATGCTTGTTTCCAACTGATTTTTCCCTACATCAACATGATTCTCCCATGGGCTTGCTAGACCGACATTGAATTGGGGCATGAAAAGAAGAGGTGCCCCAAGTTCTCATTGCCATGAAGGCACCAATTACACCATAGAGGGCCTCCACAAATTTTGTTAGCTTTTACATTGGTCCAAATTCCTTGATGGAGGATTTGCCACATAAGAACTACTTTTTTTAATCTCGATGAGGGGATGCCAAAGGGATTCAAACTTTAAATCCCACCTAAAACTTGACTAATCTAGACACCATCTCCTATTAAGCATGACATGAAAGTCTACATTCTTCTTGAATCTCGAAATTTCATCAAGATTGTTTCCGTTGTGCCATCTGAGACCCTCAAGGTGAGGAGAGTCATGTCCAATAAGGAGGTGATTCCTCGACATTGAATCCGCTCCACAACAGACACCATTCTTCATAGTCCACCCTCCTAGCTGAGTCAATGTCCTCAAATCTAACCCATTGGCACATTTCTTGATTCCAGAGTTGTTTCCACAAGTGAAAGCCTTTGTTCCAAAGCTTTCTAGCTTTTTGGAGGTTGCAAGACTCAACACCTCTCATGCCCTTGATAGGGAACCAAATCGAATCATTTTGTCTAATACTAGCTGCCCATTTTCAATCTTCATTGATCTTGACAAACTATCTCACCTTGGTCCAACTCTTCCATAGAGGGCAAACTTAGCTCAAGCCTCTCGGAGTCATCGGATAGAGGGAGAAGTAGATAGAAAAAAACATAAGAGTGAGAAGATCATGGTACTATGCTCGTTCACTTGTAGAATTGTCATTTCCATTAGCAAACCGAGAGTAGGCTTTTGCCGAACTTCCTCTTAAAAGGAAATCAATTGCATCATATCAGATTCAGGACCCAGGTCATCGAATAAAGTAAAGCCAAGGATCGTAACTCATGCATACCACGTGACGATTCTGGATAGAGCTCAGCGAGTCAGCCTCGAGCGCGCCCTTGTTTAAAAGTTTTTAAATTCTTAAATACACGACGCAGCTGATCATCGCAATCGCGCTAACTCAAGGATGAATCGGTGCTCAAGTCCTTGGCGGCTACTTCCGCAGTCCTACTGCTTGGTAGTCTTCTTCCCGTTCCTGCACTGCAATGGTGCTCCCTCCAGAATCGATAAATGTACACGCCCCAACTTGCATTCTCAAAATCTCAAAGTGCAGCCGATCTTCAATTGTTCTTCTGAGTCCAGTCCCTCCAGCCTCACCCGGAAAGCTTTTCCTGCAGGTTTCGTTTTTGGGACTGCTACCTCTGCATATCAGGTGACATCAGCTCCAGTCAAACGACGGTTCACAATGTATGCAATGAGGGATTCACATCGTATTTTGTATTCAGGTTGAAGGTGCTGCAAATCAGGATGGTCGCGGGAGAAGCATCTGGGACTCCTTTTCACACCGCATTGGTAAAAAGTTTGGAGACATAGTTGATTCTAGGCCCATTATTTGTTTCGGCTGGGAGATTTGCGTTTTGCTTTGTAGATATCTTGGAACAGTGTGCTACTATTTCCCTGCCGCACGTGGAATTCTAGAGCATTATGCTGTTGTTATTATGCCACAGAGCTCAGTACATCTTACGCTTGGTATATTTTCGGCCTAGATGACACGACACTTATACTCATTTCTTATATTGCTATGATCTTGGATAGACTGCCGGAAGAAGAAAATCGCTTGTATGAGTGATCTAAGCTCAAAACTTTAGGACGTGGGGCGAACTTCACAGAGAGGTTAGCAATCTATGATCATGGCTACGGAAGCTGGAAGCTGCGAATGCCTATAATTTTGCTTTGCCTTATAATCACAATTCGTCGGCTTTTCATCGAGTATATTTTGGACAAGGTAAATCGCATTGAAAGCGAACTAGTAACAACTTTGACATTCAAGCGAATACAGAGAACAATCAAGCTGCCCATGCGTGAATGGAGGCATGAAAAATGAGGACATTATTTAGCAGCATGTTTATCTTTTCTATTCATATTTACAGAAAAAGCGTTTCTGCGTTTTGCAGGAAATATTATAGACCTGTCAAATGGTGATATTACAGATGATCATTACAACCGTTTCAAGGTAATAATCTCAGCATGGTGAAACTATCTGTCATTTTGTACTCATCATTCCATTAAATTTTCTTTGGAATCAGGAGGACGTAGACCTTATGGCCGATATGTCTGTTGATGCATATAGATTCTCAATATCATGGTCTAGAATATATCCAAGTACGCACTGTTGTAAAGATGCATTTTTCTGTTTCGTTGACTTCTTGGCTGAGGCCTTTTTGAACTTGCAGGGGACAGTAAACATGTACTATCCAGGAATAGATCACTATAATGCTGTTATTGATGCCTTACTATCGAAAGGTATGTTGGAGTTTCTAAGCTTCAATGAAACTCGCTTTGTGTATCAGGATATCCAATGTGAAGTTTTCTGGAAAATATGTACCAGCGTCATACTGCATCTGAATAACATATGCGATGTTCAATCTGCTTTCCAGGAATAGAACCATACGTTACGTTGTACCATTGGGATTTGCCTCAAGCGCTTCAAGATGAGTATGGTGGATGGCTGAGCGAAAACATTATGTAAGAATGCCTGGATTTGTTAAAGAAAACTAGGATGCCTGATTCATTTCGTTCATGTGAATGTTAAACTATTATGTCGATAGGTCGTGTGTGTCTATTCTGTCTTAACTCGAAACGAAGGACTAGTAATCTGTCGAAATAAGATGACTAATCTGGAGAAACTATTATTCAATGCAGAGGATATGTAGTATTAAATTCAATGTAAGGTAATATCTGAGTAATTTAGGAATACGGTAGGAAGTATGGAAGTCTTTAAACCTATAAGAAATAACACGTTTCCAATTGATGTTCATTGATCTGTTTCAGAGACGATTTCTTATCATTTGCGGACACATGCTTTGCTTCTTTTGGTGATCGAGTGAAGCATTGGATTACAATCAATGAACCGTATAACTTTGTTTCACAAGGTTATGGAGGTTTTGGAACCCAAGCCCCTGGAAGATGCTCTATTCGTGTGAAATGCAGTGAAGGTGACTCCAAAATTGAGCCTTACATTGCGGGCCACAATGCTTTAATGGCCCATATATCCGTTGTGGCTCTGTATAGAGAAAAGTATCAGGTAATGAACCTAAAAATCCTTTTGGCTTGTATTTTGCAGTTTCAACTGGTTTCTGAATTCTTACTTTTCTTATCTTAAAGACTTCTTGATGTTATTATAATCAAATGTAGCACTAAATCAAGGGCCAACCATTATACAATGATGTATTGAACGTCAATGCTTTTTTCTCAGGACTAGAGTTGTTAAGCATGAGGAAATATTCGCAGACGTTTAAATTGTTCAAAGGTTCATAGAGTCGTATTTAGTCCCTTTAGGGAGCATGACATATATTCTAAGATTATTTTGTTTTATGATAGGAAGGCTCAGCAACGGGGTTCCATAGGGATATGTTTAGACTCCAGATGGTATGAACCACTGAATGAAACAAGCATGGATGATTTGGAGGCATCTGGACGTGCTTTAGACTTCCACCTTGGATGGTATGAAGTAGTTTTTCTCTACAGCATGTTCATACAGCACAGAGTGCCCAGTCAAAGGAGTTACTATAGATTTTATAGTTTCGTGTTTACATTCTGAAGAATGAATGGAATGTGCGTATTTTGATTGCTACAGGTTCCTAGGGCCGTTGGTCTTTGGTGATTACCCTTCGTCCATGCGAACACTTGTGAGGGATAGCTTGCCTTCTTTCCAAAATCGGATCCCTGGTCGACGAGTATGGGTGAATGGATCCTTCGATTTTATAGGCCTGAACCACTACACCACTACCTATGTGCAGGCTGGTCGACCTTCTTATGTTTCTGCATCGTTCAGCAGCATTAATCCAGATGGCCGTTTCGAAGTCTCATGTACGTTCGTTATACTCTATTAGTTCTTAAAAAAAAAGAAAATGGAGGTACGGAAGAGGCCTACTCCCCGGCTTTAACTTTGAAATTGCGACTGCACAAGAAAAGGCATGATATCCATGCGACCCCCTTATCCCACAAGAACAGGGATTTACAAAACTGGGTTTAAATAGTTTGAATGGCGCTGTTCAATGTCTCCTGCAAAGTGCGCCAGGAATATCTGTCTGAATGCATGTGCATTAAATACATATGGCTTGCATTCGCACCTAGTTACATACACATGGGTGTTTACATGTAATCTCTATGCTTGCGAGCCTATTTGCTTCTTCTCTCTGAATTTCAAAATGGCAAATGGAGCTCATACATGCCGCTATGTCTTTCTTGTTCTTTTAGTTACTCGAAATGGGAAAAGCATAGGGCCACAGGTATTATTTAGTTTGAACCTTGATAGATTTGACTTGGGAAGCTCTATAGACTTCACTTTTGGTATGAAACATGAGAGTGAAAGTCTCCTTCATTTCTTTATCCTTTCTTTTAGTATAGGTACAAAAATCTATGCATGTTCCCAAGACAAAGATAACTTGATTGATGATTTTGATGAATGTTGAGTTCTTTTCTTTCTAGCCGTCAAACAAAAGTTCCCAAAGGGAGTTAGCATTTTGTTGTCCCATACTAGTGGATACTTTCTCCAATCTGCAAAAATACACCCTCTTGTGTTTTTGGTCTTCTTTCTATGTCTTTTGAATGCTCTCTTGATTAGTTCTAATGATTCTTTTTCTATCCCTTGTTGGTACCAATTTTGAGAGCGAAGAGTAAGGCCTTTTATCCTTTTTGTACACCTACTAGTGCTTGCAAAGAACTTTTTAGGCACAAATATCTAGTGTGTCTAGACCCTTGTACCTCTATATTTCTTGACTTTGGAAGCATCTAAATCCAAAAGTTAATCCTACTTAGGATTTTATGCTTTGTGAGGCAAATCTCAAGAGTCAATCATGACTTATTATAGTTCCAATGACAACTTCTTGGACAAGCTTTTCCAAGTCTAGTAATTTCTTATTGACCAAGGGATAATCACAAAGACTTGGTCTTTAACTTGAGATCTTTTTGAATGTCTAAAGATCATTGGGGCTTAACCTAGGGATTTTTTAGATCTTCTCGTCAACTCAAGTCTAAGCATCAGCTACTGCTTATTGATTCCAAAGTTAAGAATATCTTCAAGGTTGATACACCTTAAAGTTGTATCAATAGTTTTACTTTAAGTACCACTCTTAGTGATTTGTGACTTTCTTGGGAACTATTTACTATATAGCTATCTTGAAGGAGTTTTATTTTCCCCACTAATATGCAAAATTCTTTTCTTCAAGTACTTGAGCTTCGACTACTTGTAGGTGATCAACAGTAGGAGCAAATGAATCATCTTTGAATTAATTGCAAATCTTGAATGAGTAAAACTTTCAAAGAGCTTGCAATAGTTAAGTTAAGATCAATTCTATGGTCTATGGTCATCACATGATCTTTCTCCAAATATCTCTCTTTAACTACTTAAAATACTTAAATTAAACATTGTAAGTCTTTGTCTAATATTCCATACTTAAGTATAAACTTATACTTATTTACAGAATACTTACATAAAGAATCATGACTTTAAATATTTCTTCTAAATTATGTGGCAATTATGCTTGTCTATTGCCAATAAATTATCTATAGAGTTTATTTCAAAAACTCTTTAGCCTAGTGCAATCTCTCCCTATGCTCTCCATGGGGGTTGAACCCAATACCTTGTTCTTATTCTTGAGACTTAACCCCTAGGCTAAGAGGATTACTTGTTTTAGAGAACACACAAACTTATGCTTAAGACTAATCTTGAGATCCCAAATGATGTTCGATTTCAGTTCTGTCTCATCGAGACAAACACTCAAGTCATAGAGTTACTTTATAGCATCCTTGCCCCTTGCGAAAGAGTTTTCCTAAAAATTGGAGTTTTATATTGAAACTTTAAACATCCCACGAGATTCATGTTCTAATATAAGAGAACATGTTTTCATCTCTAGGGTGGGATTCACCTCATATTCCAAATATATCTAATGCAAAGTAGGGAATGAATAATAAGGGTGGATCAAGAAACATCCCTGGTCATTTCATTGTTTTTTCCTTTGTGTTATTTGGGCACCAACATGTGAAATGGGTGGATTCAAGATACTAGTCCATTAGCAGGTGTCACTATTGCATGGAGCTAGAAACTTAGGTGGGATTCTCATCCCTGTCAAGACTTTGAGAACTTCTATTTCTTTTGAATTTGATTTGAGAGTCAAGATAGAAGTTTGGTTGACCTAAATATCTAACTAGATGTTTGTACTATGATAATTTCCAACCAACATTTACTATATTTATTTCTCGATTGGAGGACTACTTTGTCCTTATGGGATTGAAAATCCTATGTAGAATGTAGCAGAGAGTATGCCATTTACTTTTGGTTAACCTCACTTTAACTTGACCAAGTCGAATCCAAAAAAGAGTTGTGTCTAACTTAGGACACCTTTCTTAAAGACTTTAGCTTTGAGTTGTTGGGAATTGTCAATCTTATGAGCAATTCCTAACTTCTCTTTTCAAGAGTGTATTGAACTCTATGAAATTCATTGGAGTTATGCTACTTAGCTTGAAGCAAATGCAAATAAATAAGTCAATTTAGACTTAGCATATTTGAAGATTGAACGGGTTCTTGTACAAAATATCTATCCAAGATATTTGATTTAGTTACCTTTTCCAATTGGCAATCCCTAATCTTTCCTCAAAGGAATGAAATACTATAAGATTTGGAAAGCGAAAAGAACGAAATAAAAACTCTATGCAACCAATTGAAATTTTTAAGATACTTGACTAATTAGAGTCAAACTCTATGTATATGAAGACATTGGCTTTTCAAGGATTTTTCTTTTAAGATACAACGAAACCCCCCTCCCCCCCTTTTGAGGCATCATAAAGTGCTCCTTCTAATCAACATCAAGCTTAAACCCAAGTGGGCCCACATGTCAGTGATGAGAGGTTGGTTAACCTTCTTTGCAATGCCATCTAAACTCTATAAGATCTACCCCTGCTCTATATGGGACTTAGGGGGTCCCGTGGCCATTAGTCCCTTCACTTGTACTTTTCTTTTCCTTTTATTTAATACAAGTCCAGGGCTTTTCAAAGATTTGTTTCAACAAGGTATTGAAGCAATCAATCTATCTTGAAGAGAAGTAAGGTAGATTCTCAAAAATATTCTTGAAGTAAAGCTTAAACATCATGCAACCACTAGATAGTAGTGTGGTACCCAACATCAGTGTGTCAACCCACTGAGATTTCAATGATGACATTTCTCTTTTACTCAGAACATTTATGCTTTACTAGGACTAGGTTAATCCTTCCTTTATTCAATCACTTGAAGCCTTTCTTTCTTGAAACACAATGCTTATGCATTATTTTGAACCAAGAGATTTACTTTATTGACTTACACTAGGAAGCAAGTGCTTAAGTTGGTCAGTCAAACCTTGGTTGAAAGGATCTTGAACCTTTGAACCTTAACTTGATTTAGAGATTTGACTTGGTGAAGCTCTATAGACTTCACTTTTGGTATGAAACATGAGAGTGAAACTCTCCATTTCAATATCCTTTCTTTTAGTATAGGTATAAAAATCTATGCATGTTCCTAAGAAAAGGATGACTTGATTTTGATGAATGTTGAGTTCTTTTCTTTCTAGCCATCAAAGAAAAGTTCCCAAAGGGAGTTAGCATTCCATTGTCCCATACTAGTAGATACTTTCTCCAACCCACAAAAAATACATCCTCTTGTGTTTTTGGTCTTCTCTCTATGTCTTTTGAATGCTCTCTTGATCAACTCTAATGATCTTTTTTCTATCCCTTGTTAGTGCCAATCTTGAGAGCGAAGTTTCAAGCCTTTTATCGTCTTTGTACACCTACTAGTGCTTGCAAAGAACGTTTTAGACCTAAATGTCTAGTGTCTCTAGACCCTTTTACCTTTATATTTCTTAATTTTGGAAGCTTCTAAATCCAAAAGTTAATCCTACTTAGCATTTTATGCTTTGCGAGGTAAATCTCAAGAGTCATTCATGACTTATTGTAGTTCCAAATGCAACTTCTTGGACAAGATTTTCAAGTCTAATAATATCTTATTGACCAAGGTATGATCACAAAGACTTAATCTTTAATTTGAGATCTCTTTGAATGTCTAAAGCTCATTGGGGCTTACCCTATGGATTTTTTAGACCTTCTCGTCAACTTAAGTCTAATCATCAGCTAATGCTTTTTAGATTCCAAAGTTAAGAATATCTTAAAGGTTGATACACCTCTGGGTTGTATCAATCATTTTATTTTAAGTACCACTCTTAGTGGTTTGTGACTTTCTTGGGAAGTATTTACTATCTAACTATCTCAAAGAAGTTTTATTTTCGCACAAGAATGGAAAATTCTTTTCTTCAAGTACTTGAGCTTCGACTACTTGTAGGTAATCAACAATAGGAGCAAATGAATCATTTTTGAATTGTTTGCAAATCTTGAATGATCTTTCATAGGAATGCTAGGCTTTTTGACAATAATTTGAAGCTTTTTACTTGATTTTTGTTCACTTTTGTAAGATCAAAGTAAAGAATAAATATCACCTTAGGAGATGATTTCCCACATCATCATGAAAGTTAGAGATGAACTTTCATTGATATGTGATATTTAAATCTTTTCTTGAGTTTGAAACAAGAGTTATTGTGATTGGTCAGTATGTCTTTGCTTCTTGTATACTTTAAACATATAATGATAACCCACTTTGGGTGCATACATCTTAGTACAAGAATCTTACTTTTCTTGGTGATTGAACCAATGTAGAATAGTCATATATGAACACAAAGCTTTGTTCTTTATCAGTTAATAATCATCTTGATTCTTTACTAGAAGTGATAGTTTGCTAGTACCTTGGAAGACCTCAACGATTAAGCTTTGCTAACAGCTTGTCCAAAAGATATGATCACCGAGTCTTCTTCCTTAGCTATGCAATATAACATATTTTGTGATTTTCACGAAGCTTAATTATACTTAAGATTTATCTAGGTCTCAAAGAGCTATGGATCATTGTATCATTAATAACAAGATTAAATTTGTTCTTAACTTAAATTCAAGGAATGGTCTTTTGATTCCTCATGGATCAATCTATCCTCAAAAGTGGTACTTTGAATTAGTGCATGCCTCCTTGAGCATGGCGTAAGCTAATGGTTCCCTATTCTCAGTAGGTGCAACTAGTTCAAAACTTTTCATGTTTGAACATTTTTACTCTATTTAAAGGTCTATTACTTTGGATTTAACATAATTTATTGTTGATTTTTTCAAAAATTACTTTTAAAGTGTTCTCGAATGTCAAGGTATAGATACTACTTGATTCATGATCACTTATTGACCCCTAATTCCTTGGATCATTATGTCTTAAATTACAACTTCCTAAAAATTGTCTTTTGAGATACTTGATGGATGTCTTCCATGAGATTTTCTTAATTTGGCTTTGGTAGTTATCTTTGAAATTTATGATTTCGAAAGTGCTAGCGTTGTTTGGAGAAAAACTTTCAAAGAACTTGAAATAGTTAACTTAAGATCAATTCTATGGTCTATAGTCTTTACGTGATATTTCTTCAAATGTCTCTCTTTAACTACTTTAAATACTTAAAGCAAACCTTGGAATTCTTTGTCTACTAGTTTTGACCTCGAAAATAGAGCTATATTTAGTAGCATTTGGAATTCCTCTTGTTGATATATTTAGGTAGTGATGTGTGTGAACACACTAGGACCGCCGGGGCACTTTTTTCCCTCTTTAGGAGGTTTTTTTCCCCCGGCTTGTATATAGGACTATTGCCCTAATGGGCTACTTATCTTTATACATACTCTAGTAATACATTCAATATTGTGTGTTTGTGCTCCAAGCTTCTTCTTCTTCCTTGTGGTGTTCGCGTGCTTCCGCAGACATCTAACTCCAACAATTGGTATCAGAGCGGGTCGTCGCTTCATCTAGGGCGTCGTTGACACTCCTCCCTTTGTAGTCTCAGAATCGCACGAATTCTGGTGATCATACTCAGCGTGTTTCCGAGATCAAAACGGCTTCGCTTTGTCGTGCCAAAATCGCGATCTGAGCTCGTTTTGGCCTCCAAACGCACTATCACAGTGCTCGTGCAGGCTATTTTGTCTTTTTGTGCCAAAGGTATATACCAGTTTCTGTTCGCCAGTTTAAGCGTCTCGAAGTCTGCTACAGGTCTAGCAGAACTCGTCTGGGCAGTTCTCTTCAACTTTTTGAGATACAGTCAATTTTCTGCATCAAGGTATTTTAGTCACCGACACGGCTGAAAGCAGTGATGTATTCCGTATGTTGGCTGTTGAGGATAAGTTGGATGATACCAACTACCCATTATGGGCTTATATGATGCGACATGTTTTTGTTGCAAAAGGATTGTGGAACATTGTGCAGGGTGTTGAAAGACGTCCTCTTACACCTGTAACGACATGTACTACAAATACAAGTGCTGGAGTTGATGAAGATGGTGTCGAAGATGATATTCCGCAGATTCCTGTTCGTGCTGCTGTTTCTGTTGCACCTACTATAGAGCAAATTCGTTGGGATGGCAGAGATGCCCAGGCACATGCATTGATAGCTTTGTCTGTCAAACGTGCCATTATTCCTCATATTCGCTCTTGCAGAATACCTAGGGATGCTTGGGATACACTTACCACATTGTACCAAGCTAGGAATGAGGCTCGTGTTGCTTACCTCTGAAAACAGTTGGAGAGTGAACACATGAATGAAGGTGATTCTATGGACAATTTCCTAATGAAGATCAAAGATTTGAAGGAACAGTTGATTTTTGCTGATGAGGTTATACCAGATAGCTCACTTGTGCACACCATTCTGAATGGTCTTCCTGATTCATATCAGAGTTTTGCTTCTACTCTTCGGTTGATGATGAAAGGCAATCCGAATGCCTTATCATTTGAGGAGTTAGTCTCTGTTCTGTTGCAAGAAGATCAATCCAGGCAGAATAGGTCCATTATGGGTGTTGCAGATCAAGCTTTCTTGGCTAGCCAGAAGGGCAAAGGAAAATGGAGCTCTTCTACTAGTTAGCAAAAATCTGTAAATATTGCACATTCAAAGAACTAGGATAAAGATGAGAAGAAATCAGAAAAGCAGAAATTGTTTTGCAAGTACTGTAAAGGGAATGATCATATCATAAAGAACTGTCCCAAACTGGTTGCAAAAGAGGCAAAGAAAAAGGAGGTTGGAATGGTTGTTGCAGAAGCTTCTACACCAAAAACAAAGTCTGCTAATCTTGTGCAGGAAGAAGAATAGGCGTTTACTACTGTTTGCAGTTTTGACCCATCTTCTCATGAGCAGTGCATGTCTGTAGTGGACTCAGATGTTTACTACTGTTTGCAGTTTTGACCCATCTTCTCATGAGCAGTGCATGTCTGTAGTGGACTCAGATGTTTGGTACTTTGACAGTGGGGCGACCAAACATATTACCTTGCAGTGCAGTTTCTTCTCTTCACTCGAGCCTGCCCCTACAGGGAATACTGTCACATGCGCCAACAACTCCTCTTATCCTGTTATGGGAGTTGGTAAGATCATTCTGACTACTGCTGATGGTAGTTCTTTCACCTTGTCAGATGCTTTGTTTGTGCCAGGGATCAAAAAGAACTTGTTATCAGTTTCTGCATTAGCCAAGATTGGTTTGGTTGTGAAATTTGTTGATGACAGGTGTATAGTTCATGATATGTCAAATGGCGATGTGATTATTGCTTCTGGCATTTTATGTCGTGGGCTGTATAAGCTCATAGACTATGAAAGATCTGTTAATGATTCGGCATGTGCAGTTCATGATTCTTAGGCTATGTCAGATGCAAAGCTTTGGCATGCGCGCTTTGGTCATCTGAATTTTGCTAGTTTGCTACACCTGCAGAAATCTGATATGGTGTCTTCTTTGCCCAAGCTTGAGGCACCGGAAAAACATATATGTGAAGGCTGTATTTTGGGCAAAATGTAGCATTCCTCCTTTCCAAAAGATGGTTCAGTTCGGGCTATGCAGAAATTGCAGCTTGTACATAGTGATGTCTGTGGTCCTATGCAGACACCCTCTTTTGGAAATTACCTTTACTTCGTGACTTTCATTGATGATTTTTCCAGGCATGCATGGGTATATCCATTGAAGGCAAAGTCCGAGGTGTTCATGTGCTTTAAACAGTTTTTTGTTTTGGCTGAAAATCTGTCAACACGTAAAATGGGCACCCTCCGTTTTGATCGAGGGGGGGAATATATGTCTTCTGATTTTAATGCATTTTTGGCTGAATGTGGGATAAAACACCAGTGTACAGTGCCGTATACACCTCAACAGAATGGAGTTTTTGAACGAAAGAACAGGTCACTCATGGAGATGGCGAGGTGCATGGTCAAAAGTCAGGCTTTACCACATAGTTCCTGGCTTGAGGTTGTCATGTGTGCAGCATATATACTGAACAGGTGTCCCACTAAAGCGTTGTAGTCTATCACTCCATATGAGGCTTGGCATGACCGGAAGCCATCTGTTGCTCATCTGCGTGTTTTTGGTTGTTTGGCATATGCATTAGTGCCTGGACAACATCGCAGAAAATTGGATGATAGGGCAATAAAATGTATTTTTGTTGGGTACAGTTCTGAAAGTAAAGGCTATCATCTGTATCATCCACAGACTAAACGCATTCTGGTTAGCCGTGATGTTGTCTTTGTGGAAGATGCTATTCAACCATTGCTTTCATGTACTAAGGAGATATCTGTTAGCTCCAAAGACATGTATGATACATTGATGCCTCTTTTTACAGGTGGACAGTCTAGTGCTGATCCTAATAAGGCAACTTCTCAGCCTTTGCAGGTTTCATATGATGATGCAGATCATTCTATTTCTGATGCAGATTTACATGATGCACTTGTTGATGAGAGAGCTAATATTGAGCAGGTAAAAACTATGCCAAAATGACTGGTGTAGACTTTGCGTGACAACAAATTAGATGTACTTTTGTCATATCCTACTCGTTCAGGCTCTCATAGTGCCTCCTTTGCATCAGATTGCTATGCTATGGCTGCGTCTAGTCTTTGTGATGAGAATGAGCCTGTTGCTTTTGATGAAGCACATAATTCAGAAAATTGGATGGCTGCCATGCAATCTGAATATGATGCTATAATGAAGAATGGTACATGGTCTTTATGTGACTTGCCTCCTGGCAAGAAGGCCATTGGCACTAAGTGGGTATATAAGCTGAAGCGTAACCCTAATGGTACAGTTGACAGGTATAAGGCTAGGCTTGTTGCAAAGGGTTATGCGCAAGAAAGAGGCATTGATTTTGATGAGACCTTTGCACCTACATGCCGTATGACTACTGTTCGGAGCATTTGTGCACTTGCAGCCCATCATGGTCGGAATGTACATCAGTTGGACATTAAAAGAGCATTCTGAATGGTGACTTGCATGAAGAAGTGTATGTTTTTCAGCCCCGTGGCTTTGTGCAGAAAGGGCATGAAAACCAGGTGTGCAGGTTAAAGAAGGCATTATATGGTTTAAAGCAAGCACCACGTGCTTGGTATGAGAAGATACATGCCTATCTGGTTGCACATGGTTTTGTGAACAGTCCAACTGAAAGCACCTTATATGTTAAGCGTGCTAATGATGTGCTTCTGATCATTGTTGTCTATGTTGATGACATGCTACTCACTGGTCCTATTGAGAAGCATATTGTTGATTTCAAGGCTGATTTGCATGCCTATTTGAGATGTCTGGTTTGGGGCATTTGCATCACTATTTGGGCATTAAGTTTATGCAAGTTGATGGTGGAATGGCTTTGTGTCAAACGAAAATTGATTTACTCATGCATTACTCGGCCAGGTATTCAGTTTGCTGTCTCATAGATGAGCAGGTTTATGTATTGCCCAGGAGTCACGCATTGGAAGGCGGTTAAGTGCATCTTTCGCTACTTGAGTGGTACTCGGCTACTTGGGTTGTTTTATCCCAATGGGGGATCAGTACCGCCAGATTTGCATGCTTTTTCTGACTCAGATTGGGCTGATTGCTATGACACTCGTGTGTCCACCAGTGGTTTTTGCTTCATGCTTGGTAGCTCATGTATATCTTGGTTGAGCAAGAAGCAGCCTATTTTGGCCACTTCCAGTTGTGAGGCTGAGTATAGGGCAGCTTTCACAGTGACCGTTGAGTGTGTGTGGCTCAGACGCCTTATGGCTGATTTGGGTGTTGGCCAGTTTTCTGCCACCACCATCTTTACTGACAGTCAGAGCGCATTGGCAGTTGCGAGGAACCCTGTGTTCCATGCTTGCACTAAGCACATTGAGGTGCATTATCACTATGTCAGGGAGAGGTTCTCCACTGGGGAGATCAGCTTGGCATATGTGCCCATGCAGGAGAACATTGCAGACCTTTTCACGAAGGCTTTGCCTAGGGAGAAGTTTGAAGCTTTCCGCAAAGCCTTGGGCTTACTTCCTTTTGTGGAGTGATTTCCACATAACTTGGCACTTCCTTATACATGAGTGCCAGCTCCTTGTTCACCGCATCACTCCCAGGGGGGATTTATCGATATATTTAGGTAGTGATGTGTGTGAACATACTAGGACCGCCGGGGCACTTTTTTCCCTCTTTAGGAGGTTTTTTTCCCCCGGCTTGTATATACGACTATTGCCCTAATGGGATTCTTATCTTTGTACATTCTCTAGTAATACATTCAGTATTGTGTGTTTGTGCTCCAAGCTTCTTCTTCTTCCTTGTGTTGTTCGCGTGCTTCCACAAACGTCTAACTCCAACACCTCCGAGCCTCATGTTCTAACATAGAAGAACATGTTTTGGTCTTTGAGGTGTTGTTCATAATCCAAATGCATAGAGTGTAATCGACTGGTTCTAGCCTTGCCCAAATGATTCAAAACACCATCTAGATTTGTAGTTGAGAAACTGAACCTAGTGAAAAGTAGGGAATGAATAATAAGGGTGGATAAAAAAACATCCCTAGCCATTTGACTATTTGTTGCTTTGTTCTATCTCGGCACTAACATGTGAAATGGGTGGATTCAAGATACTAGTCCATTATTGAGTGGATCATTAGTGCATGGATTGAGCAATTGAGGTGGGATTCTCAACCTTGTCAAGACTTTGAGATAGTCAAACTAGAAGTTAGGTTGACCCAAACATCTAACTTAGATGTTTGTATTATGATCACTTCCAACCAACATTTACTTGATTTATTACCTGATTGGAGGACTATGTCCTACTGGGCTTGGAAATCCTATGTAGAATGTAAGAGAAAGTGTGCCATTTACTCTTGTTCAACCTCACTTTAACTTGAACGAGTGAAATCCAAAAACGACTTGTGCCCAACTTACGACACTTTTCTCAAAGACTTTCACATTTAGTTCTTGGGAATCGTCAATCTTGTGAGCAATTCCTAATTTTTATTTTCAATAGTGTACTGAACTCGTTGAAATTCCTCAGAGTTATGCTACTTAACTTGAAGCAAAATCAAATGAATAAGTCAATTGATACTTAGCATCTTTGAAGATTGAATGGTTTGTTGTATCTATTTGAGATGTTTGATTTGGTTGTTTTTTCAACTTGCTTTGATATCAATGTGATGAACTAGGATCATAAGGACCACCACATGCCATAGAGATGACTCTTTTTCCAACCTTATACCTCTATATATAGCTTCTTCAAATGAACGATGACCACTAGATTAACTGGAGTCCGCAAGTGCATGTGCAACCTCCACCATTTCTTTAACACTTGTCCTAGAGTGCAATAGTGGTAGGTGTACTTGCCACTTGAGTTAAGTCTCAGTTGACTCAAGTTAATTAATGTTAACTTGAGTTAGAAGGCTCTAAATCTCTTTGGGAAAAAATCTCTCCCCATGCTCCCTATGGTTGAACTTGACCACCACCGTCTCATTCTTGAGACTTCACCACTAGGTTGAAAGGATTCCTTCTTTTAGAGAGCACATGAACCTGTACTTAAGTTTAGATTTGAGATCCCAAGCGGTGAGTAATTTCATACCTATTTGAATTAGTCAAACGCTCAAGTCATAAACTTGCTTCATAATAGTTTCCTTCTATGGATGGCTAGACATGGATGGTAGAATATGTGCAACCATCACCCACATAATCCCCATACATGGCGTAGCTCGCCTCTACCAAACTAACAAATATGAATGATTTTAGAGTCTAATAGGGAATATTCCATGAAATATTCTCTTTGCTACACAAGGATTAATAAGTTCCCTATTAGATAACTTTTTATATTAAAATTAGCAGATATAAGACAAAATTTTGACATATTTGTGCTTGAAATATGATTGTCATAGAGATATGTAAGGGCATGTATATTTGAAAAGTAAAAAAAGATTTAATTAAATGGTCAATACGTTTTAGGAAAAAGAAGTATATGGATTAGAGAATAAATGATCATTCTGAAGATTGTACACGATAGTTTTTCTTGCCAGGTCGTTAAGGTCAGCATAATTGACGTGCATAATGTTATGATATTTGAAATTTTGCATGTATACAGGGTATGCTGATATAAATCAGTCACCGTTGGCTTCATTGGACGCAGTGTTGAATGATGACATGAGAATATCCTACCATCAAGATTACTTGTCGGAACTTCTTCTATCGATGAAGTAAGATTTAACAACGAATCTTTTGAATTTATTGATATAAATTTATTTAGACTCATTCACGATTCACATATTTGAAAAAGTGAATCGTATTCGGTGTCAAGCGGCCATATTTTTTTTTTTGGCTCAAGTGAACACAGTGTATATATATATATATATATATATATATATATATATATATATATATATATGCGCGCGCGCATATATGCGTACGTGTATGTATGCATGTATGGATCGATGCATATATGCGTGTGTATGCAAGTATGAAATATCAAAGTATGGTTGGAGATTTTTTTTTTCTTAAGAGGAAGTTCAGCCGAGGTCTACTCTGCGACTCTTGAATCGACGTCAGAGGCACATTATCCATACTAAATGTATGTTTGCATGTGGTATGTGCGTATGTTTGCATGGTTTAGTGTGTATGCAAAAGAAAAACTGTATGTGTATATTTGTATGTATGTTTTTATGTACGCACGCACATACACATTCTTGCACATATGAACATATTTGCACATATACGTGCTACAAGCATGTATGGATGCATATGTACATATATGTATGCCCATATACATACGTACACATACATACTTGCATAGATACATACGTACATGTATGTATTCATGAATACATATATACATGCATGCATATATAAATACATACACACATCCGTACATACACATACATACATACATGTACTATGCATGCATGGATACATAAATAATACATACATGCACACATATACATACATACGTAGCCATGGAGATACATATACGGATACATACATACACATACAATAACGTACATGTATACGCGTTCATGCATATGTACATACATACATAATGCATGCATAAATACATACACAAAATACATACATGCATACATACATACACAAAATACATACCTACATACGTACGTAGATATATACATACATACACACATACGTACATACATGCATATAACATACATAAATACATACCTATGTAAGTACATACATACATAAATAAATATAACATACATACATAAATACATAGCTATGTAAGTACATAGATTTGTGCATACATCTATAAATACACAATGTATATGAACATGCTTACATACACACACATATATATATATATGGGTAAGGTAACAATGGGCCTTCATGTGCGTCAATCAAAGCGTAAAAGCTTCTTTACGTTCATGGATAACTCCCTAATGCATTTTCAATAAAGAATGCATTTGATTAATGAAGATCTCTTTTGTTGAGAAATTTAACGAATGTTTAAAATTTATGACTTCGTGCACTTTTTTAGTATAAGTATATTTTGGTAGTAATGTGTGTGCACACACTTAGGACTGCTAAGGGATTTTTTTCTTCTTTAAACGTTTTTTGCCTAGTTTGTATATAGAAGCATAACTCCAATGGGTTGCTTATCTTTGTATATTCTATATTTATCCATATTTTGTGTGTCATATTTCCAAGATTCTTGTTCCTCATGCTATAAGTGTGTGATCCTACTCCCCAAACTTTGACAAGTGGTTTCAAAGCAAGTCAATTCTTTTAGTGATCGTCACCAAAACACCCCTATTCACTCTCTATGATTGCTATGAAACTTTGATTTGCATTTTTAAGGCAACATATGCTACAAAAGAGGTTGATATGATGCAAGAAAAACTTCATTTCGAGCTCATTTTATCCTTAGAATGGACTATCATATAAATTCTAGTAGTAATTTTGTCATTTTAACCAATTTTTGTTTGGGTTTCAGCTCAATACTACAAACTAGGTAAAGAAGAGTAGTTCACTTTTTTAGAAAAGAACCAAATTTTTGCACTTTAGTCACAAGACATGGTTGAAAGAAATATGTATTCCTTTTGTTGTTTCTTGAGCATGAGTTGCATGTTTCCAACCACCCATTGTGGGCAACATGATGCATCATGTATTAATCATAAAAGGATTGTGGAGTTTTTTTTATGGTGTTGAAATACATCCATTTATAGATACACATGACCAAGATGTAGTTGATGTGGGTGATGTCCTAGCTGTCGGAGGTTCAAGTTCAAACATTGGTCCTATTTCCAACCCTCTTGCAACTCTTACTTTGACTATGTTACATATACTAGAAATATCCCCAACTACTGTACAATAACTTTGATGGGATGGAAAAGATGCTCATGCATATGAATTGATTTCTTTGTGTATAAAGCATGCAATAACCATCATATTCACTCATGCAAAACAATCGAGGATGGTTAAAAATCTTTACCACATTGTATCACACAAGAAATGAGGCTCATGTTGGTTACCTTTGGAAAACGTTTGAGAATAGACACATGAACAAAGGTGATTCTATGGACAATTTTCTTACAAAGATAAAATTTTTTAAGGAGTGATTGGTCTTATGAAATGAAATTTTCATCATATATTTTAATTCTATAGAGTATTGTCAATGGGCTTCCTAATTCTTGTCACACTCTTGCTTCCTCTCTTCAATTGGTGCTAAGAAGAAATTCCAATGCCTAAGCATTTAAAGAGTTTGCTTCTTTTTATTGCAAAACACATTCATAAAGTATGCTATATATTGCTGAACACTATATGGGTGTGAAATGATGCACTAGAACTCACAATGCCATGCATGGTAGCATTCTTTGTCTATGTAATAGTCCCTATGTGCTATTTAATTTCTAATACTTAATCGGTTGTGACATTTGTGTTGGATTTAGGCCCTCCAAATTGTCCAATAAAGGTGTACAAGCCATATAATAGAGATTTTATTGATGGATATTTAAGGTTAGGGATCCTTAATGGTATATTCAAAGAATTTTCATTACATTTAGGGAATTAAAGAGAGCTTTGAAATCCTCTTTCTTAGAGATAGCATGCAATATGGGAATGAGATTCAACATTGCATGCAATATCAAATAATCCATGGGTCTTTGATTTTGGAGCTACTAAGCATATGAAAGGTGTAACAAGTTATTTTCTACTCTCATAGTTCTATAGTTAGAAGGGTGAAGAAGTCAGATTAAAAACAAGAGCAAGAGATAATTTCAAAATTTCTAATGTAAGAAGTTATGGAAGAAGTCAGATTAAAAACAAGAGCAAGAGGTAATTTCAAAATTTCTAATGTTTTTTATATGCCAGAGATCAAGAAGAATTTGCCCTCTATCTCAACATTTCTTAGATATGGTTGTAAAGTTTTTAAAAAGGACCCATGTCAAACCTTCACACTAAATGAAGATCATTGTCTTTTAGAAGGTGAAAAATAGAAGTGAAATGTTTATATTGTTATAAATCAACCATGCTAATCTTGCTAGGTTAACTTCATATAAAGCTTGGGCATGCAAGATTTAGTCACATAAGTTGTACAACTATTATCCAGATGAAAGAAAAGAATATGGTTAAGAACTTGCATACTTTTTCGTGACCAAATTGTGTAGATCCATAAGAAGGATTTTTAGAATCAAAATTACAAAAGGTATCTTTGAAAAACCATGGATTCATGAAAATTACAGAAAAATTGCATATTATTCACTTAGATGTGAATGGACGTATGAGAGTAGAATTTATCATGGTCTAAGTTATTTTGTCATATTTATTGAAGATTTAAAAAGATATTAGTGGGTTTTTGATTTGAGAAAAAGTTAGAATTTTTTATACATTAAAAAAATTTGTAGCTATGATTGAAAATGAAATTATGAAGAAAAATCCATTGTTGATCAACTCGTAATTGCATTCTTGAAAGGGAACAAAACAAAGAATCGATCCCCGTATTGCTAGGTTCAAATGGCGATGTATGCAATACAGAAGAAGAAAATATCAAATTCATTGAAAAACATTTTATGAGACTCTTGAGGATCTCGACTCCCCTCTCCCCTCATAGATAGGGACTGCATGGTGGCCATCTCTAGGGTATCCTCTCATAGGATCCCACACAACCTTCAATCCCTACTTGATGCCCCTATCTCAAAAAACGAAATAATTGAAGTCATTGATGCCCTTCCCAGTGGGAAAAGCCCGAGGCCGGACGGGCTCACTCATGAGTTCTTTAAGTCCTTCAAGTTGGTGATAGCCACCCCGCTTCGTTTGGTCTGGCAAGAGGTGCTCGAGTTTGGTGCACTTGTGACCTATCTCAATAATGGCATCATCAAGCTAATCCACAAAAAAGGGGGAAAGAACAGAATTGAGAACTGGCATCTGATTACGATGCTTCAAATGGGATATAAGATTATTGCTAAAGTCAGTGCCAACAAAATTTCTGGCCATCTAAGATTTTGGTTAAGCGAGGACCAAAAAGGTTTCGTCAAAGGTAGGTCAATATTGGAAGCCGTAGTTGATATTTGGGAAGGTCTTGACTTCGCGGATGAGTCAAGACAAGATGTGGTTTTCCTCAAGATCGACTTTGAAAAAGCTAACGATAGGCTGGAGTGGGACTATATTTTGCAATCAATTAAAGATCTTGGTTGCAACCAAAAATTCACCAAGATGATCTCAACCCTATTGGGAAACACATCGACTCAAATTAATGTTAATGGACAACTTTCGAAGGAGATCACATTAAAACGATCGATTAGACAAGAGTGTCCATTGGCTCCCCTTCTCTTTGCCATCACTATGGAACGGCTTAGCCGACTAGTGGTAAAACATGTGGAAGTTGGTAATCAAAGGCCTCTTGTTGCCCCATAACCATGGCCAGATCATCATGAGACTTTTTGCCGATGATATGAACACATTTGTCCACAACAACTGTACCAACCTGGAGACATTTTGAGGGTGCCTGGATACTCATTATGAAGCCTCTGGATCCAAAATCATCCACTCAAAGACCACTTTCAAAGCTATTGTCAGGATCCAACCTGACCTTCTCTTTGAACATGGTTGTCAAAACATTCTCCCATGCCAAATCTTTTGGCTTCTTGGGATTCCCTTGGGATTTGGTCTCTTGTGGGAGCAGCGGTGGAATTGGGTCTTGGCCAGACTTGAAAGCAAGCTAAACTATTGGAGAAGTATGCAATTCAATCTCGTGGGTCACGCAATGGTCATTAACATGTTCCTCATTTCATTGACCATTTACTTCCTCTCTTGTTGGAGATCGAAAGAGCAAGAGCTGTCCAAACTAGAAAGTATCTGTAGAAACTTCCTTTGGATGGGAGACCACAACAGGAGGGGGGTGCCTAAAATCAAATGGTCCATTTTCATTAGGCAATGGGATTGCGGGGGCCTTGGTATTTTGGACATTGGGTGCATGGCTAACAAACATGCAACAAAATGGATGATTAAGGCATGGTGCACTGGGGAGACTTCCTCGGCCAAAATGATCTTCAAAAACAAGAATGCATTGACTTTTATGGGATTCCTGAATTGGAAGAATCTTGACATTCTAACCCTTTTGTTTCCCCCGATCCCGTTTTTCCCAAAAGGCTTGAATCTTGTGTGCTCCCTATGGAAGAGTTGGAATAAAGTAAAAAACTTCATAAGAATTAGTGAAGATTGGAAGTGGCGGCTGGTATCAGAAAAAATGACTCTATTTAGTTTCTGATCCATGGCATTAGGATCGTGGAATCTTGGAACGTTCGAAGTGCCAAGAGGCTCTGGAACAAGGGCTTCAAAAAATGGAAACATCTTTGGAAACAAGACACCAAACAATGGATCAACTTCGAGGATATTGACCCTAGTGTCAGCATTACCTATGAAGAATGGAATATTTTACAAAGTAGATGTCTGGCTTGGGACCGATCTAAAGCCCATCTTCTCACGGGACCAGATTCACCATGCACACTTGGTCTCCAATGGCATAATGGTAATTACCTAACAAAAATTCCAAATATCAAAGGAAAAATTGATTATCAGGTCAACCTCAACAAGAAGTGGTGCCTATCATGGACGCGACTGTGGTGGGATATGAAGTTCATGGCTATCTGGCACCCTCTCATAGAAAACAAAAAGTCTATCCTCTTATGGAAAATTCTTCATTGGGGAATGTGGACCAACCTAAAGGCTAGGAAAATTTTTGGGGTGTCTCCCTGACAAGCGCTGCTGCCGGTCCATTGAAGATGTTGCTCACATCTTCTTTACTTGTCCCAACTCCATCAGGCTCTCGCAGATTGTCAGAAAGAAAATTAGACTTCAGAAGCATATTAGCTGGAAACAAGCTCTGCTAGGAGAAGTGATCGGCCGCTCGGCGATGATTTGGAACGCCATTAGAGGGGAGGTCCTTTGGAAGATATGGCGGGAAAGATGTGCTTATAACTTTGGTGACTCCCCCAAAGAGTGGCCGATTGAGAAATTGCTATTCCTCCTCAGTAAAAGAATCGTCAACTGTAGGAAATCCCCCCCCCCCTTCATACATCATAAAGTGCTCCTTTTGATGAACAACAAGATTAAACCCAAGTGGGCTCCACATGAGGGTATTGAGAGGGTGATTAACCTTCTTTGTAATGCCATCTAAGCTTTGTAAGATCTACCCCTACTCTATGGGATTTAGGGGATCCTGTGAGCACTAGTTCCCTTCACTTGTACTTTTCTTTTCCTTTTATTTAGTACAAGTCCGGGAGAGTAGGCTAAGGCCGAACTTCCTTTATATTAAAAAAAAAACTCATAGTTGCATATATTCCAAAGATAAATGGTTTTGTGAAGTGAAAAATTCGTACATATAGAAATGGCATGTAGTATGTTCATAACCATGATAATAACTCAGCATGTGAGCCCCTTGACAATGGGTGAATGGCTCCAATAAAGCTAGTATCCAACTTGGAAAATGATCTACTTCCTAACATTGGATTGACAGGCATGAATCTTTTAAAAATGGATATTTTGTCTCTTGTCATATGTGATATCACTTTACATAATTCTTCTCCATCCATGTGAAGTGTTGGCCACCATAATTCGACAAATAGTGCAATCTTGGCTATTCTAATAGGAGCAAAGTGTCCTATTGTGACTCCAATTATGCTCAACTTTTAAGGTAGGAAAGTGCTTATATTCTTCAATGCACAAGCATAAAATATTATCTTTGTTACTTTTGTACAATTTTTCTCCAATTGTCCTATAATCTTAGATTTCCTCTTCAAGTGCTTTCCTTTTAGTAGAAGTGATTCCTTCAAGATGCTTTCTATGTTGTAGATAATCAACAATGGGCATACTCCACTCATGTGCAATGGTAATATCAAACAAGGTTTCTTGTTCAATAGGTTGAATAAGATTACATCTAACATGATTCTTAAGGTGATCATGATGTGGTCCATATGTAAGAATTGACACTATCTTTTCGACCCACCTAGGAACTACTTCCAAGTTCAACAAGTAAATGTTTGTTCGCTCATCATCTATGCTAGTACGTGGCTCACCATTGATTAGTTGAGATAAATGGTATGCATGAATGTGTTGTTTTCCTTTCGTCACTACCATATCAAAGTCAGATTGCATAAGTAGTAGGAACAAACATGCTAACTGTCCAATGGCATAAGGTTTGGTCACTCGATATATAAAGGATTGATGGTCAAGAAAGAATTTAAACTTGTTGGAAAAAAGATGATGATTAAACTTCTTAAGTAAATAAACCATTACTAATCCCACAATTTATCATAGGGTAACTTATTTCCATGTTCAACTATCTGCTACCATATGCAATTGGAAAATCTATATTGCCTTATAGTGTAGGCTGTGTAAGAATACATCCCAACAAGTCTTGCTTCCAAGTCTTGTATGAGTCTGGTTGTGTAATCATGGTAAAAGTTGGGCAAAAAAGTGTTTCCACATGTCCTTCATTGTAATCTCCAATCTTATCGAGAGGGATTTGGTTTACACATCAACTAGCTTGAGAGGAAGCAATTTCTATGTTGTCTTCTTTGTGTGGCTTCACTCATTGGGATAGCTTATTCCAAAGGTGAGGTTTCACTTTGAAGAGCTCATCCATACTAAGACTTTGAACATCTCCATTACCATATCCGTGAGGAAGAATCTCATCACTTTTTCCCATAATTATTTGAGGAATAGGCAAGTTGGTCTATTGCTTTTTCTTTTTTGGGGTTTCATGAACCCATTCTCAAAGTTCTTGAGATGAAGCTTGATCCATGTCTAGAATGTTCTTCTCTATTTCTATTTCTCTTCTTGGTGTTGTAGATGGGTGATGAGTTTCTTTCAAAGATCCATTTTAAACTAGAGAAGCATCTTTGGGTGCTACATATTGTGTAAATTCTTGAAACTACTCATCTATTTTGGAGCTTGCTACTAGGATGTGCACTCTTTCTAGCATAGCTTGAGCAACTTCTACCATTTTCATGCACAATGCTAACCTTTCTTGTTCTAGGTCTCCTATAGCAAAGCACTTTTTACTGTGCTCTAAGCTAGATCCTCTGCCCAATCATAAGCTTTTAAGAATATTTTTAGATCTTTGGGCATGGGACATACTAGAAATGATCCTACTTGTTGCTTCATATGGTTCCTCTTGGATTCGTATGGAACTATTCTCACTTGCAAAGATGATTGCACATGGTTATTGAGAGATACATTAAGTAATTGTTTTTTCTTATTTTGTTGTTGTAAGTTAAGTTTTGAATCACTCATTCTTTGTTTCCACTTTTTCTTAAGTTTTTTCCTAGATTTCTATGCACAATTCTATAGTTAACTGTTATCTATAGTTTTATCCACAATTCTAGAATTAGGCTCTTATCTATAGTATTATCCACAATTCTAGAATTAGGCTCTTCTTCATTTTCATCCGATGTAAGTTAACTCTTATCTATAGTTTTATCCATAATTATAGAATTAGTCTCTTGTTCATTTTCATTTGATGGACTTAACACCTTAATTTTTGTTTGTACCTCTCTATGCTTGGCTTGGGCTCTAGTCACTATGTGTACAGGGATTGAAGTATGATAGCATGAATATTCTGATCCGACTATCTCAATGATGCTTATTTGAGTGGTTTTCGCTTGCTAGATAGATTTCTAGGGCAATCCTTAAAGAGATGCTCTTTTCCACACTTTAGAAAAATTTCACACTCAGGTCTAGTACTAGGAGGATAGAAGGATGAGGATAATCAATATATTTCAGTGGTGATGTGTGTACACACACTTAATATTAAAAGTTTTGTATTTCAAGCTCAAGAGTGTGGAAACATGCCCCAAATTGAGCCTTCCACATCACCCACAATCAAACTAGGATTATTTCCACGAGTTTGAGGCATCATATCATGTCTATAATAGAAAGAAGTTGATTAGAGAAGATTTAGGTCACCACTTGATGTGATTGGACCTCACTTTTTGACATATATATGCTTTTGATTGGTTAAAGAGGTTGGTATATGACCTTTAAAGCCTCTAATGAGTTGTGTTATGACTTAAGAGACATGGAAATACATGCCCAAGCTACCCCCTTGCTTAAGCACACCCCCTACTAGCTATTCTCTACATATTTTGCAAAAATTTCACTTTTTCATATTGTATCTCTCTTGATGATTGTCATAGACCCCCTGATCTTGTAATTCTTTATTCTCCTTCATTACAAATCCATTTCTAGTGGTTCTTGGAAAGCTTATAAGTTCTACTTTGAGTGAAATAAGTCTTGGGATCAGTGCTTGCATAGGTTCAGAGAAATGTCCACAAGTGTCTATGTAGTTAGCTAATACTATGTGAAGAGATCAAGTTATCTATTTTGTTGCAGCTGGTTAAGGCATCATCGAGTATCCAAAATGGAGTGATCTTACTCACATTTGAAATCTCTTTAAGTCTCATTATATGCTGCAAAGTTTGAGTTCTATTCTTTTCATGTACTCAAAGAAGCCAAAAAACACTAAGGCTATGTCTAAAAAAAATTTAGGATCCTATGAGGCTTCATTTGCTTTCATTGTGCACATAGGAGTGTTTATCCTCCAACAATGGTATGAGAGCAATAAGTGGAGTATCAAAGAGAGAAGAAGGAGCTAATGAAGTGAAGTAAACACTTCTTCAAAGTTTGAAGAAAAGAAGCAAAGATTGGGCACATCAACAACAAGGGGAAGCAAAAAAGTCATTGAATCAAAGATGAAACTTCATCAAGAGGTGTAGCTCTATTTTTTGAGGTAAAATCCATCTTTTTCAACTTCATTGCATTAAGGGGGAGGTTCAAAAGAGCTAGGAGGCACCATGGCAAATCATAATGCTAAGATTGAGGAGCTCAAAAAGGGAAACTACCAACCATGACAATTTAGAATAAGCAATTTTTTGATGGGGAAAGGTTTGTGGGGACTTATGAGTGGTGGAGAGCCAAAACCCTATATAGATGAGTTAAACCAACCAATGACCAGAGAAGAGCAATAAGAGAGTGGGATGAAAGGGACAAAACATCATTTTTATTTTATCTCTGCATATTAGCAACTCCATGATAGAACATATTCAAGATTTGGATACATCAAAGAAGGTTTGGGAATGCTTGGAGAGATTGTACTCAACCTCCACAAAAGCTAGAAAAATTCAGCTCAAGAACAAGCTACATAATCTTAGGAAAGGAAATTTTCAAGGTATTAATGATTACATATTAAAGGTTAAAGAGGTTGCAGATGCACTAGGGGCAATCGGTTGTGCCCTAGATGATGACGATATTTTTGCCCATTGTAATAAAGTAACTCTATGATCTAACGGTCTGGCTAGTTTAGACAGATATGAAATCTGACACCATTTGGTCACCCATATGTATGACTAAAGATCTTGACTTGAGACTTACTAAGAGGAAATGTGCTCTTGTAAACAAGTGATCCACTTAGCTTAGTGGTTAAGTCTCATGGATGTGAAGGAGGAGTTCTTGGGTTGAATCCCCATGGGGTACATGGGGAGAGTATTTTTCCCAAAGAGGTCTAGAGCCTTCTAGAAGCATCCACTTGTGTTAACTCAAGTTAAGTGGGACACTTGGCACACATGTAATTACATGGCCGACACATGGATCGTTAGTATCCTCCTGCCCAAGAAGGCAGTTCCCTGGAGAGAGTTGTATATAGAGGCATAAGGTTGGGAGGAGATTCATCTCTCTAGCATGTGGTGGTCATAATAGTCATTCTCTTGCATTCGTATCAGAGGAAGGTGATTGTTTCTTGCATCTTCCTCATCTTGTGCTTGGCGTTGGCGTTTTTTCTTCTCGTAGGTGTGCATAGTTTTATTAGAATTCCTCTTGGCAGTGCAAAAGGAAGCTCCATTTGTGGAGATTGCCAAACATAGTTCTATTCCTGAAGTGGCCGACATTCGGGAATAGAACTTGCAACCTCTCTTTGCAGATGCTTCCTCTTATCCAAGAGAGCAAGCCATGTTGGTGAGTTCATTCTCTATGATTTTATTGGAGATCTTGATATCCGATGCTATAGAAGATTGTCTATTACAAGCAAAAGGGTACATCATCAAGCAGTGGCTCTCACGGCTCGAACTTGCAACGCCAAACAAAATAGACGTCTACTCTATCCACAAAGCTAACCAGGTTCACGATACTATTTTGATTATCATTATAAATTGTTACATAATGGTGTAGAAGCTTGTACATCACAAGAAAAAGGCAAAAGTTGATTGGATGCAGTGGGATTCGAACTTTCGACCTCATTGAATGGAGGCACTTATCTAAGTCACTCCTCCAAACCCACTCGATGCTCAATGTTCTATTATTACATATACAGATGTTGTATTGCAAATAAGCTCTGGTTATCAGAGACATAAGTAAATGTATCGTTTGCAGTTGGTGGTCACGGGGATCGATCCCGAATCCTATGCCATTCGATGGAAGCACTCCATCCACTACAGTACTTTCCATGTATGCAATGTTATATTTATTATGTTTTCTACTTATGCATATTTTGCTGCTCACAATCCTAATCTTGAGCCAAGAGCACTTAATTTTCTGCATTTTCTCGAGTTCACATTCAACACAGTGTCGTAGAGATTTCCATTTCTATGATTGCTTCTACTCGCTTCAAAACAAAGGATATATTGTTCATTGGCAAAGGACATGAAGAAGAAGTATTTGGCAAGCAACAATTTGATAGATGTGTATATGAGAAGTTAAACGCATCATGTTACTTCTACTTCTTTATATGTGCTGAGCCTATCAGATATGGTGGCATTAATTGATGTAATTGTATCTCTCATCCATCTTTTGGGGTTTTTCGATGATCGGATTATGTCAAGAATTCTATTAGAAAGGTCAATGTTTAGCAATGGAGATTTATGACAGAATAGAAGTTGTAAAACTATGCTTCAAATGCGGACATATGTTAATAAGTCTGTTTCAAGAAATTCAATCCATACTTTTGAATGAACGATGGCATGAATGAACTCTAATTATAGAGTTAACATAAGCTGAAAAGTTGAGGTGCATGTTCAGATACTAAAACAGAATGAATAGAAGGAGTTCTTGCATGAAAAGAGGCAGTCCGCTTTCAGTTATCTAAAACGGGGGATCTGGCATGAGCTTGATTGCTGATTATCTGAAAAAGGGGGCATAAAGGGGGGTGGATCGCACAAGGAAGATAGGCCATTATACAGGATTGATCTGGCGAACAAGTTTTGGAAGGGAACAAGTTTTGATCTGTTCGGAGGGCTGGAATGCATGAACGCTGCAGAGAGCGCGCACTTGTTCTGAGTAGGAGTTGAAGGCATATAGGAAAAAAACCATTGGAAGGAAGAGGGATTCGTGGAAAAGAAGGATAGCGCTGGAGGCAAATCTTTCACGCTTATTGAGAAGATAATGCGATTAAGTACATAGTTTTTATGACTCAATCTTCACTTATCGTCCATTCGATCAGAGTTCCACTCTTTGTCATATGCCTCTCTTTTTTTTACTATATCATAATCAAAGGTTATACCATACAAATATTTGAACAAAACAAAAACACTTCAACAACAATATAACATGCGATTTGTAACGATGTTTTTTTTTTCAATAATCGTGAGTTCTTTTCCTATGATATGATCAACGGAACGATTTTGTTGAAGTTAATATATTAAAAAACTCTTCTATATGGAGAACTCATGCACATACGTAGCTATCAAGATGCCAAAGCTTAAAGACATGAGTCGATGAATTCTACTACTTGAATTGAAGATTTGCAATTAAGACTTACACGAGGTAAATTCAACACTATCTTTTGGGCACCAGGCACACCAGAAGTGAAAATTAGAATTGGAGATGAGAAGGATTCTTGTTTAGTTCTAGCTCTCATTGACTCGAGGTCAGAGATAAACATTATTTCAAAGAAGTTTTTTGACAAATTAGATGGCCAATCGACAAAGAGCACGGCTGGAGGATGAGAACAGCCGGCAATGGCTCTGACATTTTATTAGGAGCATGTGCGAATTTGCCTATAATGATAGGTGGCGTTCGAGAAGAGTTTCACTTCTTCGTTCAAGATAATTGTTCATATAAAGTAATTCTCGGACAACCATTTATAGCTGAGATGAGAATGGAAAGAAAAGCAATGAACGACGGGTCAACGTATGCAAGAATTCGATCCAAATCAGGGATGGATTCTTTGCAAGTTATGACAGTCTGACCAAATCACACTAGAAATAGAAAGAACTTAAGAAGTCCCATTGACTCGATTAGTCATGTATGTGATGATTCACTGGCTGTAAGAGAATATGGGGCATATTACGATCAAAATTTCTACTAGACTCCACTATTGAGCGGGACAATAGTGGACATTGTTTTGATGTCCCGCCAACGATGTACATAATTTTGAAGATTACTTAGTTTGTACGCCTACGACTAGTTTACATTATATTACAAAGGAAAACCTTACAAAAACATTTAGAAAACAAAATGAAAAATATTTTAGAAAGTAAAGATTAATTTTAAGTGATGAAAAAATTGAGTGTATAATTGAACTCTCAAAAAGTTCTACTTTATTAGAAGAGCTAGAAAGTGTTTCTCAAGAAAATTTAGAATCAAATCTGATTATTCTTAACTCTATTCAAGAATATGAGATTATTAGTGAATTCATCCTATAACATGTAATTAACATAGATACCAAATACAAAATTGTAGAAAAGAAAATAAAGCATGTAGCTCAACCCTTACCCACAGATAGTCATGATATATTTGGATGAGTATCAGATGACGCTATTCTTAGAGATCGATCTAAGATAGGCCATATGTTTACAGAGGAGAGTAAGAAATATATTAAATTCAGTGATGAATTTCTTTCTAAAATAGAAAAAGATCAGATTACAAAGATGATTGTCCATCATGGTAAAGCATTTTCTTTATTCCCACATGAAATAGGATGTGCAGACCCAAAGTTAGTAGCTCTGATGATTATTTTCACTATTTCACACATTCCTTGGAATCTTCATCCGATACCAGTTCCAAAGGCTCATTTACCTGAGCTAATGAGACTACTGTTAAAGGAGAAGATTGCCATGAGAATCTTGGAACCATCCGCAGCACCATACTCCAATAGGTGGTTCACGGTACCGAAAAAGAGCGGGAAGCTACGCTTTATTGAGGATCTAGAGCCTGTGAATAAAGTCGCTATTAGGAATGTAGGAACGGGTCCCATTGTAGATGAGTTTGCCGAGGTATTTGCCGATCATTCCATGTATTCAATGAGAGATCTGTATTCAGGGTATGATCAGTTTCAATTAGCTATTGAGAGTCGAGATGTGACCACGATGAAGACTCCTTTGGGTTTAGTATGCATGTGTACTTTACCACAAGGAGCGACAAATTGTGTGGTGCACATGATGAATGCTATGAATCTGGTCTTTCATGA
Organism: Ceratopteris richardii; assembly: GCA_020310875.1. Classification (NCBI taxonomy): domain Eukaryota; kingdom Viridiplantae; phylum Streptophyta; class Polypodiopsida; order Polypodiales; family Pteridaceae; genus Ceratopteris; species Ceratopteris richardii. Next base: position 113,602,916 of record CM035409.1, on the reverse strand, counting down.
CTTTATCCCAAAAGTGACAATGCCTTTTGTTGATGATATACTAATAAAAGGGTGTGTGAAAAAAGAGAAAGATCAAAGTTTAGATTCATCTGGTTGCAGAAAAGTTTGTTTCCAGCCATATTTCGGATTGTGAAAAGATATTTGAAAGATTTGAAGAGGTTGGACTAACTTTCTCCCTAGAGAAATCTACTTTTGGTATTTCTGAAGTGCTAATAATTGGACATTTATGCGGTCGTCACTAAGGTCGTAGGCCTTTTCTGGCAAAAGTTGATGCCATTAGTAGAATTTCTGAGCCATGTCGCAATGTTAGTGAAGTAAGGTGATTCTTAGGTGCATGTGTTTTCTATGTCATCTGGATCCCTCACTTTGCTCACGTAGTGAACCCACTTTATGATTTATTAAGAAAAAGAAAGAAATTCTTTTGGATTGATGAGCATTCTAGAACGATGAGACGTCTAAAGCAATTGCTTATCAATGCTCCTATTTTGAAACGTGTTGATTATACAGGAAATAAGCCTGTAATCCTAACCATTGACACTAGTCCTATTGGTATAGGCTGGGTCATTGGCCAGGATGATGAGGAGGAGCAAAGGTATACAGTTCGCTTTGGAGCAAAGATCTTACATGATACTCAAAGGAATTACCATCAAATTAAAAGAGAATTATGGGGATTAGTTACAGTCCTAAAAACAGATAAAGAATACTTTATAGGAGCTAATATAATAGTAGAGATTGAATCTATTCCATTAATAGGTTTAATCGCCAATTGTTCATCTCCAAATATAGCTATGTTATGATGGATAGCCTTTATTAAATTTATTAATCCTGCTTTTGTACATATTGCCGGTAAACATAACACTATTGTCGATATGCTTTCAAGAGCAAAGTTTGACAACGATAATGAAGCAATAGATAATCATATCAATTTAATTAATTATGAAACATCTACCTATATGTATGAGAGATTTATAGAAGATGATTATGAAGGAGAGTGGTGAGATATAGGATTCTATCTGAGTTCGTTTCAGCCTCTTCCAAGCTGCTCTTCAAATCGATTCAGAAACATCAGGAAGAAGTCTTATAACTTCTTCTTGAAAGATGGATATCTTTGGAGACATGCTAGAGGAAAGGTAAGAAACCCGCAAAGATTATTAGATTTAAAAGTTTTTCAAGTGCAAGTTATGCAAGAGATGCATGAAAGCCTTTGGGCTGGTCATAAAGGCTTTGTAGCTACATAAGAGAAGATTAGGGAAAGCTACTAGTGGCCAAGAATGTATGTAACTGTTAAAGAATTTTTGAGCACTTGTATTACATGCCACTTACATTCCTCTATCAAGCTTAGAGACCCTCTTCACCCGACCTATCCACCTTGTATTCATTACAAGTGGGTAGTCGACCTTGTGACCATACCTAAAAGCAATAGTGGTATGAGATATATTGTTCTTGCATGAGAAGATTTGACAAACCATGTCGAGGGTAGAGCACTTTGTTCCAATACTACTTATAATGTATGCATATTCCTTTTAGAAGAAGTAATATTCAGATATGGATATGTAGAAAAAGTAGTAGCAGATTGAGGTGAGTTAAATGCTAGAGAGTTCTTTGCACATCATGGAATTCGATTGTCTCTTACGATTGCCTATAGCCTAGAAGCAAATGGAAAAATAGAGCGAGGGCATCCTTCCATAGTGAAGGCTATTTCAAAGGCATGCCATGGAGATATTGGACAATGGCCAAAATATCTCCCATTTGCTCTTTGGGCTGATAGAATGACGTACACGAGAACAACTGGTTTTATGCCGACTGAACTCATGTACTATCATAAGCCGATATTTCCCGTACATACTCAGATAATTAATTGGATGACTTTAGATTGGAAAGATAATATTTCAAAAGAGGAATTATTAGCACTTAGGATTAAACAACTAAAACAAGGTAATGAAAATCTAAAAGAAGCAATTAAAAAATTAAAAACATCTCGTTTGGAAAATAAAATATATTTTGATAAGAAACATAGACTAAGGCCGTAACCAATAGAGAGTGGTGATTGGGTGCGTTTATATGATAGTACTTTTGATACTCAATACGATGCATGCCATAAACTAACTAAACATTGGTTTGGACCTTATGGTGTTGTTTCGGTTTCTGAGATAGGTACTTATAAATTACGAGAATTTGATGGTTCCGTGTTAAGAAATTTGATTGCAGGAAAAAGAATAAGTTGTCTAAAAGAAGAGAAAGCAGTAAGTTTGAGTTGGACGAAGACTTCCTGGAAGACGAAGATGAAGATGAAGAATAACCAGGTGATTTAATTCTAATTATTCTTATTAGTTATATTTCTCTTCATGCATTTCAGGGTTTAATTTGTTTCTGATACAAAAAGGAAATTTATTAAAATTACGTAAATAATATAATAAATTAAAGTAGGAATATATATATAAGTTGAAGATCTAATTTAGGGAACTTATATTGTGTTGTGACGATAGGAGAGAGGAACACTTGAACTGCAACCCTTAGTAAAAGAGAAATTTACTTTATACTAGTAGACTTCTTTACCTTGTGAACCCGTTTAGCAAATGAGATCCTAGTTCTACCTGTAGCATATTTCTAGATCCTCTGCTCTGATTAGGGATTAAGCCTTTTCCCTTAAACAAAAAAGTTGCAAAGAAAAATAAGAAAAGAGAAAAATGAGAGCATCAAGTAGTACATTAATGGCTATTGCAAGATGGAAAAAAAAAGAGAAAAGAGAAAAGAAAAAAAGAGTACAAAGAAAAAGAAAAAGAAAAATATGATTCAGTTGTGGTCTCGAAACCACTTTTGAAATATTATACTGTCTATATGAGGCGGAGGTTTGCTGCAGAAGAATTAGTTAGATGTATCTTATAGTGGACGTCTAAGAAATAAAAGAAAGCATACTTATATAAATTAAATTTTACTTAAGAATAGGGTTAATGGAATGGTAAGTACCTCAATTATCTAAATAACCTTTATAGGATTTTCTAAATTTGTATTTTTGACTATATGCATTGATGGAAACAATTTCTAATTCATATTTATGTAATTTTAGAAATTTTCTTTATTATCAAAAACATAATTAGAAATTAGAAGCATTCTTTATAATATTATTTAGAGTTAAATTATAGATTTTTCCAAAGAATTTGATACTGCTTTCCGTTGAACTGCAGGTTGGCCCATCGAGGACCATGTGCAGGTTTGGTGGGGGCAGATGTCAAAAGGATTTCCAACTCCATATCAACACTTAGAAAAATAAAAACTTTTGATTTTAAGATGAATAACTTCTATCTCTCTCAAATTATTTTGGTATATTTCTTTGAATAATCTCTCTTAGTACTTGCAGACAACAAATCCGTGAAGAGCTGGACTAAACAAAGATTTCAAGTAGTTCAGTTTATGAATAAGTATTTTATAGGCATTGATATTGAATACAAAGGTAATAACATATTGGATTGTGTATGGATCTTTATGCTTGTGTCCTTGCATATATGATTTCGTGAGAAGATAAAAATACATGAATATTTTTTGTGTGTCTAATTATGTTCTTAAATCTAGTATATCAATGTTTGTCTACCCAAAAATATCTATGAATATCTAGGAACCCTATATGTTTATATGTGTGATTCCACCCTATGTATGTGCCTATTACATATGTATCTTGATATTTCTTTCACTAAAATTATCCAATTCCATTATAAATTTATGTACCTTATCATAAAACCCTAAAAAGATACTTATCTAATTATGTATCTATATGTGTTAATCATTCATTTATTCAAAAGGTGTACTCTTACTTTTTAATAAATAATAATAATAATAATAAGAATAATAATACTAGTAGTAATAATACGTATTATATTGTTTAGATTATGCATTATCTAAAGTATGTTATATATAAAATAAAGTATTATGAATTAAAGAATAAAAATATCAATTGAAAAATATGTAAAATTAAAACCATTTTTACCTCTTGTGAATCTAAGTATAATTTATATTATATTTTTAATGATTTTATTAAAGTAACCTGGCATAATCAATAAATATATAATCAAAATAACTATTTCATAAATAATCAACATAGTAAATATAAAATTAATAATCTCTTTATTATTAATTTAATTAATGTAATTATATGTTCTACGTACATGTAAGTGATGAGAAGTAGTGAGTTAAAGTGGGCATGTGTATTTAGTTAGTCGTGTGAGTGTCTATGAGTGCGTGGTGTGTTTCTGACTAAGTGTTTGCATGTGTATGTTTTTGTGTTGTCTCTGTTAAGTACTTGTGAGATTGTGTATATATGTTTATGGTTATATCATGAATTTCCTAATGCGTCTTTCTGCAGATCATTGTGAAGAGAACTTGACGAGTATTGAAGAAGATTGGACGAGATTACGAGATTGAAGTTGCATATGATATTTAGAAATATAAATTTGTATAGGAATATTTTGTGAGAGCTGGATTAGAACTCTTTAAATTTGTATAGGCCTAGAATTGATCCTAAAGTTTTTCATACTTTCACTTTTCGATTTAATTAAGATTTTATTTTGCACTTTCTTATGTCTAAGAATTTAGCATCGATAAGCAAATCTGTTACTAAAAATGAAAAATTAGATGGTTCTTTTGTTTTAGGAATGTTTTTTAGAAACGCTAGAAATGCACTTTCACATGAATCTTAGTTCTTAAATTAAACTTAAATAAATTAAAAAACTCTAGCTTTTATCACCCAAAAACTGAGAACTTAACTCAAATCCTGAAGCATACTAAGAAACACCCTGTGTGTAGTTACATGGTTAGGTTAGCGTGAATCTGTTCGATGAGCGTCTGCCTCCCTTCACACCCCTCTACGATATCTTGGTAGCAAGCGAGTGTTTTTCTACGGGCATCGATTAGAGAAACTAGGTTCTACTGAAGAAAGTGACACCAGAATAGACAATAAACTTTCCGGACAGCCAATCAACATGCTAGAACAAAATTTCCATGCTGAAGTGATGTATTATCTCAAGCGTAGATATCGAAATCTAACGGTTCTGTAACAGTGTTGAACATGTCACTTCGAGCAAGGGAGAACTGCTAGAAGAATGGAAGAATGGACCGCTGGAAGTTACTCAGAAGAGTTAATTGTCAGATATTGGTGCAACCTCAAATTAAAAAACTCACAGCTATCGGCAAGTGATGGAGGATTGATGTCCAAAGATGATACGTCGAGTGTGTGTAACTAAGATATTGTATTGAATCCAAACAGTGTGAGTCTGGAGGCGATAATTTTTCGACGAACCCGAACTGCTGAGAAAGGAGTCATGGCACTTCCTTGGCGATTCTATCTTTTTTGGTCATCTTTACACGCCATCGTTGGAACAAGAAGGTCAATATCTGCTGCATCCAACTACAGAAAGGCCCAAATCATGTTTTAATTTGATCGGGTAATCAATTTTTGATTGTTGTGTTTTGCTGATGATTAATCATATCTGAATATAACTTTAATGTAACTACACTATTCTGATAAGAAGCTATACGATGATCTGGCACGACTTTGAGGGAAGTACTAATAAATCTCCGATTGCTCACCATGAATTCTATTGCGCAAAGTGAATCTGATGCTTTATTTTTAGCTGCTCAGTTCTCTAATGTTCAAGGATCATAACCGACAAAGGTTTCTCAATTTTTCACGCTTGTCATTCTCTAATTTAAGGATAATATGTACCTGATCGTTTCGATTGCTTTTGAACAAAGAAGGGTTATTTGTTATCGTTTATGCCACTTTAGTTGAGTATCACTAACTGGAGAAAGGACGGAAAGATTCATCCGACACAATTATATGTTCTTGCTATTGATATTTGCGCTGCCTTCTGATGTATGCTATTCCCTATGCTTTAGCCATCTCTAATTAAATGATAGACTTTTAGTAATAAAGAAAAACAAAGACATATTGCGCAGACGTGTATTGAATTACTTATGAAGTGATACATGAAAGAAAATTGTGGTACCTGTTTCAATGTAATAGGATTGAGATCACGATTTGCTTTACGATGTTAAAAGTGTTTTGATGCCTGAATCTGTAAACAGTTTTAAAAGATACAACGTATATATTTGATAGGATCTCTTGCCATTGATTCATGACTTTAGGTATTGCTTTGCGTATTTCAATCATAGATATCAATTGAGTGAATTGGTTATTAAAAGAACTATTTATTTTGATTGCTTTATGAAATAGATTGATATGCTTATTTAAAAAAGAACCCTGCTTTGATCTATGTATAGTTAAACCTGTTTATGAATGAAGTATCATGAAGCATCGTGTGTTAATTTTTTTTAAAACGTTAATAATATTCTTAAGTTAAGATTCTTTTGAATCTTCCATAAACATTTTTCTTAATTTGCTATTAGTCATCCATAAAAGTCATGTGATCGTTCATAAAGTACGAAAATATTTTATGCGCATATCTTTATATGCATCATAACATTGCATGGCACTTAAGATAAGTAAAGGTTACTGCATACTGAGGTTTACGGCTGAATCTTTTGAGCTCAACTAATGAACTCAGATCGGAATAGATCATAAAGAAAGAAATGAGTTTATATGTAACTTTCGAGTTAAATAGTTCTTGAGTGAGACTTAATTTACTTTGGTTTGATTGGTTAATTGACCGAGTTTGATTTCTAAGTTACAAGAATTTGCAAGTGTTTTTCAAAAGCTCTTAAGTATATGATAAATCTCTTAATTTTTAACTGATGAATTTTCATGAGCTTGATTTGCTCTTTGAGTCTCCATCGCACCTGAGATTGCCCAAAGCACTTGACATGCGCTGTAATTCTAGCGGTTGACTTCATCCACCAGCCGTCACGAATCGCTCCCTCATTTGGTGAGCCCGACGTGAAACACCACGGCCCGACAATCTCAAGTAATGTATGTTTGAATTTTTGTTTATAATTGAGCATGTTCTTTCGGGAGTTTTTATTTATTTTTCTCCCTCATAAAAAAATAAGTTATGAACTAGAGTTTTTTATTTTTCTCCCTCATAAAAAAAAAGGTATGAATGGAAGTTTTATTTATTTTTCTCCCTCATAAAAAAAAGGTATGAAAGAGAGTTTTTATTTATTTTTCTCCCTCATCAAAAAAGAAAAGATATGAATGGGAGTTTTTTATTTTTCTCCCTCATAAAACAAAAATGATATGAATGGGAGTTTTTTATTTTTCTCCCTCATAAAAAAAATATGATATAAATGGGAGTATTTTATTTTTCTCCCTCATAAAAAGAAATATATGAACGGGAGTTTTTATTTTTGTCCCTCATAAAAAAAAACGAGTATGAACGGGCTTTTTTATTTTTAGATTCTTTCTGATATGTAAGGAAAATTATTAAAATTAAATTGTTGATTCCTTGTATTATATGATTATAAAATACTTGCTAATGTGTTTTTGAATAGTTGTTTTGACAGGATAGGTACATGAAGATAAATTGAGGAGAAACAATGTTATGATCAAGTTTTTTTTATATACGAAATTTTTTTTGATATTTTCATGAGATCAAGAAGACCATCAAGACAAAGCAACGAATGATGAGTAATAACTTTATGGATTGTGTTTTGATTTTTATGATGAATGGACTAACTATATTAGTTGAGTTTTAGATAGGCTTTAAACGAAGGAAGAAGACTTGAAGTTATGATTTTTCGAAGTTGCAGGTCTAAAGAGGATTGAAGAAGCATAAAGAAAGGAGGTTGTGCTAAGTTTTTTTAGGAATTCATACCGAGTTTCCATTTCTTTGCACCATGTTGTTTTACTTAGCATCTAAAGTATGCATGAATAATCTATATGAGCATGAGAGTTGACTAGCCAATAGGTGCACGTCCATTTACACCAATTTAAATAGTTAAATGCATTATAAAATTTGGAAGTAAGACCTAAATTTGGAAGCATAAACCTCTTCGATGAATGCTCTTACCTTGTCTATGCACCATAATTGTTTAAAAAATGCACTTAGAGTATGCATGGTAGGATCTCATTACATGACCTTGCATTGAGACGCGAACTAAGCTTTACCCATGCACATAAGAGAGAGATTCTGTAAGGTTAATGTATATTCACATTGATATGTATGAACAAGATAAAGCACCAGCCTCAACATCAGATGCCGTTTCCTTCTTGTTTGCACCATAATTTTTATACATGTATTTTTTAGTAAACCCATGCATATGCAATATGTTATGAAGCTGATCATTTATTTTGGAAGGAGAAAACAGGTCTTGGTTGGTGCATCTGAAGGATGCACAAGTTTGGAGGGGGTGAATGTCGGAGATATTCTATCTCCCTATTTTGGATGCTAGAAATGTCAGATCATGAGGATGATGTACCATATTTTCTAATATTAATAGCATTTTCAAGCAATGTGATAAAGGCGTAAAACAACAAACATGTAAAGTTGTTGGATCTTGTGATATGGACATTATGTGAAATGGAAAAATTGGGATTTCCATGTAAAAAAAGACTACAGGACAGCTGTTAACATTTCTCAAGCATCTTTAAGAGATCCAAATACTGAAGTTTACGGAGTGTCCTTTACAAGGGTTTCGCTTCAGAGTTTTGTGTACTCTATATGGACCCCATCTAGGGGTGGTTTTTTTTTCAAGACTTACATGGATGCTAGAGAATATGGATTTGGCTTGCAATGCATGTCTCTTGAACCTCTAAATGATTGCCAATGAAATGCTTACTATATGGATGGGATTTTTGTCGATGCAGATGGGAAGTCGTATGTAAGATCAAATATGCTTTGCATTTATGAAAACTATGCAGGAGATGTTGCATGGCGCCATACAAAAAGAGGGTCGCCAAAAACTAAAGGGCAACTAATTGAAAGTATGTAAGTACTAAAACAAACATGGAGTTTGCATGAAAGAACTCAAAGAGGTGATGAAGGATGAGTTCTGATAATTTCGCAACAAGTGCGGGGATGCTTCATCATCTTGTCGACCATCTGTCACTGTTATTGACATGTCTGGTAACATCTATTGAAACGGAGAGCATAAACATATTGAAATGTTTATCATGCATAGGCATGCACCTATGTATCACTGCATGGGATGACAAAATATTGGTGCATAAAAAAAATATGAGTTCATGCACGAAAGGGAAAGATTTGATGTTCATTTATCTCTTTCTAAAAGAATATTTTGATGCACAACATACACTTTCTTCTTGCTCAAAAAAGATAGTTGATGCACATGTATACTTATACCTTTTTGAAAGGTAGCAAGTAGATTATTTATGCATGGATGCTTGGATGCATGCATAGCAAGATATGGGATGCATACTCAAATTGATAATGGAAAGAAGATATGGGACATCAGACCATGGGAAAAAAATTATCTTGTAGTCCTAGTATGAATCTTGAAGTTAGATTTGATCATCAAGGGAAGTTAAATTTCAAAGGTGAAGTTTAAAATCAAGGAGGATAGAAGCATGATCTCAATATACTTTAAGATCAAGAAAGTACGAAGATATAAAGTAAATAACTTCCTAGATCTTCTTTTTCAAATAAGGAAAAGATTCTTATTTGAATTATCGGATCTTGGAACACTAAAGTACTTCTTGGGAATAGAGCTAATCTATGCACACAATGGCATATTCTTGATTCAAAGAAAATACTTGTTGGATGTGCTATAAAGGTTTGGTATGAGTGGTTGTAAGCCACTTTCTCAACCCATGGAGCCCAATTCAAAGTTGGTTGCAAGTCAACCAGAGTCTATACAAGGTATTACACTATATAGAAGCATAATTGGTTCATTGATTTATGCTACATTCAGTAGACTTGATCTTGCATATGTAGTAGGTGTACTCTCTCAATTTTTGCATGCACCTACTCATAATCATCTTATGGCAGCAAGAAAAGTGCTTAGATACCTCAAGCACACCATCAACCAAGTTCTATTTTACTCTTATGATGATGACTATTTCAAGCTCAAGAGTGTGGGAAAATGCCCAAAATTGAGCCTTCCACATCATCCACAATCAAAGGAGAATGATTTCCATGAGTTGGAAGCATCAAATCATGTCTATAATAGAAAGAAGTTGATTAGAGAAGCTTTAGGTCACCTCTTGATGTGATTGGACCTCACTTTTTAACATGTGTATGCTTTTGATTGGTTAAAGAAGTTGGTATATGACCTTTAAAGCCTTGAATGAGTTGTATTATGACTTAGAGTCATGGAAATATGTGCCCAAGCTGGCCCCTTACTTAAGTACACCCCCTACTAGCTGTTCTCTGCATATTTTGTAGAAATTTCAAATTTTTATACTCTATCTCTAGATGATTGTTGTACACCCCTTGATCTTGTAACTGTTCTCTCTCCTTCATTTTGAATCCATTCCTAGTGATTTTGTCTTGTCGGAAAGCTTTTAAGTTCTACTTTGAGTGGTATATGTTTTGAGATCAGTGCATGCACATGTTTAGAGAAATGTCCAAAAGAGTGTTTGTGTAGTTAGCTAATACTATGTGAAGAGATCAAGTTATCTTTTTTTTGCAGAGGGTTGAGGCATCATCCAGTATCCAAATGGAGTGCTTTTACTCTCATTTGAAAGATCTCTTAGTCTAATTGTATCTTCAAAAGATTTAGTTCTATTCTCTGCATGTACTCAGAGAAACTTAGAAAACACACAAGCTATGTCTGAAACAAATTCAAGATCCTAGGAGGGTTCATTTGCTTTTATTCTGCACATAGGAGTTTTTATCCTCCAACACTTAGGACCACTTGGACACTCATTTTTCTCTTTAGGAGTTTTTTTTTTTTGGCTAGCTTGTATATGCACCTATAACCCTAGCAATTCACTTATCTTTGTACATCCACTTGGTAATACATTCTGTATTGTGTTATGATCCAAGCTTCTTCTTCTTCTTCTTCCTTGTGCTGTTCGTGTGCTTCCATAGACTTTGAACTCCAACAATTGATATTAAAGCAATTCATTTGCGACATCATCATGACCCCTCTCATCACAGACTCAAAATCGTATGAAAATTAGTGAACATACTCGATGATGGTTAGGAGTTCAAAAGTGCTTTGCTTTATCGCATGAAAAAATTGTTTTGAGCTCGTTTGAATCTCTAAATGCAAGTCTAGTCGTAAAAGAGACTGTGCAACCAAACCATGATATAAGAAATGGTCTCATAATTCTAGCTACACCCATAGAAACATGTCTTGTAGCTGTCAAGTTAATCATTCCCAAGAAGACCCTTTCCCTTATAGCCCTAGTAGACTCAAGAGCCTCCTCATGTTTCATCGATGAAGAATTGGTAAAGAAACATGGAATTCCTATACGGAAGAACAAACCAGTAGTAGCTGAAGTAATTAGATGGATGACCTCTAGCATCTGGGAATATAACCATGGAAACCACACCATTAAGAGTACACCTTGGTGACCATGAATCCCACATATGTTTCAATATAATATCGAGCCCAGTACATCTAGTTATCATTGGAATGTGCTGGTTAAAGAAGCATAATCTAGACATTAATTGGGAAAAGAATAAAAATCACTTGTCCAGATATCTAGAAGAACCCACGATATGTTGGAACCAAAGCCTTCATACATGAAGTAAGGAAGGAAAGTATATATATGATCTATGCCATTCCAGCTCAAGAATACAAGAAAAATGATCTAGTGTAGCTACCCAATCAGTACAAAGGCTTTGAAGATGTTTTTGAAAAGAAGAATGCAGATATCCTTCTAGAGCATAGACCTTATGATTGTGCCATAGATCTTCAAGAGGGAGCACAACTGCCCTTTGGACCAATCTACAGACTATCCCTAGAGGAACTTACAAAACTACGCAAGAACATTGGTGAGAATCTAGCAAAGGGGTTTATCAAGCACTCAAAGTCTCCAGCAAGAGCTCCTATTTTATTTGTAAAGAAGAAGGACGGGACTCTCCGAATGAGTGTAGACTATCATGGATTGAATAAAGCCACTATAAAGAACATATACACCCTACCATTCATATCAAAGCTCTTGGAATGCCTTGGAAAAGAAAAACTCTTCACGAAGATTGACCTTCGAGGAGCTTACAACCTTGTCAGGATCAGAGAAGGAGACAAATGGAAGACAACATTTCAAACAAGGTATGGCGATTTTGAATATGTACTTCTGCCATTTGGTCTCACAAATGCTCCGGTTGTCTTCCAACATATGATGAATGATATCTTTCCAGAATATTTAGATGATTTTGTTGTAATATACCTTGACGATATCTTGATATTCTCCAAAAATCTAGAGGCTCATGAAGGTCATGTAAAGATAGTCCTAGAGAAATTGAGAGAAAAAGAATTATATGCAAAATTGGAGAAGTGCTCTTTCCATGAGACAGAAGTGGAATTTCTAGGGTGCACCGTATCGGATAAAGGAATTTTTATGGACTCTAAGAAGATTGAGACAATCCTTGATTGGTGACCACCTTCATGTGTTCGAGATGTATAATGTTTTATGGGCTTTTCCAATTTCTACAAGAGATTACTCCAAGATTGTGACCCCTCTTACCAAGCTTATATTGAACTCCAAATTTTCATGCACGGAAGAAGCAGAAAAGGCCTTTGAAACCTTGAAATTAGCATTCACTACTTCTCCAATTCTAGTTCATCTTGATTCCAGTAAGCCCTTCTTCCTCGAGATAGATGCATCAAGATTTGCCCTAGGGGCCATTCTTTCCCAATATGGAGATGATGGACACCTACATCCAGTTGCATATCATTCAAGGAAATTCTCCTCTCCAAAAATTAATTATGAAATTCATGATAAAGAACTTCTTACCATAGTGGATGCACTTGATACTTGGCATCACCATCTAGAAGGAGTAGCTCATAAAGTCATTGTGTATACAGATCACAAGAACCTAGAGTATTTTAGACCACTTGCATTCTCAATAGAATACAATCTCGATGGAGTAACTTTCTATCCAGATTCAGCTTTGTCATCACATACCGTCTAGGACGTCAACAATGTCAGTCAGATGCCTTGTCCAGAAGATCTTAGCTTGCACCAAAGAAGCGTGAAGAAGTCTTTGATCAATAGGAGAGTGTATTCCTCAAGCATGAGCATCCCCAGTTAGCATCTATCTCTTCAACCCATCATGAAGATTCAGCCTTGAATCATTTGATCCGTGAGAATCTACCACAAGATGAATTGTTTTTCGATGTTAAGCAGAAAACTCAAGAATGAAAAGTCCAAGAAGTAAATGAATTCCAGGAAAAGGACGGGTTACTTTTCTATAAGAACCTATTGTATGTCCCTCTAGGAAAGGCCAAGATCCAAGTACTTCAACAACGTCATAACAACATTGCAGCAGAACATTTTGGAGTAAATAAAACAATAGAACTCATATGAAGGGGTTTTTGGTGGCCTCAAATGTGGAAGGAAGTCAAAGAATATATTTGAACCTGTGACACTTGCAATAGATCTAAGGTACCGTGACATAAACCTCATGGCCTCTTACAACCTTTACCTATTCCAGAAAGGTCATGGGCTTCATTCTCTATGGATTTTATCACAGATCTACCAAAGTCACATAAGTATGATGCCATTCTTGTTATTGTGGATAGATTTACGAAGATGGCGCACTTCGTTCCAACTACAAAGGCAATCACAAGTGCAGCCACTGCTAGACTTTTTCTCAGATACATCTTTAGGCTTCATGGATTGCCTGATGATATTGTTAGTGATCGAGGTCCACAATTTATATCCAACTTCTGGAACAGTCTTTACAAGCTCCTTGGTGTTCAAGTTAAACTATCTACAACAAATCATCCACAGATTGACAGACAAACAGAACGGGTGAATCAAGTCCTAAAGCAATATCCCCATTGCACTAGCCTAACTATCACCAAAATGATTCGTTTGAGTTGTTACCCTTTACAGAGTTTACCTATAACAATAGTGTTCATGCATCTACTAAGCAAACTCCCTTCTTTGCAAACTATGGACAACATCCAAGGATGGATATACAACTCTCAAATCATGTCAAGAATCTAGCTGCGAGAGACAAGGCAGAGTACCTGATGGACATTCACAAAGAAATCAAGGAAGAGATCCAGAAAGCTCAAGAACAATATAAGTACTACGTAGATCAACATTCAGTCCAGAATCCATCGTATCAAATTTGGGATAAATTATGGTTACTTAGAAACAATTTGCAAAATTCAAGGCCTTGTGCAAAGTTAGATCATCAAAGATTTGGTCCATTTACCATCTTGGCCAAGATTAATCCAGTCACCTTCAAGCTCCAACTACCAAGTACCATGAGAATACATCCAGTTTTCCATGTATCCATGTTGGAACCATATCCGATTTCACCATTGAGGGGGGAGAGACCTAGTCCTTCACCACCTATCGAGATTGATCATCATGAAGAATTTGAAGTCGAGCATGTCCTAGATTTGAGAAATCGTGAGGAAGATTAGAGTAACTTATTCATTGGAAAGGGTATGACATCAGTGATCATACTTGGGAACCTATAGAAAACCTTTAGAGAGGACCAATCAAGGTTCGAGAATTCCATAAGAGAAATCCAATGAAGCTGAGATCAGAGAACATGATCGCTCCTCGTGGAACTCGTCGCTTGAGGGGAGGTGATGTCATGGACAAAGGAAACCATCCTAAATCTCAGATTCCATGTGAATCCTATATCTCATGATTGGTTTAGAATTAGGAGAAAGTGATGCTTCCATGCATCCGAAACATGCCAAAAGCCTAAGATCGACTATCGTCTTGCTTGATTCTGACATCCAGAGACCATGCTTCGAATTGATGACATCATCGATGGCATCATCAATTCGTAACCACCCTTAGAAAACCTATATAAGGAAGGATTGGCCACATTCATTCTCAGTCTTGCCAATACCAATCTTGGGAGCTCAAGGAGTCGTGACCGCCAAGTAAGTACTCTCCAAGTTCCAGTTCCAGTTCTTGTCTTGTTCCCTGTTCCAGTCTTGTTTAGTCTAGTTCTTGGACATCCTGTCTTGTCCTCTTATAACCTCATAGTACGAGATCTTGTCAAGTTCTTTCTTTTATCTGGTTCATCTCCTAGAAGAGAGTTCTTGTAATCCAGTTATCTTGTCTCATACTTACGATCCCAAGTTGTGGGATCTCTTGTATCATCTCTAGTCCAGTTTTCCATACCTATTGGTCCCGGGTTGTGGGACATCTTGTATTGGCTACATCTTCTTGTATTATTTTCCCTACGTGGGTGTTCTTGTAATCATAAGTGTATTTCCGAAATCTTGTCTAGTGAAGTCAGAGAGCACAATCTAGCGCTCCCCTGACATTAAACACCCCACACAAAAAACACTGGTCTTGTTTTATACATTATCATTGTATTTTCCTATTGGTAATCGATATATAGAAGCTTTTGGTCTCTACGATCCACTTCTTCTTCTTCTTCTTCCTTCTCCTACAAACACTCAAGTCCATTTTTGCAAAAGAATCCCCCCAACAAAATTTGGCAAGCCTAGACCATAAGGAGGCTTGAGCATAGGAGAACCAATATTTGCAAAGTGTAGAAGAAGTGCAAGGATATTGATAGTGTTGGTATTAGAGGTAATCTTTTCTCTATTTGGAATTCTCTTAGCCTTAAAGGAGTATGAGCAGCTCATGACCGCAACCCGCTGTCGGGAAGATTTACATCTTCCAGTTGATGACCAGAGAAAATGAAAACAACTTAATTGGTGAATTCTAAACCGCTTTTTCACTGTTGATCAATTGTTGTGGATTGAATTAACTACTTTTGAAGTGTTTGCAGGTACAAGAACTGATGAAGAATATGTGTTCATATTAGGGTTTACCCTGATTACTTAATTAATGAGTATTTCATATTTATACATGCTTGACTCATGGGTATTTAACCCTAGGGTTTTCTAAGTTCATATGATTTTATGTCAATTAGGTTCATCTGAAGGGTCTCAAAAGATTCTAATGGGTTCATGTTAGGGTTTACAAAGGATCAGAAAGATTTTAATGGGTTATCAATGATTTTCAAAGGGTTTCAATAGGGTTTTGATGGGTTTTAAGTAGGTTTTCTAAGGGTTTAGGATGTTTCAAGGGTTAAAATAATTAACATTTAATGAAATTGATCTATATCTAAACATTGATTAACTTACAAAAATAAATTATGGTTTAATTTATTAATTAAATAGTGTATGTACCTTTATTTTTAAGGTTCTAAAGAATTAAAATCATAAACTAAGGTTAATTTAATTATTTAATTAAGCAATTTAGGATAATTCAATTAAAATGAAAAAGAAGTGGATAAATACTGAATGGTGTATGTAAGTAGTGATTAAAGTGTGGTGTGAGTTGAATGTGTAACTAAAGTAACTAAAGTAAGTAGTTAAAAGTGTGGTAGCTATGTGAGTAAGTTAAAAGAGTGGTATAAATAAATTATGTATCGAAAGTGCAAAAAGTATGTGATTAAAGAATGGAGTATGTGGAAAATGTGATTAAAGTGATTAAAAGTAAAGGGGAAAAGTATGGTTGGGAGTTAAACTGTGAGTTTGCCAAAGAATGGTGTAGATGGAAGGGCAACTGTGAGCATTTAGTATAAATATGTGCTTGTACTCTATTATTTCCTAATGATTTTGCAGGTACTGTTCTTCTTTCTTGCTCCATTCTTCTTCATTTTCTATGTGCATCGTAGATGAGAGAATGTGATTAAGCTACGGATCTCTGCCATAGTCATCTATAAACTGTTGCATGAGATCATTCACTGAAGGTCTGTAGAGAGCAATTATTGCGAATGTCTGTTGTTTACCTCTACCTCCTCCACGCTAGCATACTATGATCTAGCATTGAAGCTTTCATCAAAGAGAAAGAGAGATTCCCTGATGAAAATTCTGATGTGTGCAGCGCTCGAGCCTAGCAAATATGGCTGACGTGCACGTAGATAGAGAGAGAGTTTGACAGGAGGCATGGCAACCAGGGCACGCGCAGATAACAGGAGGAGAGAGAGTCGGTGGCTTTTTGGTTGCGTGTCTAACAGAGAATTGAAGGAGGATCTGAACTTTGAAGTTCGGTGCACACGTGCATCCTCAGAGAGAGGTGGCTTGATGGCTGCCTGTGACCTGTTGCACCTGGCAAAGATTGAGGGAGATCCTTAGTTCTGGCGGCGGTCTGACAGTGATAGAGAGAGAGTGCGATAGAGAGAAAGAGAGAAATTATTCTCTCCCTCCCTCCATGGCGGCTACAGCGTGCAGCGCGCGCGCAGAGAGAGAGAGAGAGAGAGAGAGAGAGAGAGAGAGAGAGAGAGAGAGAGAGAGAGAGAGAGAGAGAGAGAGAGAGAGAGAGAGAGAGAGAGAGAGAGAGAGAGAGAGAGAGAGAGAGAGAGAGAGAGAGAGAGAGAGAGAGAGAGAGAGAGAGAGAGAGAGAGAGAGAGAGAGAGAGAGAGAGAGAGAGAGAGAGAGAGAGAGAGAGAGAGAGAGAGAGAGAGAGAGAGAGAGAGAGAGAGAGAGAGAGAGAGAGAGAGAGAGAGAGAGAGAGAGAGAGAGAGAGAGAGAGAGAGAGAGAGAGAGAGAGAGAGAGAGAGAGAGAGAGAAAGAGAGAGAGTGAGAGAGAGATAGGCAGAGAAAGAGAGAGAGAGAGAGAGAGAGGCGCAGAAATCGAGAGAGAGAGAGCACAGAGAGAGGAAGAGAGAGAGAGAAAGGAAAAGAGAGAAAGAGAGAGAAAGAAAGAAAGAGTGAAAGGGAGAGTGAGAGAGAGAGAGAAGTTAGTTATAATTATATATATATTTTTTTATTTATTAAATTAATGGTATTTAGATAGCCATTGCATTGTTTAATTACCAATTGATATTGCGTAATTAGATAAGTATTGCAAAAGTTTAGTTAGATTTTATTATGCATCTGTATGTATTAGTAATCCATATGCATAGACATGTAATTGTACTAGTGTATGCATGTGCATAAATGCATCTAAGTACTAGCATGAATGTGCATTAGTTTATGCATGAAGATATATACATCTATGCATATAAGTATCGAATTATGTTAGAGTATAGTCATGAGTGAGTGTGAATGTTCATAAAAATGAATATACATGATTACATATGCAAATAAAATGTTGGTATATATGTGAGTCATCTGTGTGTAACCATAAGAGTGATTTCGTACATGCATATGTATAAAATAGTTAGATGTGCTAAGATGCTTGAATGTATGTTAGCATATATAGTTGAGTGAGATCATGGAAGCATACAAATGAATAAGGATATGATTTTTAATGTATGTGCATATATGTATGAAAGTAAATAGCATGGATGTGAATGTATGTATGCGAATGCTTTATTGTATGCATGAACATGAGCATGTGTATGTTTTAATGTATGTGAAGAATGTCTTTTATGTTTCTTCTTGATTTCTTGTTAGATTACTAATATTCTGAATGATTTTGCAGAAACATTGAAGATTACAATTAATTGAAGTGAAGCGGCAGCTTAAAGATCCATTTAAATCTTATTTCTCATTTAGTCAACTATCCAATTGACTAGACTTTTATCCAATTGTTTAGGCCTTCCAGTTGTATTAGATTTATTGATTCGGACCTTTAGCTTATCATTTAATTTATTTAAGCAATTCTGCAACAATATTCTTTCCCATTACTTTCATCAAGAACCATTAGCATATCAATTAATTCATTCAAACAGTTTAGCATCATATTGCTTCATTAGCTTTTCCATTACTTTCTTTGATGTCTTCTAAGTTAGTTCATGAGTCTGAGCATAGTACTATTGAAAATATTGAAAATATTGAAAATGTTCCGCCAACTCTAGACAGATCAGAACCCTCTAGCTTACCTGAAAGTTTAGTAGAAGAACCCATTATGGAAGTTTCAATCTCATATCAGGAAGCTGTTGCTATGTACGAGGCTACCCGTCCTTACGGTCTATAGCTATTTAAACTATTTAAAGACCTTAGTTTCAGTCATAGAATGAGGTAATTTAAATTGTTTTGTCATTAGAACCCTTATTTTCAGAGGCCCGAGTTTGCTACAGACACCCCGCGTGTGCCGAACGATTTAGGCGGATGACTTGATCCACCATCTGAGCATCTCTCACGACCCGACATTGGTGAACCTGACATGAACAAACGGCCTTGCAGCTCAGGTATAAATTTTAAATTTTGCATTGCATATACATTCATACGATTTTACATCAGTGCAGCTGCATCTTCATCCTTGGAAGCTGTGGCATTTACGTGATCTTGCAATCTTCTTGGTGTCGAGGGCTGGTCTGGTGACCTGAGCGCCTCCACGAAGATTGGCAAGTAGGAGAACCTCGTCGCACCACCCCTTTCATCAACAATTGAAGCACAAAACGTTTGCACCCATTTTTAGCAAACTATGTATTTAGGTTTTGATTCAAATCAATAAATGTATTGAATTTCACAGAAAGCACTGTTTTGAGCCTCATCTTCGAGCAGTTGGTATAATTTCTTTACCCTTACATTCTTGGGTGCAAAATTTTATTTAAGGTTAAAATTATTGGTATAGGTTAAAGGCAACTGTTTGTTAATCATAGGTTAAGCGTTAATCATAGCTTTACTTGAAGCATATTGGCATAGTATAAACTTAACAAACTGGACTCTAACGGAATTTCAGAATTAGTAGCTGAACATAAGGGAAGAGTAACAAAAGAAGTTCAGGATATAGTTAGAATTGTTCAAGCTAGGTCAAAACAAACTTCAAAAATGGACGAGCTATTTCAAACTATGATGCACGAGACGCAAGGACAAAAAGTAGTTGAAACGTTATTAAAGGATAAAGGGAAATTTACTGGTATGAATGTTACAAATTATTTAGACACGTTTGAGGAATTAGCTAAGTTACACGGTTTACCTGAAACAAAGTGGAAATCCTATCTTGGACGTCTGGCCATAGGTACTGTAAAAGCTATTATGGATATACATGACAATAAGGAATGGGATGAGTTTAGAAAAGAGCTGCATAAGGAATTCTACTTAGAAGACTACAGTCAACATATTAGAGAAGGCTTTATGAAATGGATTAGTTCACCTAAGCCTCACATTTCGTTAACTCAACTCCATAGTGAATTTATGAAAAGATTCTCTCAATTACCTGAACAGGATAGAGTTGCCCTTACCCCAGATATCATTTTATATTTCCTTAAAATCTTGACTCTAGATATAAGGGTAGAGGTTGAGCGTAGGCTTGAAGAACCGGGAAAGAAATATGGGCTTACAGATGACTGGGGTGTAGTGAAAACTGTAGTTGAGGCAGTTGCTCACATGATCCAACGTAAAACACTCCTTTATGATTCGATGTCTCAACCATCTTCCAGCTTTCCTCCGATTCAGGCAACTAGGGATACACATATAGATTCAAAAGTTGAGCCTACAACATCCACATCTAGAGTACCAACCGAGTTACAATTTGAGATTTTGTTTAACAAGTTGGACAATATGATGCATATGCACGAGAATATGTCTAAAAAGGTAGTGGCTTTGCAGAATGTGGTGTATGCTTTAAACCTTCAAGATAAACCTGCAATGCAAGCTCATCCGACTATTTATCCTCAACCAGTAAATGCTCCAAATCCACCATTAGTAGCTCCGAATCATCCATTAGTACCTCCTAATCCACCTTTTATACCTCCTAATCCTCCAGTTGTACCCCAACCAGTTCCTCAACCGATTCCTCAAGCATTTAACCAAAGAAATTTCAATGAAAGGAGAAATGCCAATGTGAGGAGATGTATCTGGTGCGATGCCACAGATCATTTGACTTACACATGTGAAGCATTGAAAGATGCGAAAGAGAAAAGACTTGTAATTGATATTGACAAGCGATTGTGCGACTATAGAACACAGTTACCCTTAGCTGCCAATTGGGGAAAGGGAGGGATGCAGAAGCTGTATGAAAACCTTTCTGAGTCTTCGAAATCTGCTTCTGCTGTTAAACTAGAATATGTTGATAGTGACTCTGATTCCGAACAAACAAGGGAAACGAGGAACTACTCAATTGAAGCTTTGATAAAGGTGAGAGATGATATTATGCAGAAAACTGTGTGGAACTCTCCTGTTGATCAATTCTCGATATATTCGCATATTGCGAATGTTGAAGAGAAAAGAAAGAGGGATGATGAGCAAGATACAAATGATTCAAGTAGACGAATGACTAGAAGTAAGATGAGAGATGAGCCGAAGCCTAAGAAAGTTCAGTTTGAACAAGGCAAAAGTTCTAAAACAAATGAGGAGCGAAGAAAATTAGGGAGGGTAAACAACCTGTGTTTAGTGAGCCAATTCAAACATCAGACAAAGTAGAGCAAATTCCTAGAACTGAAACAAAACCTGAAGAGAAACCAGAAAAGAAACCGAAACGAGTACCGAAAGCTATTCTTATTTCTGAACTTGAACAAAAAGTTGATTCGAAAGAAATATTGTATGACATCTTATTAAAAAGTGCAGTAACAATGACTTTAGAACAAATCTTCTCAATAGCAAAAATTGAATTTAAGGAAAATTTTATTAAACTAATTAAAAGGAAGAGATTCCCTCTGTCACAAGAGGTAGAGATGCAAGATGTTGCCGATGTAACTCACTTGATTCATGAATCTCTTTCTGTAGACTCAGAAGATGAAGAAGATAATACCTGTAATGTGAACAAAAATTTCTTAGGGCCAATTGTACCAGATGACGAAACAAAAAACTCAGAGAGTGATTTTAGAAAAAGTTTTTGGGCGAGAGGCACACCGGAGATTAAAGTTAACTTAGGAGATCAGAAGAGATCATATTCTGCTTTAGCCCTAATTGACTCTGGGTCTGAAATCAATGTGATTTCGAAAGGATTATATGATAAGTTTAAATGGCCTATTGATAAAAATCACGGTTGGATAATGAGAACCGCGGACAATGGTTGTGGATCACTCCTAGGAGCATGTGCCAACATACCTATAATGATAGGTGGAATCTCTGAGACGTTCCACGTTTTCATTCAGGACAACTGCTCTTATGAAATTATCTTAGGTCAACCATTCATATGTGAAGCCAGAATGGAGACTAAAGTAATAGATGACGGCTCAGCATACGCAAGAATTAGATCTAAAGATGATCTACAATCGCTCCAAGTTATGATAGTCAGCCCAAACCATGTAGGAAATAGGGAGCAAATTAGGAAGACGCCCATCCGTTCTCATGAAAAGATACGCGAAGATCATATGCCTCTTCGAGAGTTTGGAACTTATTATGATCAAAATTTTGCCTAGATGCCACTGTTGAGCGAGACAACTGTGGTTCTTGGTTTGATGTCTCGCACCCATCTGTAGATAATTTAGATAGTTTTGCTTTATATTTCCCTTCATCATATTTGCAATTCAGTCATTATAAACAAATTCCTAAAAAAATTATAAAACATTATGAAAAATTTTATAAAGAGAAAGGATTCATTTCATCTGATGAACACATTGAAACCGTTATTGAAACTTTATCTTCAAACTCATTGATTGAAGAACTTCAAAATATTTTGCATGAAAAAGAAAATTTTAGATTTGTACTTTTAAATTCTATTGAAGAACATGATTTGATTATTAAATTTGTCATGAGTAATGAAAAGGAAGCAAAAGTAAATACAAAATACAAAACCGTTGACAAAAAAATTAAACCGATTGCCCAATCGTTACCACGAGAGAGTGAAGAGAAGTTTAGGCAAGTTACCAATGATCCTTATTTAAGAGAGCGCACAAATATAGGTCATACTTTTACAGACAAAACTTTAAAGCTAATCAAGATAGGGAATGATGAAAATTTTTTGTTACCCGAGGAACGTTGTCGGCGCGAAAGTCACGTCGGGTTCACCAATGTCGGCGCGAAAGTCACGGTCGGTGGATCAGCGCGACCGCCAAAAATACGGCGCACGCAGGGTGCTTGTAGCAATCTCAAGTAAAATGAGAACTCAAAGAGAATGTTAGTCCAACATTATATTTTCTCATTAATAAGTGTAGCAATAATTCGGCATAATCATTCACTCATCATACTTTATCATTTGTAGACTAAAATTTTGAACTTATACGAAGAATAGTAGTCTTTGTCTAGATCAAAGAGAGTTTGCTAAGGTTATCTCTAATTGCACTCAAATTGATTTCATGATTGTTTTGCTAGCGTTGGCAAATCTTTAGTCAAAATGAGAATTCAAATACTATTTGCTTTACGATTTACCTAGGTGATTTTATATTAAGGATATTTCAGAGATCTCAAAGTTGCAGCCTAGATAAATATATATAATTTAGAGATTCACAATGCCAAGTGAACCAATTACTTCAGAGTATCGCAAAATTTAAAAACATCAAAACCTTGCATGTCTTTTGAAGCCATTGGTATCTCCTCCTCTGAGTCACTAGAGGTGTCAATATAGATAGAGTGATGAATTGCCTGGGCTGCACTTCCCACCGATGAAATGACACTCCTCTAGCTACTTAGCACACGCCCTGATCTCAAGTTCATCCACCCTTCTAAGTCTATGTTGGCTTCCAGCTTCTCCCCAACTGGCTCCTCAATTACCTCAAATTTTTCCTTCAAATGACTTGATAGGTTTTGGATGATACCATTCTAGGTGATACCACTCAGACGATACGATACTGATTTTGGCACTATACGATACCAAAAACTTTAGGCGATATGGTACCACAAAATAACATGATACGATACCAACATTTGCAGAAAATCTCTGCCTGTGATGATATGATACTATATTAGTGGATGATAGGATACTACAAGTCACATGATATGATACTGAAATTCTCACGATATGATACAAGATGGGTTGAAGGATATGATAGCAAATTTTCCGTGGTACGATACTAGTGCAAATGAAGATACGATACCGAATCCCTCACGATACGATACTAGTGCAAGTGATGATACGATACCAAAGAGGTCAGGTGATACGATACCACTTTTTGGACATAACGATACTAAGTTGACTATACGATACTGCTTGGTCGACGATACGATACCATGATCGAGACGATACGATACCGAGTGGACCGCGATGCGATACCATCGGTTGATCACGATCGGGATACCAAGTTGACAATACGATACCAAAATGGTATCATGGTACCTCAAGTGTTATGCAATGATATGATACCAGGTGAGTATTGTGATACTAGTGAATTTTAGTATCGCGATACCAAGACTCAACAGACCGTGATACTTGAGCCTAAATCGCTCTAAACTCAAAATTTTCTATGGAAATATTTTTATTTCTCAGCCTCCTTACTCTTCACCCTCAATCTCTCTCAAAAACTCTATGTTCTACCCCCGATATCCAAAACGATTTTAATCACGTGCAAATGTATTTTTTAAGTAATTTTGAAATCACAAATTTGTTGTAGCTTACCTTCAAGAATGTCTTGCCTAAGATTTGAGCTCTCAAGTTTGCTTTTTTACTTGTCAAGCTTGATACCACTCAGGCGATACAGATCGCTGTTCTGCCCACAATACCAATTCTCTCACTTGTGTCAAATGAACTATTTTTTTGGTTTTTATAGTTTTATGATGCTTGAGACCTACTCTAAACTAATTTTGGCAAATTGTTTTGGAATTTTTCTTGATGTTTTCAACTTCTTCCTACTCTACTCCTCTCTCTAACCTAACCCTAACTCTTCCCTTACTTCCTCTCTCCTAATCATTAACCTAAAAACGCTTTACGCACACCTCAAGGATGTGAAGTAACAAGTGCAGAAGTGCTTGACTACTTGCCACTGAACAAATTCACCTCTACAAAGTATGATTCCTTCACTCTAGAAAAATAATCATCATGAGGGCACCTTGGTTAAGTTTGCTCCCCGACAACGGCGCCAAAAATGTGTGTACCTAAGTTGTGAAAGGTTATGGACTTGCGTCGATGAAACTAAATCTCAATCGCCCCATAAGTGCGTATAGTGATGGATCAATACACGTCTAATTGTCAATCCGAAGAACCACATGAACTAAGTGTATGAGGAGGCATATCTCTCCTTCTTCACAATGGCAAAAAGTGTTTACAAAGAGTCACAAAGAGACTTATATACATGTGCCCGAAAAATGTTCCTTTCACACAAGAGACCGGCACTTTATTGACTAATCTCTAGTTTACTACCATTTTGCAAGAATTATGTTACAAGGATTTGTGGCTTATGCATGTAGAGGACTTCTCTAGTGCATTTACATAGTTTCGAGAGAAGTTTCTAGAATTTTGAAGAAGAAATTTTATGCTCATTAAATTGAAAATTTTTGGGGCTCCTCTTTTGTGCCTCTTTTCTCTGCAACACCAAGGTTATGAACAAGGAAATTCCGTAGGCAAGTGGTGATGCAGTGGAATTGAGAGGTTCAAGAGACCGAGGTTGAGATTAAGAAAGTTCTAGAGATTGTGCAACAATTAGAACATCAACTTAATGGTAGATAAGGATTCATCATTGAGGGATTCATCAACTTAATGGGAGATAAGGTTAGCCGATCTTACTCCTAGGCGATAGGTCATGATTTCAATTCCCAAAATTGGTATCGAAGCAAGGAGATGGTTAAATCAAACCCTAAGAGGGTGGATTCAGAAGTAATCCTCAACCATGGCTTTTGGGGCTTGTGATTATCCCATCTTATTCTTCGCCAATAGTGCAAAGAAATGATAGGCAAGAGATGGTTGAACGACACCCTAAGAGGGAGGAATAGGAAATAATCATCAATCATGGATTTTGGGGCAAGTGTTAGACTCAAGAAATGGAAAGCAAAAGATGGTTGAAACACACCTTAAGAGGGAGCATTAGGAAGTTATCATCAACCATGGCTTTTGGGGCAAGTGGTTAGTCCATTGTATTCTTAACTCGTAGGTCATGAGTTCAATTTCCACATAAAGTGATCAAGTCATGGATATAGGTCAGGCCCTAAATGAAACCCTAGAATGATGTACACACCTCACAACCCTTAAATAGTGCCTACAAGTTCTTGAGACATTATTTGATGTACCGCCTTTCCAAGCTCTCATAATCTAGGCATATATAATAGTTGTGACCTCATGAGCATTGGGTGAGGGTTGATCTATCTATCATAGGCCATCATTTCCCAATTAATCCACTGCATGCATGCCACTTTCCTTTATAGGTGCTCACCACCCTTGCCTCTCTTTGTCTTCCTCCAAGAGTGGGAATTCTTCTCTTACTCAAGATATTTTTTCTTGTCTTGTATTTTATTTTCACATGTTTCTCTATGTTGCAATTGGATGCGACTCATGGCTTCAACCATACGACCGAGTTGATTCCACATGTCTGCCAACATAGTGTAGCACACAACACACAAACATGATATGCACAGATCACATGAATGCTAGCACATAGCGAAGCTAGATGGAGCTTGTGGTCTTGACCGCTCAACCAAGATGGCTCCACCCACCACCAACCTCCTATGGCACATAGCTAGAACACATATAAACATTTCAAATTCCAAGCCTATGGTGAAAGTAGCTACAATGCATGGTCCTAACCACATGGCCAAGACAATCCCATCCACCTACTAGCCCATTATAGCATATTGGCACATACATACAAATTGTTTTCTTTGTTTTGAATTTTTTTTGTTCATTGGTTAATTTTCCAAGTCTTGACAGTTAGGTGCAAAAAGAAAGGGTCTTCAAAGCCACCTCTCCCCAAACCATGTCACACACATTCTTTAACCTTTTGATAGATCGACTTTCCCCTTACCACACTCTTTGGTTCTGTTTAATTAGCTAAGTCACTTATACACCTATCCTTGGGTGATCACACGGTGTACCTATTCTAGAGGTATCACGTAGTTCATGTCCATACTTGGTCCTTGATGAAATCTTTAGGGTGATTCCTATTGAGATTTAGGACCCTTATCATTACTACGTATTACCAGTTGGTCTACCCAAGCCTAATATATGTCATTCTCATCATAGATGACTCTTGAGTAGGATCATGGTAAAACCATCTATCTTTGGAATATCCTTCACAATAGATTAAGTACACTTCAAACCATGTAAATGGAAAATTCAACTCAAGATCCTAGTTAAGGAAGCATACAAACTACAAGGCCCTCTCGACGACCCATCAACCTTGCAAATACATCTAAAATATCAATAGAACAAATGATCATTTTTGGTAGCTCATATTTGGATATCATAAAGACCATTGTTCATTACCATTTATCACTTATTTGAAAGACTATATCTATACATACAACAATATTTAAAACACATACCAATAAATCATTCGAGAAATGATCTCACATGAAGCCACAATTAAACATATATCATGCTCCCTCCTCATGCATAATCATCATACACATTCTCATTTATTAATTTATTCAGACATCTTTCATCATATCATCCATGTTTCCAACCACAAAATTAGATTCGTACCTTTTTATGCCTTGATCCATAATATGCTTCTTCTTGCTTCTTCAAAAAATGAATTATTCATCATGATAAAACAATTACATGAATAATCTTGAAATAACCAATGCCTCACAAAAGACATCAAATAGGAATACCAAATGCCCAAAAATACATATCTCCTTATTACCTCTGTTATTTGCTATGTAAAAATACCTATGGCTAAAGACTTTTGAAGATTCCCCATCATTGTTCTATGAAAGTGTTAGAATCAAGCACTAATAGGCAAGAGATGGTTGAACCACACCATAAGAGGGAGGATTAGAAATTAATACTCAACCACGGGTTTTGGAGCAACTGGTTAGCCCATCTTACTCTTACCTAGTAGGTCATGAGTTCAATTCCCATAGTTGACAACAGATTTTAAGAAGTAGGTTTGGGAAAAATAGATAAAAAGCACCTGGGATACTTTAAAAAATGAGTTAAAAAAATATTAGAGTTATCTCCTGATCCAAAGGTTGGATTTAAATGTGTAAGGTACTATTGGAAGGCTCTCAAAATTAATTCTTAAATGAAAGCACTAGATTGGGGAACAATCTAATATTTCAATGCATTTGATTCATTAGGTTGTTTATTTTCAAAATAGCATAGTAATATTTACATATAAGAAGAGAAAGACATTTATATATACACACACACACACACACACACACACATATATATATATATATATATATATATATATATATTTCCTTTCTTGGTCCATTCCCCTCTATTTTCTACTCATGAGCTCTACTTAACTCTCATGTCTTAGTAAAAGTATCCTTTGATATGAAGCACATTCACTTTCACTAGAGCACTTTCTTCACCAACATCTTGGATATGAAATGAGCAATTGAGATTTACCTCTACCACTTCAATTGAACCTACCCACCTAGTATGTGATTTTCCTAGGAAGATATATATCATGCTATCATATATGAGCATGAAATCGCCCTCCATCATGGTGTATGTTTTGAGTTTGTTTTCATGCCTATCCTTTCTTTTTCCTTGAATTGATTATAGAATTTCTTGAGCCAAAATCCTTTTCTCTTCTAATCTAACTAGTTGCGTGCACCTTTTTCTCAAGGATTCCTCCTCTCCTTACCTTGTGTCGATGGTTTCTCTCAATGCAACGACTTCTTTACAATCAGAAAAAAATCCTCTTCTCCGTACACTAATGAAAATGGTGTGCTCTTGGTGATCACTCTGAAAGATGTTTTGTAAGAACATAAAGCTTTAGGAAGTCCTTCATCATAATTGCTGTTCTGAGTAGCCAAACTCTTCATGAGAATTTGTTCTTGGATTCTGTCGGTGACTTCAACTTTTCCATTCACCCTTGGATATATCGATTTGTTTTCGTATGCTTGATTTTATACAAGCTTATTAATTTGTTCTAATCGACAAAGTCAGCCCTTGTCACTCACTATTACCAATGGACATCCAAACCGGGTAATAATTTGTTCTTACAAGAACTTTTCCACATCAAAGGCTCTATCAATTTTTAGGGCCTTTGCTGCTACCCACTTTGTAACATAATCAATACACACCAACATATACCTATTGGATCTATGCCTGGAGGGTCGATCTATCAGGCCCACAAAATCTATTCTTCATTTTTTGAAGGAATTTAAAGAAAAGATTGGTGTTAGTGGCATGGTGTGTCTAGTGTAGGTTTACACATCCGCTCACATTTATATTATCTCTTACTATAAGCATGTCAATCCTTGAAAAGATTCAGCCATGAATATCTTGAGAATATGCTTTTCTTTTGGAAAATGTCCCATAAAATCTCTGCCACATTATTTATCATGTAGGGATTTTAGCAGACTCTTTGCCTCTTCTCCCTCAAGACATCTTCTATAAATGCTCTCTTGGATGAAATACTGATAGAAGTTTCTACCTATAATGCTGTGGAACTCTGTAAGGGACTAACTTCTGCCTTTCTCTTGGCTTCAAGAGAAAATCTAGCTATACATAGAAAGTTCATCAAAGTTTCACACCAATGCATTTTAGCTTCCACATGAAACAAGTGAGCATCGGAGCCCATCATACACTCTTGAAGCTGGCTCCTTATTGACCATACACTTATCATCAATAAAGTGTACATAAAGTCCATCTTTGGCAATCAACAGAACTAAAATTAAGTTCTTTTTGATATCCGGCACCTACAATGCATTTTTCAAGAGAATCACAATTCCATTTGCAGCCATAAGCTCAATTTCTCCTACTCCAATGATAGGATAAGAGGCATTGTTCGCACACACCACATGTCCTCCTTTGGATGCATCTTTCAAATAGGAAAGAAATCTTTTGCATGAAGTTATGTGCTTTGAAGTACCACTATCAAAAAACCAATCTCAATCAGCCTCACTCACAACCATACATTCACAATGCAAAGATGCATCATAATGACATGTAAGAACACATGCATTTAGCAAGCTTTCTACACTTGCTAATGGTATGACTAGCCTTTTGGCAATATTTACATCTCTTCATTCTTTTGCAAATCACCATCATTAGTGGAATGAGTGGAAGAGGAAGCGTGAGGCCTTGGTTTTGATGAACCCAAAGCTGAACCATAATTGCTTTTCCCCGTTTGTGAGATAGAAACTACTTGCATTCCGTCAATCAAACCACTTTTATTCACTCTAGATTGCTCTTCTTGAAAAAGAAGAGACAAAACCTCATCAAATGCATACATATTAGGATCTGCTTTTACAATCAAACAGAGTGTAGTAGAAAAGCTTTGAAAATATTCCAGTAATCCTTTCAACAATGTAGAAATTAGTGATGCATCGAGAATAATCTCATCTATGTTTGCCAATTTCTCTTTCGAGCCCTTGATGCATGTCACATACACATCCATTGACTCATTTTCAGCCATACATACATCCTCAAGTTGCTTCCTCAAGTATGCAACACATGCTTCATTACACACAACATACAAAGAAGCAAGAGTGTCACATGCCCGTTGTGATGTAGAACATGACCGAATGTGTGGAACTATACGATGCTTCAAAGAAAGTGCAATGGATGCATGATCTTGAGCATCTTTTCCATCCCATCTAAGCTGCTCTTGTGTAGGTGGAGAAGGAGAAACCACTTTACTTGAAGAAGAAGTTACATTTGTGATAGTCAACTCTGAAATAGAAGCACCTGTGTGTCTTCGATCTACATCTGCCACTATGTTCCAAAGTTATTTTGCAACAAGAACATGCTTCATAATGTAAGACCACATTGAATAGTTGGTCCCATCAAGCTTATCTTAAGCTTGAAACATGCCAAAAGAATCTCTAGCGCCTCTCGTTTCACTAAAGAACAAGAATGTGACAAAAACTTTACTTCGATGAAAGTTGAAATGAATGCTGAAATTTTAGCTCACAAATTGTCACTTTGATGGCAATTCTAAATGCACAAATGGGTTCAAAATAGTGGTAAAACCCCAAGGAACTTGACAAAAATGTTTCTTGGGTGTTGAACTTCACAATTCTTTGCTGCGAAGTTGATTTGCACGGTTAAAAGTACACGCACGCCACGATGCAAAAAACCTGAACTTGAGAAGGAGTTGAACCTACTCTCATACCACTACTGGGTGTGTGTAGAATTGCAAAACACATGAGAAGCTCACAAGGAGTGCAAACAGAGCAAGACACACAGGGAAGACAGATGGCTAGAATAGCTCTCTCTATTGATGATGAACTGAATTGAAGTAAGACCTAAATAATATCCCTAAGTACAAAGTACCATCACATATTAATGAATCATGTATGTGGTCACATGGGAAAAAACCTCTAGCTAACACTAGAGTAAAAAAGTGCCCATGTATAGGGAAAAGGTTCACATCAAAGCTATTTGAGGAACACATACTCAAGTAAAACGTGCATTTAGGAAAGGATTCAATTCATGCATTGTTTTTTTCAATGTCATAAATGATTATACTCATACACTTCTTGATGCGCATAAACCTTTCATGACTACTTATAAGACTTGTTTCATGTTTGATTATTTCTCTAACCTACCAGCATCACAAGGATCCTTTGACCATAGCATAGACTTAATTCTTGGTAGTTCTCCTCCTGCTAAAGCACCTTATAGGCATGCCCCACTACATCAAAAGGAA
Source organism: Ceratopteris richardii (assembly GCA_020310875.1). Classification (NCBI taxonomy): domain Eukaryota; kingdom Viridiplantae; phylum Streptophyta; class Polypodiopsida; order Polypodiales; family Pteridaceae; genus Ceratopteris; species Ceratopteris richardii. The sequence continues at coordinate 113,571,366 of CM035409.1, read as the reverse complement.
ATAGAAAAACAAGTAAAAGACTTACTCCACAAAGGACTTAAAAGGAATAGTTCTTTCCCATTTGGAGCATTAGTTCTTTTAGTAGAGAAGAAGAATAAAACTTATGTGAATGTGCATTGATTATAGAGCCCTTAACAAGATCATGATAAAGAATAGATACCCTATTCCTTGAATAGATGATCTTTTAGATAAATTACGAGGAGCTCGCGTCTTTAGTAAAATTGATCTAAAATCAGGTTACCATCAAATTCGTATGACAGAAAGTGATATTTTTAAGACTCCATTTAGAACTCAAACCAGCCATTATGAATTTATGGTAATGTCCTTTGGAATTACTTATGGCCCTGCTACATTTGCACGAATGATAAACAACATTTTTTCTTGATTATCAAGCTTTTGTTCTTGTATTCCTTGATGATATACTTGTTTAGAGTAAGAATGATAAAGAGCATGAGACACATCTTAAAAAATTTTTCCATTTGCTATGAGAGACCACACTTTACACTAATCCTGAAAAGAGTTACTTCTTTCAACATAAGCTAGAATATTTAGGATATATTATTTCAAGTGAAGTCATGCATGTGGATCCAAAGAAGATTAAAGTGATAGTAGAATGACCTACACCACAATCAGTCAATGATGCTCATTCTTTTCTTTGGATGGCTATTTTCTATAGGAAGCTTGTTTGAAATTTTTCTTCTTTAGTATCGCCTCCTACTTTCTTATTGAAAAAGAAAATAAAATTTGCATGGGGACTTACCCAACAACAATTCTTTGAAAAACACAAACATGCACTTTCACATGCATCTTTTTTACAGTTACCTATTTTTCCTTAAACATTTCATGTTGGTATTTATGCTAGTGGCTTAGGAATAAGTGCTATTTTAATGCAAAATGATCATCCTATTGCATTTGAGATAGGAAGCTTTGTGAATTTGGAAACACTACCTTATGAGATCTGAGGTATTAATCAAAATGATCAATAGGATATTAAGAATTTATTAAATCAACCCTTAATTTTTTATCAACATCTTAAATGTGCTTCATTCATTCAAAATTTCCAACCCATGATGCAATATCAACGAGGTAAAGAAAATGTCAAAGCCGATGCTCTTAGCCGTTTTCCTTCACATTCTGTTGTTTTGCATAATATTTCTACCATCCAAATTCATTCTTTTCAAGAAATGATTACCACTTATGCATCTGATTTGTATTTCTCACGTGCATGGCATGACTTCAATAATTGTGCACCTTTATCTGGTGAACAATATACATTTCATCATGGTTTACTTTATTTTCAACATAGATTGTGCATAACAAAAGTTTTAAAGATTTTTTCATCAAAGAAATGCATGAACCATCTTACATGGGTCATAGAGGAATATAGAGCACCTTTTTTGCTTGCAAATATTTCTTCTTTTGGCCATACATGGAAAAAGATATTCCAAATTATGTTTCTCAATGCATTGTATGTCGATGTGTAAAATGTCATCATGGTAAACCATTTGGATTATTAGTGCCACTTCCCATTCTGAATGAACCATGGGAACAAATCTCTATGGATTTTATCACAGGTCTTCCTATCACTTCATCACATAATCATATGATTTGGAGAATAGTTGATAGATTTAGTAAATATGCATATATCATTCCTTGTAGAAAAACTTTATCTACCCCTCAGGCTGCAAAAGTATTCATTAAATTCATTTTCCCACATCACGGATTTCCTAAAGTAATGTTATCTGAACATGATGTTAGGTTTTGTAATCATTTTTGGGTTGCCTTATTTCAACGTTTGGGTTCTAAAATAGATTTTAGCTCTGCATGTTATTCCAGAAGTAATGGACAAAGTGAGGCTATAAACAGTACTATTCTTGATTTATTGCATTGTTATTCATTAGATAATCCCACTAACTGGGATGAAAAGTTGCCATTGCTCTAATCTGCTTAGAATAACACCACACACACCACTATCATGTCACTTATTCAAATTGACATTCTCACGGCTGATTCTATTGCTCAAGGTCACATTTCTATACTTCACAATGTTCACAAGCACATTAGGAAAAGTCCACAACGTTATACACATAATGTCAATACAAAATGATTAGCCAAGGAATCTAAGGAAAATAATCTTGTATGGTTGTGTATCTTTAAAATATGTCCCAAAAATATTTTGTAGCATCCAAAAATTAAATTTGCACCACACTAATATGGACCATTTTGCATTATACAAAAAATCAGTGATAATTCATTCAGATTAGATATCCCATCGCATTGGATATACATAAATCCTTTCATATTAGTTTAACTAAACGCTCTAAAGGCACTTTACCACTCACTCCACTTCTTGATGACCCTCCTTTAATTGAAGAACAATATGAAATCTTAGTTCCTGAGAAAATAATTGATCATGATGTCACTACTACATATAGAGGTACTCAATATCATCGATATTTAGTTAAGCACAAAAATCACTCTATTGAAGAATTTCAATGGATACATAAAACACAATTAATGCCCCATTATGACCACTTAATTTCTTCATATCATACACTAACACATTAATGTAATGCTTCCATGTACATTTCCATCCATGTATTTTTACATCGAACGTGCTTATTTTCGTTCAATGATGGAACATGTGATTGGCCATCCATGTTTAATTTTATTTTATCAACTGATGTCAATTGCTTTTTCAACTAAGGGGCATGTTATGAATTATGGAATGTGTTGAACAAAGAATTCTTGGAGTGTTAATTTATTAATGTATTAATGTGTTTTGGTGTTTTTGATATAGCAGCTAAAGGTTCGTGAGGGTGTGAAAGGCATGAAAGGGGGGACATCAATAATCCCATTTATAATTTATATAGCCTGTAAATAAACCTATGTAGAGGGTCTATTGTTAGAAATAATTACTAAAGTAGTGGTTAGAATAAGGGTCATTGTAGACCACAATTTCTTATATTAAAAGCAAAGGATGGTCATATGAATTTTGCTAGTTTGCTATGCCTACAGAAATCTAAAATGGTGTCCTTTGTGCCCAAATTTTGAAGCACCTCATAAACATGTCTTTGAATGTTGTATTTTGGGGAAAATGTAGCATTCTTCCTTTCCAAAAGATGGTTCAGTTCGAGCTACTTAGAAATTGTAGCTTATTCATAGGATGTATGTAGTACTATGCAAAAATCTTCTTTAGGGAACTTCCTTTACTTGAGGACCTTTATTGATTATTTCTCCAAGCATGTATGGGTGTATCCACTAAAAGAAAAGTGAAAAGTGTTTATGTGCTTTAAATAGTTTTTGGCCTGGGTAGAAAATCTGTCAACATGTAAAATGAGCACCCTCCATTTTGATTGAGGGGAGAGAATATACATCTTTTGACTTTAATGAATTTTGGGCTGAAAATGTGATTAAACATCAATGTACAATTCCATATACAGCTCAACATAATCGAGTTGTTGAAAGGAAGAAGAGGTCACTCATGGATATGGCGAGGTGTATGGTCAAGAGTCAAGGTTTACCACATAGTTTCAAGCTTCATGAGGTTGTTATGTGTGCAACATATGTACTTAATAAGTTTCCCACTAAAGCATTACAATCTATCACTCAATTTAAGGCTTGGCATGGTCACAAGACATCTAATGCTCACTTGCATGTTTTTGGTCGTTTCGCATTTGCATTAGTGTATGAACAAGAACACAAGAAATTGGATGATAAAGTAGAGAAATGGATTTTCGTTGGGTATAGTTATGAAAGCAAAGGCTATCGCTTGTATCATCCACAAACTTAGTGCATTTTGGTTAACCATGATGTTGTTTTTACGGAAGATACTTTTCATCCATTACTTTCATGTACTAAGGAGATTTTAGTTAGCTCCAAAGATGTGTATGATACTTTGCTACCTCTTTTTAGATGTGGAGAATCTAGTGCTAGTCCATATGAGGGAATTTTGCAGCCTTTAGAGGTTTCACATGATGACATAGATCATTCCATTTCTGATAAGAAAAAATTATCAGATTGGATGCAGATTTTTCATATGGTACTTATCATTTAGGATCTCATAGTTCTTTTTTTGCATTAGATTGCTATGCTATGGATGTCTCTAGCATTTTTTATGAGAATGAGCCTGTTTTGTTTGAGGAAGCATGAAACTTTAAAAATTGGATTGCTACTATGCAATCAAAATTGGATTGCTTTTGATGAGACCTTTGCACCTTTATGTCAAATGACTACTATTCATAGCATCTGTGCATTTGCAGGTCATCAAGGTTGGAACATACATCAGTTGGACATGAAAAATGCATTTCTAAATGGTGACTTGCATGAAGAAGTGTATGTTTTTCAACCTTATGGTTTTGTGTAGAAAGGGCATGAACACAAAGCGTGCCTATTGAAAAAGGCATTAACAAGCACCATGTTGTCTACAAATGAGGTGCTTCTGCTCATTATTGTCTACGTTGATGACATGCTACCCATTGGTCCTAATGAGAAGCATATTGTTGATTTTAAGGTTTATTTGCATGCTTCATTTGAGATGTAAGATTTGGGGCATTTGCTTTGGGAATTCAATTTATGGAAGTTCATGGCAGACGAACTATGTATCAAAGAAAATATATTGACACATTATTGCAGCATTTTGACCTAGAAGATTGCAAACCTATTTCCACCCCTATGTAGATAAGTCTACGGTTGAGTCTTCATGATGTTGAAGATGCATTTGATGTTGTTCTCTATCAATATGCTATTGGGTGCTTGATTTACTTATCATTACTCGACCAAATATTGAGTTTTTTTCTCACTGATGAGTAGGCTTATGTATTCCCCAAGTGTCAAGCATTGGCAGGCAGTTAAGTGCATCTTTTGCTACTTGAGTGGTATAAGGCTACTCGAATTGTTTTATCCCAAGGGGGAATCACTACCTCTAGATTTACATGCTTTCTTTTGAGTCTGACTTGGTTGGTTGCTATGACACATCTACCCCCTACTGGTCTTTGCTTCATGCGTGGTAGCTCATGCATATCTTTGTTGAGAAAGAAACATTCTATTGTGGCCACTTCTAGTTGTCAAGCTGAATATAGGGTGGCTTTCATAGAAATTGTTGAGTGTGTGTGGCTCACACAACCTATGGCTGATTTGGGTGTTGGTCAATCTTCTACCACCATCATGTTCACTGAGAGTTAGAGTGCATTGGGTGTTGCAAGGAACCTTTTGTTCCATGCTCACACTAACCACCAAGGAAATTTTTTCTCTCTTTAGGAGGTTTTTTCCCTGGTTTATATATATGCATATAACCCTAATGGTCACTTATCTTTGTACATTCTCATAATAATAAATACAATATTTTGTGTTGTGCTCCAAGCTTCGTCTTCTTCTTTCTGTTGTTTGCATGCTTTCACAAACCTCAAACTCCCAGAAAAATAATGCCATACAAAATCTAACTCACATAGCCATTCTTTCACTAGTCATTAAACAACAAAAACTACTCACAATCAAAGAGCATGCACTACATTAAAAACATTGCTTTTAAGAACTTCATGGTAGTTGCACCTTGTGCTCTTGTCATTCATGCATTTGTTTTGAAATAGCACATATAAAATTGTATATATATACATATTTTTTCTTTTCCTTGACATATTCAATACTAGGATTGGCCACTTAGAACTCCATGTGGTTTTCTTCCAAGAAATCAGGCATACAAAATGGATATCGTTTTGCCATAACCATGTGCCTTCATAGACAAATTTTCTTTTGCACGATACTTGATCATTTGATCTTCAAGTATGCATCCAATATATGGCCATGTTACATGGTCTTCATGAAAGAACTTGGAGAAGCTTGTCGAAGGTAGAAAAGTGCGTTTCGAAGCGATGAAGTTTGGTCAAGCCAACCGGCACAAGACCAGCCCTTGAGCTTATGGAGACTCAAATAGACCTTATAGGCATGCTATAAGTGCAAAGAAACACACTATGTACCTTTCCAATGAGTCCTATTGCACTCAATTTGGAGCTCTGAGGAGAGAGCAGCAGCCTCTGCAAGATTACTGTTGGCGAAGAAGATGATGCACAAAATTGAAGGAGCAAGACAATGATGGTCACAAGTGTATGTATATTGCTTCCATGTAATGTACAAGTGATTTCAACTCCTTATATAGCCTCTAGGAGTGTTCCACGACTTTTACAACTTGAATTTGAATTCAAATGAAGGTGGGAATGGTTGTTGGAGGGAATCAATTCACTTCCCTACAATCTAGGAAAAGTGAAGATCTTGATTGATCTACTTTTAGGTGATTGATTGCTTGATTGAATGCAACTTCAACCACCAAAATTTCGTGGGATTTTGGCCCCATATTTGTACCTTTTCATGTGTACAACTCAAGGCTTTTACAACGGTAAATGAGCCATCAAAATATTCTCAAAAAATACAATAAATGAGCATATGAAAAAGAACTCTCCAACGGATATTCTTTCGACGCGATAGCCTTTGATGTAGATCAAATCCACCTCAAGCATAGTGTAAGCTTGATGTTCCAACAGCTCCCCCTCAAGCTAAAGTATGCTTGAGTCTTCATTCTCTGATAGGTTGAATACCTGCCATAGCTTTGAATCTACAAAGCTTTATTCCATCAAGTGCCTTCGTCATCATATCTGCTACTTGCTTTTCAGTCGGAACAAAAGAAATGTCGATCTCCTTTGCCATGAGCTTCTCCCTGATGAAGTGATAATGGACTTCTATGTGCTTGGTTCTCGCATGGAAAATAGGATTTGCCGCTAGATGCATGGAACTTACATTATCTCCAAATATGTGAGGTTTGGAACTCACAAGTCCCAAATCTGTATACAATGCTTTTAACCATATTGCCTCTTGAGTTGCTATGGTCAAGCCTCTGTACTCTGCTTCAGTTGAGGATAAAGCAACTGTTGGTTGCTTCTTGGAACTCCATGACACTAGCTTCGAACCTGCAAATGCTAAGTAACCAGATGTACTTTTTCTATCATCCTTAGCTCCTGCCCAATCTGCATCTGAGTAGATTTTGATATCCAAATCAGAAGAGTAAGGATAGAATATACCTTCGTTGATTGTACCTTTGAGATACTTAAGTACTCTCTTAGCCGCATCCATGTGTGGTCTTCTCGGTGAGTGCATGAAGTGACTAAGCACTCCCACACTATATGAGATGTCTGCCCTTGTGTGAGTAGCATATATCAAGCTACCTACCAAGCTTTGATACTCTTTAATGTCTTCAATTTTCTCACCTTCATAAACACTAAGTTTATGATTCATCTCCAAAGGTGTACCTGCAGGTTTAGTGTTCTCCATTTTGAACTTGAGAAGAAGATCCTGAATGTATCTTCTTTGAGTCAAATACATTCCTTCATCTGTGTATATCACCTGCATACCTAGGAAATATGTGAGCTCACCTAGGTCACTGATTTTGAACTCCTCTTGCATGTGTCTCTTGATCCTTTGAATGCCATTTAGATCATCACCTGTCACAATACTATCATCTACATATACACATAGATAGATAACCTCATTGTGATCCCTTTTGATGAATAGAGAAGGATCTGAGCTGCTGGCTTTGAACCCTTGGTCTTGAAGATATGTAACCAACCTGTAATTCCAAGCTCTTGGAGCTTGTTTCAATCCATACAATGCTTTCTTAAGTTTGCAAACATAAGATGGATGATTAGGGTTTTCAAAACCTGGTGGTTGTGACATGTATACCTCTTCACTTATCCAACCATTTAAGAATGCATTTTTCACATCAAGTTCGAGGAGTCTCCAATTCCTTGCAGCAGCTACACTTATCAATGTCCTCATTGTAGTCATCTTTGCAACTGGTGAGAATGTTTCCTCATAGTCTATACCATGAGTTTGTGAGCATCCTTTGGCAACTAATCTTGCCTTGTACCTGCAAACTGATCCATCTGAATTTCTTTTAACTTTATATACCCATCGGCAACCAATTACCTTTTGATTCGGTGACATTGGAACCAAATCCCAAGTGTCCATTTCCTTCAATGCATCTATCTCTTCGTTCATGGCCTTTTCCCAATTAGGGTTTCCCTTTGCCTCTTCATAGGTTGAGGGTTCTTCTGAAATAGAGTCTTTTGCCAAGTAGATTGAATGCTTTGTAACAAATGTGGAATCATATCCATACCTTTCTGGTTGTTTCTTCTCTCTTGCTGATCTTCTAGGTGCTTGTTTGGAGCATTCTCCAACCTCTTGCATCTTTGCTTTGCCTCTTGACTTCCATAGCTTGTAATCCCTTTCTCTTTCATCTTGTTCATCGTCTGTATCACTTCTTGGATCCTGGACCTGTGTATCATGCTTGCTTCCTAATTGATGAGAGTCATAATCAAGATCATATGGTAGTGTTACCTTTTGTTTGTCTTCATCATACCAAGACCTATGTTCTTCAAACACAACATCTCTACTTGTAGTGAATTGCTTGGTTGAAGGATTGAAGAACTTGTAACCCATCTGAGCTGAATCATATCCAATAAACACTGCCTTTGTTGCCCTTTCATCTAGCTTACCTCTTATTTGTGATGGTACATGAACATAAGCTAAACAACCAAAAACCTTGCAATGTCCAAGACTAGGTTTTCTTCCATGCCATGCTTCATAAGGAGTCATACCTTGAAGTGATTTGGATGGTAGTCGATTGACAAGGTACACTGCAGTTGAAATAGCTTCTGCCCATAGATAATGTGGCAACTTCTTCTCTTCAAGCATTGTTCGGGCTGATCCAACCAATGTCTTGTTTCTCCTCTCTGCAATTCCATTTAGTTGAGGAGAGTACCTGGTAGTCACTTCCCTTTTGATACCTTTATCCTGCAAGAACTCATCAAAATCTTTGGAGAAGTATTCTCCCCCTCCATCAGATCTGAGCTTCTTTAGTGATCTACCTGTATGATTCTCCACATGCGCAAGATACTTCTTGAAGCAATCAAACACTTCATTCTTACTCTTGATAAAGTATAGAACAGTCCACCTACTATGGTCGTCAATAAATGAGACATAGTACCTTGATCCTGCCAATGAAGGTTCTTGACTTGGTCCCCATACATCTGTGTGTACTAAGTCCAATAAGTTGTTGTGGATGTAACCTTTGTGGTTGAATGGTTGTCTTTGTGCCTTCCCAATCTGACATGCATCACACCTGTTGATCATGTGTTGCTTTGATATGTTCGGCAGTCCTAGAACACTTTGATCCTTGCATATATCCTTCAAGGTTCTTTCATTCACATGAGCAAGTCTCTTATGCCACACTTCAAGTTCACTTAGGGTTTGAGACCCAAAGTTGAATAGAGCTATGTTCCTGGTATCTCCTACTTCAAAAGTAAAGAGCCTACCATGCTTCTCACCTCGGGCTATCTTCTTGAAGCCTTGACATGGATCTTCCACAAAAGCTCCATGTTGGGTGAACCTAACTTGCAAGCCTTTTTCAACTATTTGGCCTACACTTATTAGGTTTTTAGTGATAGTGGGTACATAGAGAACCTTACTCAGAATGTTTGTCCTACCATTGGAAGCTTTGACATTACCAATCTTCTCCACATTGTGCTTCGTGTCATCCCCTGTTTGCACTTCATGTCTATGCTTTGGACTTTCCAAGTCAGATAGAAGAGCAATGTTGCCTGCAACATGATTCGAGCATCCTGAATCTATGTAGAACAAATGATCATCTTCTTTACCTTCTTTGTGGCTTAGATTCATGAGAAGTAATGAGTCTTCATGTGGTTGATCTTCTGAATAATTGTTGTAGTCCCTTCGATTATAGCTTCTATTGTTGTTGTTGAAGTTGTGTCCACCTCTGCCTCTATTGCCGCCATATCCACCTCTTCCACTTCCTTTCTGGGTCTTCCCATTGAACCAGCAATTCTGAGTGGTGTGGTTGGTCTTATCGCATATGGCACAAGGTTGAACATTCTGACCTTTGGCTTTGTCTTGCTTTGGTCCTTTCTTCTTCCCTTTCCACTTGCTCTTGCTTGCGAAGTTGGCTTGGGAAGTCTCTTCTTCGTCTTCTTCCTTCTTCTTGCCTTTCTGCTTCTTATCCTTCTTATCTGCATATAGAGCACTAGTTGAATTACCATGATAAGGGTTACCTTCCTTTATGCTATTGTTGGCTTCTTGATTGAAGAGTTGTCCAAGAAAGATGTTGAAGTCCGGAGTTTGCACATCCATGATGAGATCGTAAGCCGTCGTGAAGGATTGCCATTGTTTATCACTTCGAATGCCGTTGAGAATTTGCCTCATGATGACCTCTTCTTCAATCAGCTCTCCAATGGATGCTAACTGATCCGTAACCTCCTTGACCTTGGTAACAAACTCTGTGATGGTTTGTTTAGGTGTCTTCTTCATTTGGTTGAACTCGTTCCAAAGATGATTCTTTCTTGCTTTGGTACTAGCAGAAAAGAAAGTCTCCAGGGCATCCCAAGTCTCTTGAGATGTCTTGCATCCTCTAATATGTGGTAATAGAAAGTCAGAGATAGAGTTTAGTATGTACGACCTTGCTTGAGCATCCCTTGCGCACCAAAGTGTGAGCTTATCTGTCTCCTCTTGTGTAGGTCCTCCTTTGGATCTTGGAATAGGCATAGCTTCATCACCTGCTACAATTCCATAAAGATTTCTACCTTGCAAGTAGGCCTCCATTCTGATTTGCCAAGCCGCGTAGTTGTGTCGATCAAGCTTCTCGATCATTGAGGGAAACCCGTCACCCATCTTGATCTAGCTCTGATACCACTGAAAGAACTTGGAGAAGCTTGTCGAAGGTAGAAAAGTACGTTTCGAAGCGATGAAGTTTGGTCAAGCCAACCGGCACAAGACCAGCCCTTGAGCTTATGGAGATTCAAATAGACCTTATAGGCATGCTATAAGTGCAAAGAAACACACTATGTACCTTTCCAATGAGTCCTCTTGCACTCAATTTGGAGCTATGAGGAGAGAGCAACAGCCTCTGCAAGATTACTGTTGGCGAAGAAGATGATGCACAAAATTGAAGGAGCAAGACAATGATGGTCACAAGTGTATGTATATTGCTTCCATGTAATGTACAAGTGATTTCAACTCCTTATATAGCCTCTAAGAGTGTTCCACGACTTTTACAACTTGAATTTGAATTCAAGTGAAGGTGGGAATGGTTGTTGGAGGGAATCAATTCACTTCCCTACAATCTAGGAAAAGTGAAGATCTTGATTGATCTACTTTTAGGTGATTGATTGCTTGATTGAATGCAACTTCAACCACCAAAATTTCGTGGGATTTTGGCCCTATATTTGTACCTTTACATGTGTACAACTCAAGGCTTTTACAACGGTAAATGAGCCATCAAAATATTCTCAAAAAATACAATAAATGAGCATATGAAAAAGAACTCCCCAACGGATATTCTTTCGACGCGATAGCCTTTGATGTAGATCAAATCCACCTCAAGAATAGTGTAAGCTTGATGTTCCAACACTTCAACATGACATGGTGGTTCCATTCCTATGCAAAAGAGTGCAACGTTTTATGTGAGGATACTTCACATTTATATTTGGATTCTCCACGAACACTTTCTTTCATATGACCACCACTCATATACTCACAAATTTTACAAGAGAAGTGGCATCATGTTCCTCTTCTAGACAACTAATTATTGGCAAGCTCATGCCAAAATAATGCATCCAATATAGGGCCATGTTACATGGTCTTTCCTACGTCATGTTTGTTCCATTCCTATGCACAAGAGTGAAACTTTTTATGTGAGGATACATCAAATTTATATTTTGATTTTCCACGCAGATGTTTGTTCATATGACCACCATTTGTATACTCACAAATTTTACAAGAGAAGTGGCATCATGTTCGTCTTCTAGATAAGTAATTATGACAAGATCAGGCCAAACCCATGCATTACCCTAAAGAGTCCCCATGTGAATATTTCCACAATTGGTCTCTACTAATGTCCATTTTCTTTTAAGAGGTGGAGATAGCTTGATCTCTTTTATTTGTCACATGCACAACTTGAGTCCACAATCATTTTAGTTTCAGTTATATCACTTCATTTATTTCTCTTTTGAGGGTACACGTAAAAGATATTAAAAGATCTAAAACGATCACTAAGAAGTTGCAATCTACTTGTCTAGATGTTTTTCTCGCTATCAGCTATATTATTACAAGGCACATATCCATCACATCACCTTTTATTTGATCATTAAAACCCAAACTTATCTCATACAACCACCAAAACTTTTGTCAAGGATGAAATTAAGTAGAAAGAGAGGAGTGTTGGAGGAAGCTTAGAAAGTGGCAAAAAGTGATTGAATATTAGTCAAAGGGTGAAGTATATTTTCAAAGAGAAGTATAAGCATGAAAGTGAATAAGGAAGCTCTCTACTAATTTTTCGCACCTTAAATCCCTCCTTACAATAGGTGTTTCCCAATTTTTTTAAACCCAAAATGCTTGTGAAGATGCATTTTTTGGCACATATCCGAATTTTGCAAAGGTTCAGCCACATTCTAAAAGCGGACAAGTACTCAAGATTCAAGGGCAAGATTAATGTCTCCACAATAAGTTGTTTTATTTTTAAGACATAGCTTTTACCTCCAAATAGCCTCTGCATACTAATTTCAAGCTTAAGCCAGATATTATAATGTGGAAAGACCTCTTCAAGAATCCATAAAGTCAAAGAGTTCTCAATTTTTAGGGTTAGATTAATGAGTCTAGAACTTTTATGGGCTTCTAACTATCTTCTTGAGCAATAGAGAGGTTCTTGAATAGCTTTTCTCTTGTCTAGTCAATAGTGTATATGCATACATGTGTGTCAGTGCCTACATACATGCTTGATCTCTGTCTCTCTCTCTCTCTCTTTGGATGCTTGTACTTTCATCTTGCTACATGATGCCTTAATATCATTGATTGGCCGCTTCATAGATTACATCATATCTGTTATTCTCTATCATGTGTACTAGATAGCCATGCTTAATGTTAGTAAATGAGTTGAGGGTGTAGGTCTATGATGTGAACAAGCTATTTTACAACTTGAGGTGTGTCCTCATGCTTTGCAATAATTTCCAACATCTTACATGATCTAAAATATATAGATATACTTTCAAGCCACATTTGGAAGTGCTAACATGCCAAGCGATACTTGTTATAGCTAGCAACTCCATCTCAAAACTAGCAAAACTTGACAATTCAATCGTGTTTTGTAATACATAAACATCATACCAACTCGAACTCTTGTGAACTTAATGTCCTCAAAAAGCTCTCAAGAAAAGCTCTTTATTAGTAAGCTAAAAATCGGTTAAATTAGATAGCTAAGTCGATAGTAGCACTCATCCAAAGTTGATTGTGTGCTAGGTGGTCAGTGGCTAGAAAAGTGACTAAAAGTACCACTTTGGGGCTTCCCAAATATTTATATGGGATACTTTCCTCTAACTTGAGTTTACATGCTGTGCAAAATTTAGAGAACACATGTTAACTAGAAAGAATAAATTTCAATAACAACTGAAACTTTTAAATGGCAAGAAAAAAATGCCATTTAGTAAGATTTTCACTTTTTTAGAGGTGAATATTCTATTCCTTTATAGGTTTTTGCTGCTTCTTTTGAAATGCGAGATATTGGAAGCATATATTTCTTTTCCCTTCGTTATGTTCTCTTCTTTCTCTACTCCTCTCTTCTCACATGGAAAACTAGATGAAGGGAATGTGAGAGACGTGAAAGATAAGAAGCATATGTAAGCAAACATTATTAGACATGCATTAATCTATATACATCTACAAACATCATAAATGTACATACTAAGCTATTGCGTTAGTAATAACTTGCTAAACAGCTAAGATGAAATAGAAAAACAAAGGGTTACTTGTGTATATCTTTGATGATGACCATCCAAGCTTCATCTCCTCTCGGTTCATATTTCTTTGTCCTATATATGAGTCTCACCAACATGTCCTTAACCCTAAGGCCGTCATTTTAGTTTTCTCCCATAGCTTTAACAAAGGGATTAACCTTTTTTCTCTGGTTGTGATTTTTCTTGTAGTTTTCCTTTTTTCACATACTTCTCACATCCTCATGGCCTCATCATATGTTTAAACTGATTAGTTACCACCTAAAAGAGAGATTTTATGGGATATGCATAAGCTCCCTAACATCCTTAAACCATGCATTGTCTCACATGTGTGCTCTTGTTCCCTGCGTTTAGATAATCATTGTCCATTGTGCTTATTTTTTCAACAAAATCATATAGGGTTATTGAAAGAATTCCTCGTTGTCTATAAAAAATGTAATCAAGCTCCTATCACCCTTGAGCCAACCGTCAAGCTCGGAGTTCCAACAAAGTGTTATGCACAGTTTTGACTAAGCTTGGTAATATGGAATGTTAGGATTGGGTTAAATACATCATGTAGTTTGAGAGTATCAAGATGCATACAACCTATTGATGTCCTCGTTCAGACTCTCAAGCTAGTAAGAGATCTTGAGTGGAATTATCCTGACTTATCAAACTTGGTAGATAAATAAGATGTAGTTTAAGAGACACACTTTGAAGCTCCATTAGGAATTTATACTCAAAAGAAAAGACAAGAAGGAAACCTTGTGCTTTTCTTTACCCTCAAGAAACATGCAAAGATGCTAAAGAAAGTAGGACATGGACCCTATGTAATGCATTGTATATCACATACTTGAGCCATTCAATTAGAAACATTGGAAGGTGATGTTTTCCGGAGTGGTTGTAGAGTAAAACCTTACTAGGAATCACTGATTCAGGACATATTAAGATAATTACAAGCGACTATGAATAGGAAAGAAGATGAGCAACAAATTAAAGCCTAGTGCTAAGAAGAATCCATAGAGTGTATACACCAAGAAATATTATTTATAAAGTATGTATACCAAAATATACATTCAAATGTACAAGAACAGATTGAAAGGAGTCATTTTTAGAGACATAAGCCTTTTCGATGTGTGTGTCAAAGAAACAACTAGAAAAATGCAATCAAACACATAAGATCTTGTAAAACTATTGACTTAGGAAATTGATCTAAACTCCTAATAGATAGCGATGCCATAGCCAATGTGATGATATAATTTCTTGTCTAGATTTTATAGGTCAAGAGTAAAACAATAGAATCCTATCTCAAAGGATTAGATGGAGCACAAACCTTATCTATAGCTGAACTTAAACTTGCCATGCAAATGGGAAAGGTCAAACTAAATGTAAGTCCTTAATCTAGAGGGATGATAACTTGATCAAATCACTCAATCTCAAATAAGACTAAATTAATAATAATTTGCTAGGCAAAAGTCTAGAAAATGGTGAAATGAGCCTCATGTAGGAAGCAAAGGATGAACTCTGTTCCTCTTTTTTACTTCTTCTTTAGTCAGTGGCATAATACCAAAGTAGAATAGATCGTTTCTTGATTCCTTCCTTGGGGCAAGATCTCAACTCAAATCACCACCTCTCTATTTTAAGAAGGTCACATGGAGAGCTATGAAAGTAGAATTATGAAGAAAGTGATGGATAAGATGTACTCCAAATTGCATGAAACGTATGTTGGAGCCTTTCTGGGACCTCATAGATGGCTACTATAAGTAGCGAAGTTCAAAGTTTATCTTTTTTTTTTCCATTGGACAAAACCACTTAGTATCTAGATATGGTATGTGTGCATATGTACACTCGCATTCACATTTACACTTAGAGTCTATAGAGAATAGAGCAATGAGCTAATACGCAAAATATATGAAGCATCAATGACACGTAAGGTTATGCTTTAATGGTCCTTAAATCAATAACAACAAGATGATCTAACTAGATTGAGTTGAAGTCTCATATACAAAGATATGTCTATGACAAGTTATCTCCCTATGTGCAGAGTTAAACTAGCTTACAAAAGCAAAAGAGCTCTTATAACTTAGGGTTAGCTTGTGTTAGTTTGGAACTCTTATAAGTCTTTGACTCATCTCTAGAGAAATAGAGAGCTTATTAGAGCACATTTTCTCCGTACTCATGAGTATTTGTGTGTATCTTGCCCCTATGTGTGTGATTTCCTCTGTCTTGTTGTAGAGTGTGTACTTCCATTTTGTCATGTACGGTCGTGAACCACCAATGAGCAACCCCATGAATTGAAACTTTATGACACGAGGATCGCTCATGCGTGATGCTCATTGCTCATAGGAAAGTTATGACGATTTCGTGTATTACATTATTTCGTGTTTACTTTAGACCACGTGGAGAAAGATTACATCTTTGTACTCTGCACTATTTCAGGTACAAAAAATTATTACGTTATCGCTGTAGACGGTCCGGAAAGACGTGGAGAATTCGTACTGCAGTCTGCAGTCTATTTCAGGTGGAGAATTCGTACGATGTCGTGTATTACATTATCATTTATTCACGTGGAGAATCCGTACATAAAAAAAGAATCCGTACTAGACACAAGACTATTCACTTTTTTCACGTGGCCAACCCATTGGGACGATTTACTTTTCCACGTCGAGACTCGAGAACATTAGTCCACGCAAAGAACAAAAACGAACTTCGTACTTTTTTTATATTTTGTTGTACTATTTCGGCCTTCAAATAGTCTCTCGAAGCTAATTTTACCACCAGCTCTTGTAAAAACTATAAAAGTGAGAGGGCCGTAAATATCCATCGGACTTCCCTAATTCCACAATACAAGTGAAGGAGGGCTTAGTATCCATCGGACTTCCCTAATTTCACAATACATAAATAAATTATTGCTAAACTCTGACATTTGTAAGGAAAAAAATTGACTTCTTTATGCCACGCACATAGTGGTCCTTGGAACTTATTGCACGGCTTTTTGAGGTGGAGATAAGCAGGTATGTTTTCAATCGGAGAAAAATACTGACAATTCTTTGCGCGAGCGATTACTTATCATCGTATCGCACAAGCAATCACGAAAAAGTTTCCTAGTTCAGACTCCAGGTCCGTTGGGCAATGAAGGTGGGAAAAACCAGAATTATTGCGATTATGATATAGGAACTTGAAATTTACTGCACGACTTTCGGAGATGGAGAATCCTCACTTGGGACGATATCACTTTCGTGTACAAAAATGACGAAAACGATTTTGTGAGCGAGAGATGGCGTAAAAGAGCTGTCTGTCGCACGACAACTGTTTGAGCGAGAGACTACGGAAAAGAGCTGTCCGTTGGCCGACAATTACTCATCACTTTATCGCACAAGTAATCACGGAATGTACGGCTGCCTATATAAGTAATAAGTTGCGTGTGGATTCCATACCCAGGTTTGTGTCTGGCTTGAGTCAAGAGAGAGAGAGAGAGAGAGAGAGAGAGAGAGAGAGAGAGTAAAGAGATTGTCGACATGTCTACTGCTGCAGGTGTAGTCCTGGTAAGAATATCGGCTACTTCTGAGTGTTGAAATTTCAGTGTTTTGATTCCCCTTAGTGTTGGAATCCAGTAATGTGTGGGAGCTTGTGTGTCCAGAGTGTGGGCGGCGGCTTCTTCTCCAGATCTTCGCGCAACATTCAGTACAAGGACGGAATGCATTCCGCCTTGTGCTAGACTTTGGCGGGAATTGGTCATCTGCGACTCTTGATTTGAATTATCATCTTGAGAACATTGATGGTATCGTTCGAGTAACTACTGCACCACCGGGCAACTTTCTGGCGTCGTGTGAGAATGTGGCTCTGGAAGGCACGTCGATGCTCAAGGGAAGCGCAAGGAGGAAGAATTCAAGTGTGGTGACTTTCCAGCTGCAGTTGGATGACTATGTCGCAAATGTTGAGGGAAAGCTGGTAGCTCTCTCTCTCTCTCTCAGCTGTCGATCGTTTTTCTGTCAGTCCAAGCGTGTGTTCTGTTGCCGGAGTGTGCTCATTTGTTTCACTATTTAACGTCGCAGGAAATCGGCGGAGGTTTCTTCTCCAGAACCTCATCGCAGATTAGATTTACTGGCGATGGGTGGCTGGAAGCCTTGTGCCAGACCACTTCAAACGAGATCGTGCCCAGCTCGCTCAACCTTAATTTCTACCTTGAGAACATCAATGGCGTGTTGCGATTTGCAGACTCACCCCCCGGAAATTTTCTAGCAACAGCTCGAAATGTACCATTAGACACCAGCACAACGAAGCTAAGCGGAAGCCTGGAGCGCGTTGATTCTAGCTGGCAGAATATCGAGTTGAACCTTGATTACAATGTTCAGAATGTGGAAGGAAAATTGATGTAGCTGCTAAATCCACATGTGCCGTACTATGTAGATGAAAATGGTAAGATAGCTGCTTTATATAATCTAGCAATCTTCTTTTAGTAGTAGTAGTAGAGGTAACATTGTAAGTACTGTGGTGTACCTTAATGTTCTTTGTTTCTAGAAAGAGGTGGATCTGGTTCATACGATGCCTCAGACGCTCAACTTGTCGAGTGTGCCACGTCCATATTGCCGCATGGTCTCGTACTACGTGTTCAACAGATTACGCCACCAGCAAATCAAAAGGAGAAGAACGAGATCGCAAGCATCATCGCCAAGTGGGACTTGGACCTCATGGACCGTGGTTGGGGACAAGTAAGCCCTTTTCCTGTGCACCATTTCCACATGTATTCACGTGACACCGGGGAGGTGCCCTTAATGTATGCATGCTATATGCAGTATTGCCAATCCGTGCTTGCATACGCCATAGTCTCATCGTCGTTACAGTACACTACAACTAAATATAAAAACCATCGTTAGTCTCATCATGTATACCTTTCTTTCTATATGCACTAATGCAATATCAAATGAGGGAGGATGATGCAGAGAGTCGGTGATGTAACATGTTCTTCCAAAATTACTGATGCTTCCCCCTTTTTTTTATCTTTTGCTCTCCTCTGTCAGAGCACCCTTGTAGAATTTCCTAAAGAATTACCGGGTTGGAGAATCGATAACCAAGAGAATGGTTCATTTCCAGTCGATGGACTTCAGTACTACAGCATTGCCGTGCAGAAGGGAAGAAACATTTATTCAAGCGTTTTAGTGCCGGTCGGCTATAACTTAGGCAAATCGCGTTTTCGGCATGCAATGCTTCTTAGCAGGGATAACGGAAAAGTATATCGAATCGCTCCCCCAAAAGCTACTGATCCACGTCAACCTCCTCCGCAATTCGATCCATCATCTTCCCAATCGTGGGTGGCATCTCTTAATTGGGAGTACAAGCAATTGCAGTAAACGCCATCACTTAATGGCTGCATCTGTTTATGAAATCTTCTATATTTTATAGAAAGTTAGGACCTTGGCGCTCACGTGCACGTTATGTCTAAAATTTGGATTTGCGTTGGTATATGTATGTCTACTCCTCGATTTAATTCTATCTGGCTTTGGAATATAATTATCATGAGCAGACAATCTATGTTTTCTGCGAAAACCAATTGCAGTTGTCTCTTTGATGTCCGAAGCAATATATGTTTGGTGGCAAAAATGTATACACAATGCATACATATTTTCTACAAAGACAAATGCCCTTGCGCGCATATATACATACACGCTTGTAGACATACACAGTGCACACAAAATATATTTCAGCAACATTTGCACACATGTCCATGCACACATATACATGCACACGCATACACATGCATACACACATACACATATAAATATAGATACATATATACACATATATAGACCTCTACTTATAGTTTGCACACATACGACAACAGTCACACACATACCAACAACAACACATCTACATATATAGACCTCTACTTATAGTTTGCACACATACGACAACAGTCACACACATACCAACAACAACACACATGTAGAGACAAATACATGCACTTCTATACAGACGTGCACTTTTCATACACATATCCGAATTGCACACATATACAAATACACATTTCGCACACACATACATAATGGGCACACATACATGGAATAACAACTTGTGAGTCTCAGTGCATGCGCGTCTTTTCGATTATTCACAATGAGCTCCACTAGTTTGCCTAAATATTATGGCTCACACAAATGTTGGTGCAACAAATTTCCCTCTTTGCGGCAGCCTTCAGCACCCTCTCTTTGCCTCCTCCAAAGATAATGAGATTTGATGGAGAAAAACACATTCTCCAACATAAAAAAGTATATAGGAGCACAACGAACCATGAACCATGTACAACAAAGACATTCCATAAATGATTCATGTACATAAGAGATATTCCATAAATGAACCATGTACAAAACTATGGCACACCACTGCCATATATGAGCAAAATACAAAATTGTGTCAAACCATTGCCATATGTGAACCAAGTTCAGAAGCTCACCTAATGGTACACGGCGTGAAATGATTGCACTATGTCTCTCCAAGTCATGCAACACTGCAACTAGCCTATGACTTGTATATGTGCGTATGTGTATATATATATATATATATATATATATATATATATATATATATATATATATATATATATATATATATATATATGAATTTATGTGTGTATATGTGTATGTGTGTTTACGTATATGTGTGTTTATGTGTATATGTGTGTATGTATGTAAAACCCTAATCCTAAAACCGTAACCCTAAAACCCTAACCCTAAAACATCAGTATGTATGTGTATGTGTGTATATGTGTGTCTCCTATGTGTGTGCATGTATGCATGTGAGTTTATGTGTGTGGATATGTGTATGTATGTGTGTGTAGTCTGTGCATGTATATGTGCCTGTATGTGTATGTGTGTGTCTGCATGTGTATATATGTGTGTCTAAGACTTTATGTTTGTTCATGTGTATGCATGCATATCTATATGTGTGTGCATGTGTGCATACGTATATGTGTGTGTATGTGTATGCATGTGTATATATATGTGTATGCTTTTATATGTATGTATGTGTATGTGTGGTATGTATATGTATGTGTATGTGAATATGTATGCATGCATGTGTTTGTGTATGTAAAACCCTAAAACCCTAACCCTATAACATGTGTGCATGTACATGTTTGTGTATGCATATATGTATATATGTGTGTCTATGTGTGTATATGTGTATGTGTGTGTATGTATATGTGTTTATATGTGTATGTGTGTATGTGTATGTATGTCTTTGTATGGGTATTTATATGTGTTAATGTGAGTTTATATGTGTGTATATATGTGTATGTGTGTGTACACATATGTGTGTGCATGTATGGGTGTGTGTATGCATGTGTATATGTATTTATGCATATGCATGTGTGTATGTATGCATGCATGCATATGCATGAGTATGCATGTGTGTGAATGTATGCATGTACATGTGTGTGTGTGTGTGTATATGTGTATATGTGTCTGTCTATGTGTGTGTATAAATATGTGTATGTGTGTGTGTATGAATATGTATGTGTATGTGTATATCTATGTATGTATGTGTGTATCTCTTATGTGTGTGTATGTATGCATGTAGTAGTTGTGTGTGCATATGTGTATGTATGTTTGTGTATGCATACTTGTGTGTACCCATATGTGTGTATATGCATGTGTATATGTATGTATGCATATGCATGTGTGGATGTATGCACACATATGCATTAGTATGCATGTGTGCATGTATGAATGTGAGTGTGTACATGTATATGTGTGTATGCTCCAAAACCCTAAACATAGAACCCTAACCCTAAACAACCTTTCCCTCTCTATCTATCTCTCCCTCTCTCTCTTTTCAAATGTTAACCAACATTTCATTTCATCTCTCTCTCAATCTCTCTCTCTCTCTCTCTCTCTCTCTCTCTCTCTCTATATATATATATATATATATATATATATATATATATATATATATATATATATATATATATATATATATATATATATATATATATATATATATCAAGTAAGGCTTTTAGTATGACTTTTTGTCTTTTTTTGTATCAATGTTGTGTTTTTTATATCTCTTTCTCTCACTACTTCAGTGGTTGGTAGTCTATTAATTGGTTATCACAATATCACTTAGCCAAACCTATTTATAAAATATTCCATATTCTATAGAAAATTAGAATCTTCCAACTCACCTGCATGTTACATATGGATACATTTATAATCTAGTTTTGGGTTGGCATATATTTATTAATTGCCTGATTTTTTACTATCTACCTTTGGGACATACTTGTCACGAGCAAACAATTTCTATTTTATTCAAAAAACCATTTACAGTTTTACTCTGAATGCCACGAAAGCCATATGTTTTAAGAAGAAAAAAACTGCAAGGTTATCTTCAATGTCAAGATCACAAAGCATATACACATGCACACGGTCACACATTTTTATGTGATGCAAGAATGTACATTTTCCATGTCTATCTTGAAACATACATGGCCTCATAGGTATGCTTAGAGAAACCTTTGTTCACTCAAAACAATGATTCTTTGAGCTCCTAGATAAGGAACCCGAAAACTTTGACATATTGAGAATACATTGTGAGACCTTCCTAATGCAATTAATTTCACTCAAAATACTTGATCCTGTCACGAGGAAGGAGATAAGGAAGAGAGCTCACACACACTCTCACTCTCAAGGAGAAGCACACACACAGATTGAGGCAAGGAACAATGATTTTCTTCTTCTTCTTCTATTACATAAAAGAAATGTACAAGAATGACCTAAGAACAAAAATACAACAAGTGCAATATATAAAGATGAGTACGTAAGGAAAAACCTAATGTCCGCGAATGAGTGAGCTGGCAAAAAACAAATGTGACATCACTCTCGGTAGATAAATCTAATAAACCTCAATGAAGTATCCCTGACATATATCACGCGTGACCACTACACATGTCAGAGAAACGAAAAGTTGGTACGTATCATCCTGGATCATCACATGTTGAGCTTGATATCTCAACACTCCCCCTCAAGCTCAATGCCATATCCTCTAATCCAAGCATCTCCCGAAACTTCTTTAACTTCTTCACTCCAAGTGCTTTGGTGAAAATATCAGCAACGTGCTCATCTGTTCTCACATAAACAAGATCAATATCACCTGCTAATACCTTCTCTCTGATGAAGTGATATTGTATCTCGATATGCTTTGTTCTAGCATGGAAAACAAGGTTCTGTGCTAACTGTATGCTGCTAAGATTATCACAATAGATAGTGATAGGCTTTTGCACTTCCACACCTAAATCTGCACGTAACATCTCGAGCCATGATGCCTTACATGCTGCAGTTGTAGCACCTCTATACTCAGCCTCTATACTTGACAAAACAACAGTGGGTTGCTTCTTGCTGCTCCATGTAATAGCTGCACCTCCAAGTGAGAAAAGAAAGCCACTAGTAGATCTTCTATCTGGAGTACTACCAGCCCAAGTTGCATCGGTGTATTCATGAACCTGCAGCTCCACACCAGCTTCATAAAACAATGCATAATCCAAAGTAGCACTCACATAACGTAGAGTGCACCTCAGAGCATCCAAATGTGGCTTCCTAGGAACCTGCATAAACTGACTTTCAAGTCCAACAGTATAACTTAGATCAGGCCTTGTAATTGTGAGATATATAAGACTTCCCACAATTTTCCTGTACGTAGTAGCATTTTCCAATGCTTCACCTGATGTAGTATCCAATTTCAAATTCTGATCTAATAGCATAGAAATTGGCTTACAATCAGCCATACCATACTTTTGCAGCATACTCAAGGCATATTGCCTTTGCGACATCCATATACCTCTTTCTGTATGTATAAGCTCAATGCCCAAGAAATAGTGCAGCACACCAAGATCTTTCATGTCGAATTCCTGCATAAGAAGTTTCTTTACCTCTTTGATGCTTTCTTCATTATCACCACCTACAATCAGGTCATCAACATAAATAGCCACAATAGTGATACCATCATCAGCCTTCCTTGCATATTGTGAACCCAATGCTGGTTAAGTAATCAGCAATCCTTGCATGCCATGCACGAGGGGTTTGCTTCAGCCCATATAAAGCCTTTTGCAACCTACAAACATATTCTGGATGCTTTGAATCTTCATATCCTTGTGGCTGGTCCATATATACTTCTTCCTGCAACTCACCATGTAGGAAAGCATTCTTCACATCCATCTGATGCAAAGTCCATCCTTTTGTTGTAGCTAATGCAACAAGTGTTCTGACAGTAGACATTTTAGCTACAGGGCTGAATGTTTCCTCATAATCAATGCCATATGTCTGTGCATAACTTTTAGCTACCAATCGTGCTTTATACCTGCTTATGCTACGATTAGCATTATGCTTTACCTTATAAACCCATTTGCAGCCTATGGGTTTCTTTCCTTGTGGCAATGGAACCAGCTTCCATATATCATTTCCATAAAGTTCAGCCATCTCCTCATCCATAGCTTTTTCCCAATCTGCATTACCAATTGCATCTTCAAAACAAGAAGGTTCAGCATCTTGTATTACCTTTGTCATGTAGGCACAATGGTGAGCCATGTAACTATCATATGTCAATCGTTGCACGGAATTACGCATCCTCCCAGATCTTCTTTGTCCTGGGTCACTTCTTGTTGTATCATCTGCATGGGCCCTTCTTACTCCTGGAGTCTTCACAGAGGGCAATCCAAGTTCCTCATAAAGACTCTTTTCTAAATCACCTGAATCTCCATCAACGTATTCAAAACCTACACCTGTTTTACTACCAACAGAAAGCTTTTCTTTACCTTTCTTGGACGTATTTGATGAACTTGCTGAACTGAAATTTCCACGTAATCTTCCACACCATGGATTTGAGTTGGAACTATTGCTTGGTGATGCATCTGGTCCACTCAAAACTTGAGATTGTGCACTAGATTTTTCAGCATTTTCTTTGTCATTTGGTTCAAGATTTAGTCCTTCTTTGGCATCTGCATAGAAGCTTGAAATTTCATCAAATACCGCATCTCTGCTCACTTTCACCTCTCGTGTGAGTGGGTTATAGCATTTGTACCCCTTTTGCTCAAGGGAGTATCCAATGAAAACACATTTTTCTGGTTTCGGATCAAGCTTCGTCCTCAACTCATCTGGAACATGTACATATGCAATACAATTAAAAACTTTCAGATGTGATAAGTTTGGCTTTTTACCTGTAAACTTCTCTTCAGGTGTAACTTGATGTACAGCAGCAGTCGGAGTTCTGTTCATGATGTACACAGCAGTATGCACAGCTTCTGCCCAATAACAATGAGGCATATTCTTCTCAGCCATCAAGGCTCTTTTTATTTCTACAACATGTCTATTTTTGCATTCAGCAACGCCATTCTGTTGTAGTGTGTACCTACATGAAAACTGACGATGAATTCCATGATTTTTTAGAAAACTGCTGAACTCATTTGACATGTATTCACCTCCTCCATTAGATCTTAATGTCTGAATGTACTTCCCTGTCTGCTTTTCCACCATAGCTCTAGAACTCTGGAAGTGAGTGAACACCTCGCTCTTCTCTTTCATGAAATATACCCATACTTTGCGTGTATGGTCATCAATGAAGGTAACATAAAACCTGCAACTGCCCATAGATGTAATCTTTGTTGGACCCCAAACATCTGTATGTACTACTTCTAGTACATTCTCACTAACATGCTTGTCATGTGGAAATGATGCTCTTGATTGTTTACCGAATTGACATGCTGCACATACCTTTTGCATTTCTGCAACTTTGAAATTCGGTAGTCCATGGACAATCTCCTTTGACTGCATCAGTTTCAGCCTTTGCAAGTTTGCATGTCCAATCCGTTTGTGCCATATCTCTATATCTGCAATAACTCCTGCACCTTTTGCAAACATGGCTGCATTCATTTCAGGAATCTTCACATTTAAGGTGAACATCCTACCCACTTTCTTTCCTTTGGCAACCAATCGTCCATCCTGCTTGTACTCTTCTACATATAATCCATGAGCATTGAACCTAACTTGTAATCCCTAGTCAACCATTTGTCGAACAGAAACCAGATTCTTTGTTATATTTGGAACATGCAACACATCAGCAAGATGTTTTACCTTCCCGTCCTCCATAGACAATGCTATGTTTCCTGTATGCTCAATGAATGCGATATATCATCACCTGTTTCAACATATCCAGGAACTCGCATTTTCTGCAAACTACTAAACCATTTTGCATGACTGGTCATGTGATTTGAATTATTTGAAGTAGTTGAACAAGAGTGAGACAAGGAAAGTGATCTAGGATCGTGAAACGTATGGTATTTCAAGATCAAGAGAGCTTTAGCACAATTACTTTTACCTTGTGATGAATCGAAGACGGACCATATTACCTCATGTAAAACGTCCCATGAAACTTTGAGGACCTTGCAAAAATTTTATGAGAACAAAACTGCTTCAAAAATCTCCACTTCAGAGGTCAAGTTTCACAACCTGTTAATTACACCCCACAACCCCATTAGTAAAGTTGTTGCCACATTTGAAGACTATCAACACAAGCTAGCATTGTGTAGGCTAACAAGTTTCCAATGAGAAAATGTCCATTCACCTTCTCAGTAAGCTCCCTAGGACCTATGAATCATTTGTGACTTCCCTTAATAATCAAGGCCAACTACTGACTTGGGAAGAAGTTTGGTTACTTTTGCTCCTCCATGAATCTCGAGGAAAGTCAATATCCTCATAAAAAACTACGATGAAATTCAAGGGACCCTTCAAAAGATCAAATAATATAATTCATAACTCTAAAAACACATCTAATCAAGGTTCCAACAATTCATCAAAGATATTTAGATGGAATAATTGTGGCAAAATAAGGCATCTACAAAAATTCAGCTACAAAAAGAAGAATAGCTCTAAAAGCCCCCACCTCCAAGAACCAATCTAAATCCTCTCGACACAGGTATCACTATTCTAGTGAAGCACTTTTTATCTCCAAAGAAACGAATTCCTCAATTACCTCAGGTTCCTCTTACGAATGGATCTTTGATAGTGGAGCCACATCTTATATGTGCAAAGATGGTGACTTCTTCCAAGAGATCAAAGATCACACTGGTGAAGTCTACTTAGGCAGCAAAGAAATTCTTCTCATGAAAGGAAAAGAAAGATTTGAAATTGTCAACCATCATTTGGAGTATAAAGCCCTATCCAATGTATTTTTCTCCCAAATGTGTGCATGAACCTACTATTAGTCAAGGCCATCTTGGGCCAAGACAATCAAGTCTTATTTGATAAAACTTCTATAATTAAAAGACGATTGACCCTATAACTAAAGACATCCTTTCACAAGGAGTAGAACACAAAGGGCTATACAACTTATCATGTTTTCTATCTAAAGAAGCCCTTTCTAGCCTCTCGGCATACCTCATAATTAACCAAACATTTTGCATCACAAAGTGTTAGGGGATTGGCCAAGATCTTCCAAATACATGAAATATAACAAGCTTTCACCTAACGCAAGAAACATGGGGCTTCCATTCCCAAGTAGGCCTCCATATGAGCTTGGAATCCTCTAGCCTTAATTCACATGGATCTTGGTGGACCCATGAATACCCCTTCACTTAGTGGAAGAACCTACTTCTTTATTCTAGTAGATGATCACTGAAGATACATTTGGGTTTACATTTTGAATTCCAAGGTATATACCTTTTTCGAATTCTGAGAATGGATATCTCAAGTTGAGAATGAAGCATCCAAGTCATTCAACACATTTTGATCAATTGATCGTTCTAAATTTATCAATTAGGACTTTGATAACTTCTTAAAGCAAAAGGGCATCAAGAGGCAAGTCACTCAACCTCAAACTCCATCTCATAGGAGTAGCTAAGAGAGAGATTTGAAGTGTGATGGAAATCGCTCGTACTTTGCTTCACAAAAAGCATTAGCATTAAAGTTTTGGGCAGAAGGAGTACACACTACATTGCACATAATCAAGCGAAGATTCACAAGTGCATTAAAATGGCAAGGCTCCCTTTGAAGTGTTAGCAACAAGTGTGGTCGACCACAATTTCTTGTAAAGTTACTTTATAATGGGGAAAAAGGGATTTATTGATGTGGAGATTCTAATAGTTTTTGAATTTTGTAATTCCCCGTGTTTTATTGTAAATTCGGAAGTATGGACTGGTGTGAAGGTTACGAAGAAGTGTAGAGTCATTCATTGCAATATGTTATGCTAGAAAAAGTAGAGTTTGAAAAAAGATGATACTGAGCAGTAGATTCTACAAAATACTATCAGACGATGCTCTGTATTGTTGGGTTTTAAACATACCATATTATAGAATGATGTATCTATGATCCTAATAATCAATCATTAGTTTCTAGTGCCAAAATCCCTTTCTTTCTAAAGATTTTCTATGAGTATAATGTCTTTGAATATTATGTAGTGTATTATTTGAAACCTATGCATTATAAATTCATAAGGAACATAATTACATGTTTATGAGTACAACTGTATTCATAAATTCCTCTTCCCATACCCATTCCTTTGGAGATCCGGTGCTATATTTTACTGAAGTATAGTACTATGTAAGCATTTAGAGATCATGATGGGATGGAGTTGGTCATGAATCATAGCATAGAGTAGTTTGATGCCGCTAAAGAGCAGTAACGAGTTCCTTAAAAATATGTATCATCATGAGCATTTTTATGAGTTCATTCAGCATACTATAGCAACATTAAACCTTGAAGATATCACCCTTGCAAAGGTAGTCAATATCCCAAAAAAATTGCTATATTGAGTGGAAAATGGAGTATTACCTCTGAAACTCTTGCAGGAATGGATCTTTGAGTGGAGAGATGGCAAGCTAGCCAAGGCCTCATGGCAAGGGGAGTCCATTAGAGTCATCCAACAGAGCCATCATTAGAAAGGAGAATACCCTATGGAAATAAGCCAAAGCAGTAGTAGAAGACCCAACCTAGAGTTTGCTTTAGCTCTAGTTCCTTCAACTCAAGTCGGTACCTTATAGGAGTTTGAAGACCCGATGTTGCACAAAAAACAATTCCCAAGGTTGAATTAAATTCATTTTTATGCAAGAACAAATGAAGGTATTAAAAAATTAATATATCTATAGTCATCGTAATCTACAAGTTGATGACCATAAATTTTAGGTATTCCAAGCTACACAGTTAAATGGCTCATGTAGTACTCCCTTTACAATTTTTGATCCCATGATGAGTTAAGGGAGGCTTTCTTAGAATGATTCCAGATTGCCAAGAGCATTTTGGAGCTCTATGCTACTCTCGAGTATATGATGTAGAAAGGAATGGTAGAACAATATGCATCAGACTTAAGATCTATGATGCGGCAATTTTTTATAGACAAATGTCCTTCATAAGATATGTTGGAGGAACTTATTTGTTGATGGACTTCAACCAGCTATTAAAGAAAAAATCTACGTATATACACTAGACCAAAGTTGTAGACTTATCCAAATAATTGATTTAGTGAGAAGGATGGAATGAAAAATATAGCTGGCCAATCTAAGCTCTAAGAAGACCAATCTAGTGATGAAGAAAAGTACAAATCTAGTTCAACGCTTGTATTGTTTATAATGCATGAATGTAGGCCACATTACGGTCGATTGTGCATTGAATCAGTTTTTTTGTCCAATATATAATAAGAATAATCATAGTCTAAAAGAATGCCAATTAAATGCAAGGAACACATAAGTAGCTTTTAAACAAGTAGATGTTCCTTCATGGAAGGGAAATTTGATAAGATACAAGCCACCAGTCCACTCCGGACAATGGTAGGAAAGCCAAGATGTTAGAGTGGTACTTACGTCCATAGCCAGTTCTGAAACAAAGATAAGGGTTGCGATAAAATCTTCAAGAATTCGGTAGAGGCCAAAGATTTTGACAACCAGGCGCAAGTAATTTAGGGAATGGACCGATACAATGTAAGTTTTTTTGCAATACGGACATAGAAGATGGGAATGTGAAGAAGCCAAAGAATCTGATGAACAAAAAAAGGAGGCTAAGCTTAAGGCACCTATGGCTAATGTGGTCACCTTAGAATGTTTGGAACCCTTAGCATTAGTGATGGCTAGGTTGCAGTATGAATATTAGAATGGGTAAAAAATCATATCATCAGACACTAGCAAAGCAAAAGCAAGGATTAAGAAAAGCTAGGGCCCAAGAGTACCCATCGTATTATATTGACCCTAAGTTGGTCCGAGTGGAACCTTATAGCACATAATGACATAGAAACCTTAGGAAAAAAAATGTTAAACCCACTTAGGAGGTTAATGAAACCGGAAAGGAAAGGAAGAATTTCGGATATCTAGCTAAATTTGTAGTTCCAAAAGTTCTGTAGTCCTTGTCTTATGATCAAGGGATTTCCATGAGAGTTTAGAACCAGTGGTCGAGCTTAGAACAGAACCAGAGAGATCGTGATCCCAAAGCATCAGGGAATGATACTTCTTGTGTGTTTTTGCAAGATTCACATACTAAACTATCACTCAGAGCCTTGCTTGAAATTGTTCTCACTTTTGCGAAGCTATTATTAATGCACTTAGAAGAAAGATATTTGATGTCTCTAAGTTTGCAACCTTCGGTCTCTATGGTCAAAGATGTCTGATATAAAAACAAAGCCATCCCCAAGTTCTTGAATGATGGTGAATCGCGTATTAATATTGCTTCCACAACTACATGCAAACAGATGCATTGGAATAGTATTGAGCCAGCCCCATTCTTTGGTCAGATGGCCGACCAATTGAGAGTGCAGTTGGTGGGGTTTATTAAAGACATCCCCATGAAAATTTCACAAATGATGTTTAATATCACATTTGAAGTACTAGACTCAAAGGGTAGAATCTAGATTATAGTTTATTGTTGGGATGACCCTGGCTACGGAATGTGAAAGTCTGATAGAATTGGGATGAGAAGACTACCACCTTTAAGAAAGGACCTGCAAAATTTTGGATCGCATTAGAAGAGGATGAATACTATCTTCTAGAGCATAAATCCATATTGACGGAACCTCCTCACATGTTGGACGAACTAGCGGATGACAAAGAGTAGTAGTTTCTTGAAGCCAATAGAGATCTCTGATCCTTTGGAGTTGTGGATCTAAATGCAATTATTAGCTCTGACTATGGTAGCATGATGGCCACTAACTACATAGAACATATGGAAATAGAAGAAGGGGATACTGCAAATACCATAATGAACGATCCCATGGAGCTGGGGAATAATTGGGTTGAAGAGGATATATTACAATTGGTGAACCTTGGCAGTGCGGAAGACCCAAAGCCGATCCGAATCTATTCGGAGCTTGCTCCGGAATTATGGATGGCATCGATTGCCCTTCAACAATAGTACAAAGATGTGTTTGCATGGACATATGCTCATATGAAGGGTCTTTATCCAAACTTGCTACATCATTACTGAATTCTGCTTAAGCTTGACCAAACCTCAATCATGCAACAATGATATACGATGAATCCAAACTTTACTATTTGAAGCATGTGCTAGATAGATTAATCAAATTTGCAAATATTGTAACCATAGAGAATCCAAAATGGGTCTCTCCAATTGTTATTGTACCTAAGAACAGCAAAAAATTACGGATATGTGTGGATTACCGAAAATTGAATGGCGCACCAACAATACTGTACCCTATGAAGAAGATGAAGCTTGGAGCACAACACACAATACAAAGTGTATTACCACAAGAATGTACAAAAACAGGTGGCCTGTTAGGGTTATAGGCATATATACAAATCAAGTTAAAAAAAACTCATAAAGAGGGAAAAAAGTGTCATGGTCGTCCTAGTGTGTTCAGCCTTGCAATTGGATCCTCGTAATAACATGGGTTGCATATTATGAATGGATGCAATAATTGCCTCAATGATTTACAATGTTTCCTCTTGAGTAGTCTTAACAATAAATCCATTAATATTGTACTATTTTTACACTAAGATCTGAGATGGTTTTTCCATTTTCTAGGAAGATCTCTACTTAAACCTTTGATAGTTCCCGAACACCACGAATTGAACACTCTCCTCAGCATTGCACTCCTTGGAAAGTGACGAAATGATGTCTCACATAACACGAATAAATTTTAGATAATTGCCTCTGTCTTCTATTTTCGAGCTAATCGTGTCAAATTTGTACGTATTAGGATAATAAAATCAAGGGTACTCTTGCAAGCTGATGTAAAACAAAAAAGGCACATATATTTTATTATTTTCTTTGTGATATCCTTCCTTTCCTAACCAAACCAAACAATGCATCAAAACTATCACTATTATTAAAAGGTTCTAGAAGCATATTTGGCATCTCAACAATCATCAATCATTGTACATGTTGCAAGACATGCCTCCCACACTTCGGGCAAGTGTCGTAGGCAGTTTCGTTAGTCAAAAGGCTGTAGTAGAACTGGGTGGAAACCTCTCTTAGCCCCCAAGCCTCCATAGTGCGAGTCATCCATCAGTCCAAGTTGCCTAATGCTACCCCATTATTGGTGAGATCGAACCCAAGTGAGTCCAATGAGTGGCCTATCTATGATGAAAAAGGGCCAATCACATATCTTTGTTCATTCTTAGCTCCTCTTGAGCATGAGCAAGTTGTGAGCTAGTCACTCACAATCTAATGATGCTCCATGAGTCACTATAGGGAAGTAATGCCCCTATGTAGGTAGTGTGGAGCCGATCTAACAACTCTCTACACTCCTCATGTAAGAAGGAGCTCTAGTGCAGAGATAAATGGGGCATCTCAATCAGGTGTGATGCGAGCAAAACATACATCAATGTTACTATTCTTAACACGTACATATGCATCATAAATAAGTTCACCATCTGTCGTCTCCATATCGAATCTTGATGTCCCACTAGTGTTATGCATCGATAATCATCTTAAACTGGAAGTATCCACCGGGATTTTTGGGTGTATAAGGTGGGTTTATCCTAGGAGGTAGTAGGTTGCCAAATGTATTCTTTCTTTGATGTTTTTAGTGGATACAATCAAGTTTGAATGGTAGAAGTGGATATATACATTAAATGGAATTCATTAGAAACTAGGGAGTATTCGCTTGTATGGTCATGTGATTTAGGTTGCGGAATGCGCCAAGCACTTTCCAGTGATGTATGAAACAAATATTTTCTCTGTACCTTACATCTAGAGCAATGAATCTAGAGCACTTACGTGCATGATTTAATTCCTGCAAAAAGTTACATCTTTGCCTTAATCCTAATAAATCCATCTATATAGTAAAATGCAAAAAATTATTGGACCACATTATTTCATAGAAATGGATAGGAGTAGACCTTGATAAGGTTAATGTTATATTGGAAACCCCAACACCCTAAAACCCAAAAGAAGTCTTATGATTCCTAGGGTCGGTACGGTGGCACACCCAACATCTAGAACAAATGGCACATATTGCTATCCCACTAAACAAGTTAGCACATATCAAAGAGGCAGAGTTTGTGTGGACGGAGGGAGCCCAACCTACTTCTGAGCAACTCCGGAGGATGTTAGCCACGATGCCAGTTCTAAAAGCTCCGAATTGGAAACAACCTTTTCATGTGTTTGTAGATGCTTTTGATAAAGCTATTGGGAGTGTACTTATGCAGAAGGAGGACTACAGTTGGTACAAAGTGTTTATTATGCTAGTACACGATTAAATGTAGGAGAGGAGAATTATTTGACCATGGAATGTGAATGTCTTGGACTCACTTATTCTATCAAGAAATTCTACCATTATCTATTGGGCCATTTGTTCACCTTCCATGTAGATCATAGTTCCCTAGTGTATTTGGTGAAGCAACAAAACTTGGTTGGATGGCTAGCGAGGTGGGTGCTCTTGCTGCAAGAATTTGAGTATGACATTGTCCATCACCCTAGTGCGAGTCATGCCATTGCAGATGTCCTGTCCGATTGGTATCGACGAGGCTCTTCTAGATGCGGATGTCTTTACGGTGGCAAAAGCCGAAAATGCACCACTAACTTCCCCAACGTGGTATGGAGAGATGTTGAGTTTTTTAGAAAATGGAATTGCTCCATCTCATTTGCGATCTGTAGCTTGAAAGAAATTGGGACTCCCTAGTCACATGTTTATGATCATTATGGGATAGATCCCATTAGAAATCGGCTCTGTTGCGTACCAACCCATGAGGTGGCAAGATTCATTATCGAAGCGCACATAGCGAAGCTAGATGGAGCTTGTGGTCTTGACCGCTCAACCAAGATGGCTCCACCCACCACCAACCTCCTATGGCACATAGCTAGAACACATATAAACATTTCAAATTCCAAGCCTATGGTGAAAGTAGCTACAATGCATGGTCCTAACCACATGGCCAAGACAATCCCATCCACCTACTAGCCCATTATAGCATATTGGCACATACATACAAATTGTTTTCTTTGTTTTGAATTTTTTTTGTTCATTGGTTAATTTTCCAAGTCTTGACAGTTAGGTGCAAAAAGAAAGGGTCTTCAAAGCCACCTCTCCCCAAACCATGTCACACACATTCTTTAACCTTTTGATAGATCGACTTTCCCCTTACCACACTCTTTGGTTCTGTTTAATTAGCTAAGTCACTTATACACCTATCCTTGGGTGATCACACTGTGTACCTATTCTAGAGGTATCACCTAGTTCATGTCCATACTTGGTCCTTGATGAAATCTTTAGGGTGATTCCTATTGAGATTTAGGACCCTTATCATTACTACGTATTACCAGTTGGTCTACCCAAGCCTAATATATGTCATTCTCATCATAGATGACTCTTGAGTAGGATCATGGTAAAACTATCTATCTTTGGAATATCCTTCACAATATATTAAGTACACTTCAAACCATGTAAATGGAAAATTCAACTCAAGATCCTAGTTAAGGAAGCATACAAACTACAAGGCCCTCTCGACGACCCATCAACCTTGCAAATACATCTAAAATATCAATAGAACAAATGATCATTTTTGGTAGCTCATATTTGGATATCATAAAGACCATTGTTCATTACCATTTATCACTTATTTGAAAGACTATATCTATACATACAACAATATTTAAAACACATACCAATAAATCATTCGAGAAATGATCTCACATGAAGCCACAATTAAACATATATCATGCTCCCTCCTCATGCATAATCATCATACACATTCTCAATTATTAATTTATTCAGTCATCTTTCATCATATCATCCATGTTTCCAACCACAAAATTAGATTCGTACCTTTTTATGCCTTGATGCATAATATGCTTCTTCTTGCTTCTTCAAAAAATGAATTATTCATCATGATAAAACAATTACATGAATAATCTTGAAATAACCAATGCCTCACAAAAGACATCAAATAGGAATACCAAATGCCCAAAAATACATATCTCCTTATTACCTCTGTTATTTGCTATGTACAAATACCTATGGCTAAAGACTTTTGAAGATTCCCCATCATTGTTCTATGAAAGTGTTAGAATCAAGCACTAATAGGCAAGAGATGGTTGAACCACACCATAAGAGGGAGGATTAGAAATTAATACTCAACCACGGGTTTTGGAGCAACTGGTTAGCCCATCTTACTCTTACCTAGTAGGTCATGAGTTCAATTCCCATAGTTGACAACAGATTTTAAGAAGTAGGTTTGGGAAAAATAGATAAAAAGCACCTGGGATACTTTAAAAAATGAGTTAAAAAAATATTAGAGTTATCTCCTGATCCAAAGGTTGGATTTAAATGTGTAAGGTACTGTTGGAAGGCTCTCAAAATTAATTCTTAAATGAAAGCACTAGATTGGGGAACAATCTAATATTTCAATGCATTTGATTCATTAGGTTGTTTATTTTCAAAATAGCATAGTAATATTTACATATAAGAAGAGAAAGACATTTATATACACACACACACACACACACACACACACACACACACATATATATATATATATATATATATATATATATATATATATATATATATATATATATATATATATATATATATATATATATATATATATATATATATATATATATATATTTCCTTTCTTGGTCCATTCCCCTCTATTTTCTACTCATGAGCTCTACTTAACTCTCATGTCTTAGTAAAAGTATCCTTTGATATGAAGCACATTCACTTTCACTAGAGCACTTTCTTCACCAACATCTTGGATATGAAATGAGCAATTGAGATTTACCTCTACCACTTCAATTGGACCTACCCACCTAGTATGTGATTTTCCTAGGAAGATATATATCATGCTATCATATATGAGCATGAAATCGCCCTCCATCATGGTGTATGTTTTGAGTTTGTTTTCATGCCTATCCTTTCTTTTTCCTTGAATTGATTATAGAATTTCTTGAGCCAAAATCCTTTTCTCTTCTAATCTAACTAGTTGCGTGCACCTTTTTCTCAAGGATTCCTCCTCTCCTTACCTTGTGTCGATGGTTTCTCTCAATGCAAGGACTTCTTTACAATCAGAAAAAAATCCTCTTCTCCGTACACTAATGAAAATGGTGTGCACTTGGTGATCACTCTGAAAGATGTTCTGTAAGAACATAAAGCTTTAGGAAGTCCTTCATCATAATTTCTGTTGTGAGTAGCCAAACTCTTCATGAGAATTTGTTCTTGGATTCTGTCGGTGACTTCAACTTTTCCATTCACCCTTGGATATATCGATTTGTTTTCGTATGCTTGATTTTATACAAGCTTATTAATTTGTTCTAATCGACAAAGTCAGCCTTTGTCACTCACTATTACCAATGGACATCCAAACCGGGTAATAATTTGTTCTTACAAGAACTTTTCCACATCAAAGGCTCTATCAATTTTTAGGGCCTTTGCTGCTACCCACTTTGTAACATAATCAATACACACCAACATATACCTATTGGATCTATGCCTGGAGGGTCGATCTATCAGGCCCACAAAATCTATTCTTCATTTTTTGAAGGAATTTAAAGAAAAGATTGGTGTTAGTGGCATGGTGTGTCTAGTGTAGGTTTACACATCCGCTCACATTTATATTATCTCTTACTATAAGCATGTCAATCCTTGAATAGATTCAGCCATGAATATCCTGAGAATATGCTTTTCTTTTGGAAAATGTCCCATAAAATCTCTGCCACATTATTTATCATGTAGGGATTTTAGCAGACTCTTTGCCTCTTCTCCCTCAAGACATCTTCTATAAATGCTCTCTTGGATGAAATACTGATAGAAGTTTCTACCTATAATGCTGTGGAACTCTGTAAGGGACTAACTTCTGCCTTTCTCTTGGCTTCAAGAGAAAATCTAGCTATACATAGAAAGTTCATCAAAGTTTCACACCAATGCATTTTAGCTTCCACATGAAACAAGTGAGCATCGGAGCCCATCATACACTCTTGAAGTTGGCTCTTCATTGACCATACACTTATCATCAACAAAGTGTACATAAAGTCCATCTTTGGCAATCAACAGAACTAAAATTAAGTTCTTTTTGATATCCGGCACCTACAATGCATTTTTCAAGAGAATCACAATTCCATTTGCAGCAATAAGCTCAATTTCTCCTACTCCAATGATAGGATAAGAGGCATTGTTCGCACACACCACATGTCCTCCTTTGGATGCATCTTTCAAATAGGAAAGAAATCTTTTGCATGAAGTTATGTGCTTTGAAGTACCACTATAAAAAAACCAATCTCAATCAGCCTCACTCACAACCATACATTCACAATGCAAAGATGCATCATAATGACATGTAAGAACACATGCATTTAGCAAGCTTTCTACACTTGCTAATGGTATGACTAGCCTTTTGGCAATATTTACATCTCTTCATTCTTTTGCAAATCACCATCATTAGTGGAATGAGTGGAAGAGGAAGCGTGAGGCCTTGGTTTTGATGAACCCAAAGCTGAACCATAATTGCTTTTCCCCGTTTGTGAGATAGAAACTACTTGCATTCCGTCAATCAAACCACTTTTATTCACTCTAGATTGCTCTTCTTGAAAAAGAAGAGACACAACCTCATCAAATGCATACATATTAGGATCTGCTTTTACAATCAAACAGAGTGTAGTAGAAAAGCTTCGAAAATATTCCAGTAATCCTTTCAACAATGCAGAAATTAGTGATGCATCGAGAATAATCTCATCTATGTTTGCCAATTTCTCTTTCGAGCCCTTGATGCATGTCACATACACATCCATTGACTCATTTTCAGCCATACATACATCCTCAAGTTGCTTCCTCAAGTATGCAACACATGCTTCATTACACACAACATACAAAGAAGCAAGAGTGTCCCATGCCCGTTGTGATGTAGAACATGACCGAATGTGTGGAACTATACGATGCTTCAAAGAAAGTGCAATGGTTGCATGATCTTGAGCATCTTTTCCATCCCATCTAAGCTGCTCCTGTGTAGGTGGAGAAGGAGAAACCACTTTACTTGAAGAAGAAGTTACATTTGTGATAGTCAACTCTGAAATAGAAGCACCTGTGTGTCTTCGATCTACATCTGCCACTATGTTCCAAAGTTATTTTGCAACAAGAACATGCTTCAAAAATGTAAGACCACATTGAATAGTTGGTCCCATCAAGCTTATCTTAAGCTTGAAACATGCCAAAAGAATCTCTAGCGCCTCTCGTTTCACTAAAGAAAAAGAATGTGACAAAAACTTTACTTCGATGAAAGTTGAAATGAATGCTGAAATTTTAGCTCACAAATTGTCACTTTGATGGCAATTCTAAATGCACAAATGGGTTCAAAATAGTGGTAAAACCCCAAGGAACTTGACAAAAATGTTTCTTGGGTGTTGAACTTCACAATTCTTTGCTGCGAAGTTGATTTGCACGGTTAAAAGTACACGCACGCCACGATGCAAAAAACCTGAACTTGAGAAGGAGTTGAACCTACTCTCATACCACTACTGGGTGTGTGTAGAATTGCAAAACACATGAGAAGCTCACAAGGAGTGCAAACACAGCAAGACACACAGGGAAGACAGATGGCTAGAATAGCTCTCTCTATTGATGATGAACTGAATTGAAGTAAGACCTAAATAATATCCCTAAGTACAAAGTACCATCACATATTAATGAATCATGTATGTGGTCACATGGGGAAAAAACCTCTAGCTAACACTAGAGTAAAAAAGTGCCCATGTATAGGGAAAAGGTTCACATCAAAGCTATTTGAGGAACACATACTCAAGTAAAACGTGCATTTAGGAAAGGATTCAATTCATGCATTGTTTTTTTCAATGTCATAAATGATTATACTCATACACTTCTTGATGCGCATAAACCTTTCATGACTACTTATAAGACTTGTTTCATGTTTGATTATTTCTCTAACCTACCAGCATCACAAGGATCCTTTGACCATAGCATAGACTTAATTCCTGGTAGTTCTCCTCCTGCTAAAGCACCTTATAGGCATGCCCCACTACATCAAAAGGAAATAGAAAAACAAGTAAAAGACTTACTCCACAAAGGACTTAAAAGGAATAGTTCTTTCCCATTTGGAGCATTAGTTCTTTTAGTAGAGAAGAAGAATAAAACTTATGTGAATGTGCATTGATTATAGAGCCCTTAACAAGATCATGATAAAGAATAGATACCCTATTCCTTGAATAGATGATCTTTTAGATAAATTACGAGGAGCTCGCGTCTTTAGTAAAATTGATCTAAAATCAGGTTACCATCAAATTCGTATGACAGAAAGTGATATTTTTAAGACTCCATTTAGAACTCAAACCAGCCATTATGAATTTATGGTAATGTCCTTTGGAATTACTTATGGCCCTGCTACATTTGCACGAATGATAAACAACATTTTTTCTTGATTATCAAGCTTTTGTTCTTGTATTCCTTGATGATATACTTGTTTAGAGTAAGAATGATAAAGAGCATGAGACACATCTTAAAAAAATTTTCCATTTGCTATGAGAGACCACACTTTACACTAATCCTGAAAAGAGTTACTTCTTTCAATATAAGCTAGAATATCTAGGACATATTATTTCAAGTGAAGTCATGCATGTGGATCCAAAGAAGATTAAAGTGATAGTAGAATGACCTACACCACAATCAGTCAATGATGCTCATTCTTTTCTTTGGATGGCTATTTTCTATAGGAAGTTTGTTTGAAATTTTTCTTCTTTAGTATCGCCTCCTACTTTCTTATTGAAAAAGAAAATAAAATTTGCATGGGGACTTACCCAACAATAATTCTTTGAAAAACACAAACATGCACTTTCAGATGCATCTTTTTTACAGTTACCTATTTTTCCTTAAACATTTCATGTTGGTATTTATGCTAGTGGCTCAGGAATAAGTGCTATTTTAAGCAAAATGATCATCCTATTGCATTTGAGATAGGAAGCTTTGTGAATTTGGAAACACTACCTTATGAGATCTGAGGTATTAATCAAAATGATCAATAGGATATTAAGAATTTATTAAATCAACCCTTAATTTTTTATCAACATCTTAAATGTGCTTCATTCATTCAAAATTTCCAACCCATGATGCAATATCAACGAGGTAAAGAAAATGTCAAAGCCGATGCTCTTAGCCGTTTTCCTTCACATTCTATTGTTTTGCATAATATTTCTACCATCCAAATTCATTCTTTTCAAGAAATGATTACCACTTATGCATCTGATTTGTATTTCTCACGTGCATGGCATGACTTCAATAATTGTGCACCTTTATCTGGTGAACAACATACATTTCATCATGGTTCTATATTTTCAACATAGATTGTGCATAACAAAAGTTTTAAAGATTTTTTCATCAAAGAAATGCATGAACCATCTTACATGGGTCATAGAGGAATATAGAGCACCTTTTTTGCTTGCAAATATTTCTTCTTTTGGCCATACATGGAAAAAGATATTCCAAATTATGTTTCTCAATGCATTGTATGTCGATGTGTAAAATGTCATCATGGTAAACCATTTGGATTATTAGTGCGACTTCCCATTCTGAATGAACCATGGGAACAAATCTCTATGGATTTTATCACAGGTCTTCCTATCACTTCATCACATAATCATATGATTTGGAGAATAGTTGATAGATTTAGTAAATATGCATATATCATTCCTTGTAGAAAAACTTTATCTACCCCTCAGGCTGCAAAAGTATTCATTAAATTCATTTTCCCACATCACGGATTTCCTAAAGTAATGTTATCTGAACATGATGTTAGGTTTTGTAATCATTTTTGGGTTGCCTTATTTCAACGTTTGGGTTCTAAAATAGATTTTAGCTCTGCATGTTATTCCAGAAGTAATGGACAAAGTGAGGCTATAAACAGTACTATTCTTGATTTATTTCATTGTTATTCATTAGATAATCCCACTAACTGGGATGAAAAGTTGCCATTGCTTTAATCTGCTTAGAATAACACCACACACACCACTATCATGTCACTTAGTCAAATTTACATTCTGATGGCTGATTCTATTGCTCAAGGTCACATTTCTATACTTCACAATGTTCACAAGCACATTAGGAAAAGTCCACAACGTTATACACATAATGTCAATACAAAATGATTAGCCAAGGAATCTAAGGAAAATAATCTTGTATGGTTGTGTATCTTTAAAATATGTCCCAAAAATATTTTGTAGCATCCAAAAATTAAATTTGCACCACACTAATATGGACCATTTTGCATTATACAAAAAATCAGTGATAATTCATTCAGATTAGATATCCCATCGCATTGGATATACATAAATCCTTTCATATTAGTTTAACTAAACGCTCTAAAGGCACTTTACCACTCACTCCACTTCTTGATGACCCTCCTTTAATTGAAGAACAATATGAAATCTTAGTTCCTGAGAAAATAATTGATCATGATGTCACTACTACATGTAGAGGTACTCAATATCATCGATATCTAGTTAAGCACAAAAATCACTCTATTGAAGAATTTCAATGGATACATAAAACACAATTAATGCCCCATTATGACCACTTAATTTCTTCATATCATACACTAACACATTAATGTAATGCTTCCATGTACATCTCCATCCATGTATTTTTACATCAAACGTGCTTATTTTCGTTCAATGATGGAACATGTGATTGGCCATCCATGTTTAATTTTATTTTATCAACTGATGTCAATTGCTTTTTCAACTAAGGGGCATGTTATGAATCATGGAATGTGTTGAACAAAGAATTCTTGGAGTGTTAGTTTATTAATGTATTAATGTGTTTTGGTGTTTTTGATATAGCAGCTAAAGGTTCGTGAGGGTGTGAAAGGCATGAAAGGGGGGACATCAATAATCCCATTTATAATTTATATAGCCTGTAAATAAACCTATGTAGAGGGTCTATTGTTAGAAATAATTACTAAAGTAGTGGTTAGAATAAGGGTCATTGTAGACCACAATTTCTTATATTAAAAGCAAAGGATGGTCATATGAATTTTGCTAGTTTGCTATGCCTACAGAAATCTAAAATGGTGTCCTTTGTGCCCAAATTTTGAAGCACCTCATAAACATGTCTTTGAATTTTGTATTTTGGGGAAAATGTAGCATTCTTCCTTTCCAAAAGATGGTTCAGTTCGAGCTACTTAGAAATTGTAGCTTATTCATAGTATGTATGTAGTCCTATGCAAAAATCTTCTTTAGGGAACTTCCTTTACTTGAGGACCTTTATTGATTATTTCTCCAAGCATGTATGGGTGTATCCACTAAAAGAAAAGTGAAAAGTGTTTATGTGCTTTAAATAGTTTTTGGTCTGGGTAGAAAATCTGTCAACATGTAAAATGAGCACCCTCCATTTTGATTGAGGGGAGAGAATATACATCTTTTGACTTTAATGAATTTTGGGCTGAAAATGTGATTAGACATCAATGTACAATTCCATATACAGCTCAACATAATCGAGTTGTTGAAAGGAAGAAGAGGTCACTCATGGATATGGCGAGGTGTATGGTCAAGAGTCAAGGTTTACCACATGGTTTCAAGCTTCATGAGGTTGTTATGTGTGCAACATATGTACTTAATAAGTTTCCCACTAAAGCATTACAATCTATCACTCAATTTAAGGCTTGGCATGGTCACAAGACATCTAATGCTCACTTGCATGTTTTTGGTCGTTTGGCATTTGCATTAGTGTATGAATAAGAACACAAGAAATTGGATGATAAAGTAGAGAAATGGATTTTCGTTGGGTATAGTTATGAAAGCAAAGGCTATCGCTTGTATCATCCACAAACTTAATGCATTTTGGTTAACCATGATGTTGTTTTTATGGAAGATACTTTTCATCCATTACTTTCATGTACTAAGGAGATTTTAGTTAGCTCCAAAGATGTGTATGATACTTTGCTACCTCTTTTTAGATGTGGAGAATCTAGTGCTAGTCCATATGAGGGAATTTTGCAGCCTTTAGAGGTTTCACATGATAACATAGATCATTGGTACTTATCATTTAGGATCTCATAGTTCTTTTTTTGCATTAGATTGCTATGCTATGGATGTCTCTAGCATTTTTTATGAGAATGAGCCTGTTTTGTTTGAGGAAGCATGAAACTTTAAAAATTGGATTGCTACTATGCAATCAAAATTGGATTGCTTTTGATGAGACCTTTGCACCTTTATGTCAAATGACTACTATTCATAGCATCTGTGCATTTGCAGGTCATCAAGGTTGGAACAGACATCAGTTGGACATGAAAAATGCATTTCTAAATGGTGACTTGCATGAAGAAGTGTATGTTTTTCAACCCTATGGTTTTGTGTAGAAATGGCATGAACACAAAGCGTGCCTATTGAAAAAGTCATTAACAAGCACCATGTTGTCTACAAATGAGGTGCTTCTGCTCATTATTGTCTACGTTGATGACATGCTACCCATTGGTCCTAATGAGAAGCATATTGTTG
Source organism: Ceratopteris richardii (assembly GCA_020310875.1). Classification (NCBI taxonomy): domain Eukaryota; kingdom Viridiplantae; phylum Streptophyta; class Polypodiopsida; order Polypodiales; family Pteridaceae; genus Ceratopteris; species Ceratopteris richardii. The sequence goes on along the minus strand of CM035409.1, from coordinate 113,527,628 downwards.
ATTTTAAGGTTTATTTGCATGCTTCATTTGAGATGTAAGATTTGGGGCATTTGCTTTGGGAATTCAATTTATGGAAGTTCATGGCAGACGAACTATGTATCAAAGAAAATATATTGACACATTATTGCAGCATTTTGACCTAGAAGATTGCAAACCTATTTCCACCCCTATGTAGATAAGTCTACGGTTGAGTCTTCATGATGTTGAAGATGCATTTGATGTTGTTCTCTATCAATATGCTATTGGGTGCTTGATTTGCTTATCATTACTCGACCAAATATTGAGTTTTTTTCTCACTGATGAGTAGGCTTATGTATTCCCCAAGTGTCAAGCATTGGCAGGCAGTTAAGTGCATCTTTTGCTACTTGAGTGGTATAAGGCTACTCGAATTGTTTTATCCCAAGGGGGAATCACTACCTCTAGATTTACATGCTTTCTTTTGAGTCTGACTTGGTTGGTTGCTATGACACGTCTACCCCCTAGTGGTTTTTGCTTCATGCGTGGTAGCTCATGCATATCTTTGTTGAGAAAGAAACATTCTATTGTGGCCACTTGTAGTTGTCAAGCTGAATATAGGGTGGCTTTCATAGAAATTGTTGAGTGTGTGTGGCTCACACAACCTATGGCTGATTTGGGTGTTGGTCAATCTTCTACCACCATCATGTTCACTGAGAGTTAGAGTGCATTGGGTGTTGCAAGGAACCTTTTGTTCCATGCTCACACTAACCACCAAGGAACTTTTTTCCCTCTTTAGGAGGTTTTTTCCCTGGTTTATATATATGCATATAACCCTAATGGTCACTTATCTTTGTACATTCTCTTAGTAATAAATACAATATTTTGTGTTGTGCTCCAAGCTTCGTCTTCTTCTTTCTGTTATTTGCATGCTTTCAAAAACCTCAAACTCCCAGAAAAATAATGCCATACAAAATCTAACTCACATAGCCATTCTTTCACTAGTCATTAAACAACAAAGACTACTCACAATCAAAGAGCATGCACTACATTAAAAACATTGCTTTTAAGAACTTCATGGTAGTTGCACCTTGTGCTCTTGTCATTCATGCATTTGTTTTGAAATAGCACATATAAAATTGTATATATATATACATATTTTTTCTTTTCCTTGACATATTCAATACTAGGATTGGCCACTTAGAACTCCATGTGGTTTTCTTCCAAGAAATCAGGCATACAAAATGGATATCGTTTTGCCATAACCATGTGCCTTCATACACAAATTTTCTTTTGCACGATACTTGATCATTTGATCTTCAAGTATGCATCCAATATATGGCCATGTTACATGGTCTTCATGAAAGAACTTGGAGAAGCTTGTCGAAGGTAGAAAAGTGCGTTTCGAAGCGATGAAGTTTGGTCAAGCCAACCGGCACAAGACCAGCCCTTGAGCTTATGGAGACTCAAATAGACCTTATAGGCATGCTATAAGTGCAAAGAAACACACTATGTACCTTTCCAATGAGTCCTCTTGCACTCAATTTGGAGCTCTGAGGAGAGAGCAGCAGCCTCTGCAAGATTACAGTTGGCGAAGAAGATGATGCAGAAAATTGAAGGAGCAAGACAATGATGGTCACAAGTGTATGTATATTGCTTCCATGTAATGTACAAGTGATTTCAACTCCTTATATAGCCTCTAGGAGTGTTCCACGACTTTTACAGCTTGAATTTGAATTCAAATGAAGGTGGGAATGGTTGTTGGAGGGAATCAATTCACTTCCCTACAATCTAGGAAAAGTGAAGATCTTGATTGATCTACTTTTAGGTGATTGATTGCTTGATGGAATGCAACTTCAACCACCAAAATTTCGTGGGATTTTGGCCCTATATTTGTACCTTTACATGTGTACAACTCAGGGCTTTTACAACGGTAAATGAGCCATCAAAATATTCTCAAAAAATACAATAAATGAGCATATGAAAAAGAACTCTCCAACGGATATTCTTTCGACGCGATAGCCTTTGATGTAGATCAAATCCACCTCAAGCATAGTGTAAGCTTGATATTCCAACAGCTCCCCCTCAAGCTAAAGTATGCTTGAGTCTTCATTCTCTGATAGGTTGAATACCTGCCATAGCTTTGAATCTACAAAGCTTTATTCCATCAAGTGCCTTCGTCATCATATCTGCTACTTGCTTTTCAGTCGGAACAAAAGAAATGTCGATCTCCTTTGCCATGAGCTTCTCCCTGATGAAGTGATAATGGACTTCTATGTGCTTGGTTCTCGCATGGAAAATAGGATTTGCCGCTAGATGCATGGAACTTACATTATCTCCAAATATGTGAGGTTTGGAACTCACAAGTCCCAAATCTGTATACAATGCTTTTAACCATATTGCCTCTTGAGTTGCTATGGTCAAGCCTCTGTACTCTGCTTCAGTTGAGGATAAAGCAACTGTTGGTTGCTTCTTGGAACTCCATGACACTAGCTTCGAACCTGCAAATGCTAAGTAACCAGATGTACTTTTTCTATCATCCTTAGCTCCTGCCCAATCTGCATCTGAGTAGATTTTGATATCCAAATCGGAAGAGTAAGGATAGAATATACCTTCATTGATTGTACCTTTGAGATACTTAAGTACTCTCTTAGCCGCATCCATGTGTGGTCTTCTCGGTGAGTGCATGAACTGACTAAGCACTCCCACACTATATGAGATGTCTGCCCTTGTGTGAGTAGCATATATCAAGCTACCTACCAAGCTTTGATACTCTTTAATGTCTTCAATTTTCTCACCTTCATAAACACTAAGTTTATGATTCATCTCCAAAGGTGTACCTGCAGGTTTAGTGTTCTCCATTTTGAACTTGAGAAGAAGATCCTGAATGCATCTTCTTTGAGTCAAATACATTCCTTCATCTGTGTATATCACCTGCATACCTAGGAAATATGTGAGCTCACCTAGGTCACTGATTTTGAACTCCTCTTGCATGTGTCTCTTGATCCTTTGAATGCCATTTAGATCATCACCTGTCACAATAATATCATCTACATATACACATAGATAGATAACCTCATTGTGATCCCTTTTGATGAATAGAGAAGGATCTGAGCTGCTGGCTTTGAACCCTTGGTCTTGAAGATATGTAACCAACCTGTAATTCCAAGCTCTTGGAGCTTGTTTCAATCCATACAATGCTTTCTTAAGTCTGCAAACATAAGATGGATGATTAGGGTTTTCAAAACCTGGTGGTTGTGACATGTATACCTCTTCACTTATCCAACCATTTAAGAATGCATTTTTTACATCAAGTTGGAGGAGTCTCCAATTCCTTGCAGCAGCTACACTTATCAATGTCCTGATTGTAGTCATCTTTGCAACTGGTGAGAATGTTTCCTCATAGTCTATACCATGAGTTTGTGAGCATCCTTTGGCAACTAATCTTGCCTTGTACCTGCAAACTGATCCATCTGAATTTCTTTTAACTTTATATACCCATCGGCAACCAATTACCTTTTGATTCGGTGACATTGGAACCAAATACCAAGTGTCCATTTCCTTCAATGCATCTATCTCTTCGTTCATGGCCTTTTCCCAATTAGGGTTTCCCTTTGCCTCTTCATAGGTTGAGGGTTCTTCTGAAATAGAGTCTTTTGCCAAGTAGATTGAATGCTTTGTAACAAATGTGGAATCATATCCATACCTTTCTGGTTGTTTCTTCTCTCTTGCTGATCTTCTAGGTGCTTGTTTGGAGCATTCTCCAACCTCTTGCATCTTTGCTTTGCCTCTTGACTTCCATAGCTTGTAATCCCTTTCTCTTTCATCTTGGTCATCGTCTGTATCACTTCTTGGATCCGGGACCTGTGTATCATGCTTGCTTCCTAATTGATGAGAGTCATAATCAAGATCATATGGTAGTGTTACCTTTTGTTTGTCTTCATCATACCAAGACCTGTGTTCTTCAAACACAACATCTCTACTTGTAGTGAATTCCTTGGTTGAAGGATTGAAGAACCTGTAACCCATCTGAGTTGAATCATATCCAATAAACACTGCCTTTGTTGCCCTTTCATCTAGCTTACCTCTTATTTGTGATGGTACATGAACATAAGCTAAACAACCAAAAACCTTGCAATGTCCAAGACTAGGTTTTCTTCCATGCCATGCTTCATAAGGAGTCATACCTTGAAGTGATTTGGATGGTAGTCGATTGACAAGGTACACTGCAGTTGAAATAGCTTCTGCCCATAGATAATGTGGCAACTTCTTCTCTTCAAGCATTGTTCGGGCTGATCTAACCAATGTCTTGTTTCTCCTCTCTGCAATTCCATTTAGTTGAGGAGAGTACCTGGTAGTCACTTCCCTTTTGATACCTTTATCCTGCAAGAACTCATCAAAATCTTTGGAGAAGTATTCTCCCCCTCCATCAGATCTGAGCTTCTTTAGTGATCTACCTGTATAATTCTCCACATGCGCAAGATACTTCTTGAAGCAATCAAACACTTCATTCTTACTCTTGATAAAGTATAGAACAGTCCACCTACTATGGTCGTCAATAAATGAGACATAGTACCTTGATCCTGCCAATGAAGGTTCTTGACTTGGTCCCCATACATCTGTGTGTACTAAGTCCAATAAGTTGTTGTGGATGTAACCTTTGTGGTTGAATGGTTGTCTTTGTGCCTTCCCAATCTGACATGCATCACACCTATTGATCATGTGTTGCTTTGATATGTTCGGCAGTCCTAGAACACTTTGATCCCTGCATATATCCTTCAAGGTTCTTTCATTCACATGAGCAAGTCTCTTATGCCACACTTCAAGTTCACTTAGGGTTTGAGACCCAAAGAATAGAGCTATGTTCCTGGTATCTCCTACTTCAAAAGTAAAGAGCCTACCATGCTTCTCACCTCGGGATATCTTCTTGAAGCCTTGACATGGATCTTCCACAAAAGCTCCATGTTGGGTGAACCTAACTTGCAAGCCTTTTTCAACTATTTGGCCTACACTTATTAGGTTTTTAGTGATAGTGGGTACATAGAGAACCTTACTCAGAATGTTTGTCCTGCCATTGGAAGCTTTGACATTACCAATCTTCTCCACATTGGGCTTCGTGTCATCCCCTGTTTGCACTTCATGTCTATGCTTTGGACTTTCCAAGTCAGATAGAAGAGCAATGTTGCCTGCAACATGATTCGAGCATCCTGAATCTATGTAGAAGAAATGATCATCTTCTTTACCTTCTTTGTGGCTTAGATTCATGAGAAGTAATGAGTCTTCATGTGGTTGATCTTCTGAATAATTGTTGTAGTCCCTTCGATTATAGCTTCTATCGTTGTTGTTGAAGTTGTGTCCACCTCTGCCTCTATTGCCGCCATATCCACCTCTTCCACTTCCTTTCTGGGTCTTCCCATTGAACCAGCAATTCTGAGTGGTGTGGTTGGTCTTATCGCATATGGCACAAGGTTGAACATTCTGACCTTTGGCTTTGTCTTGCTTTGGTCCTTTCTTCTTCCCTTTCCACTTGCTCTTGCTTGCGAAGTTGGCTTGGGAAGTCTCTTCTTCGTCTTCTTCCTTCTTCTTGCCTTTCTGCTTCTTATCCTTCTTATCTGCATATAGAGCACTAGTTGAATTACCATGATAAGAGTTACCTTCCTTTATGCTATTGTTGGCTTCTTGATTGAAGAGTTGTCCAAGAAAGATGTTGAAGTCTGGAGTTTGCACATCCATGATGAGATCGTAAGCCGTCGTGAAGGATTGCCATTGCTTATCACTTCGAATGCCGTTGAGAATTTGCCTCATGATGACCTCTTCTTCAATCAGCTCTCCAATGGATGCTAACTGATCCGCAACCTCCTTGACCTTGGTAACAAACTCTGTGATGGTTTGTTTAGGTGTCTTCTTCATTTGGTTGAACTCGTTCCAAAGATGATTCTTTCTTGCTTTGGTACTAGCAGAAAAGAAAGTCTCCAGGGCATCCCAGTCTCTTGAGATGTCTTGCATCCTCTAATATGTGGTAATAGAAAGTCAGAGATAGAGTTTAGTATGTACGACCTTGCTTGAGCATCCCTTGCGCACCAAAGTGTGAGCTTATCTGTCTCCTCTTGTGTAGGTCCTCCTTTGGATCTTGGAATAGGCATAGCTTCATCACCTGCTACAATTCCATAAAGATTTCTACCTTGCAAGTATGCCTCCATTCTGATTTGCCAAGCCGCGTAGTTGTGTCGATCAAGCTTCTCGATCATTGAGGGAAAGCCGTCACCCATCTTGATCTAGCTCTGATACCACTGAAAGAACTTGGAGAAGCTTGTCGAAGGTAGAAAAGTGCGTTTCGAAGCGATGAAGTTTGGTCAAGCCAACCGGCACAAGACCAGCCCTTGTGCTTATGGAGACTCAAATAGACCTTATAGGCATGCTATAAGTGCAAAGAGACACACTATGTACCTTTCCAATGAGTCCTCTTGCACTCAATTTGGAGCTCTGAGGAGAGAGCAGCAGCCTCTGCAAGATTACTGTTGGCGAAGAAGATGATGCAGAAAATTGAAGGAGCAAGACAATGATGGTCACAAGTGTATGTATATTGCTTCCATGTAATGTACAAGTGATTTCAACTCCTTATATAGCCTCTAAGAGTGTTCCACGACTTTTACAACTTGAATTTGAATTCAAATGAAGGTGGGAATGGTCAGCAATCTAGGAAAAGTGAAGATCTTGATTGATCTACTTTTAGGTGATTGATTGCTTGATTGAATGCAACTTCAACCACCAAAATTTCGTGGGATTTTGGCCCTATATTTGTACCTTTACATGTGTACAACTCAAGGCTTTTACAACGGTAAATGAGCCATCAAAATATTCTCAAAAAATACAATAAATGAGCATATGAAAAAGAACTCTCCAACGGATATTCTTTCGACGCGATAGCCTTTGATGTAGATCAAATCCACCTCAAGCATAGTGTAAGCTTGATGTTCCAACACTTCAACATGACATGGTTGTTCCATTCCTATGCAAAAGAGTGCAACGTTTTATGTGAGGATACTTCACATTTATATTTGGATTCTCCACGAACACTTTCTTTCATATGACCACCACTCATATACTCACAAATTTTACAAGAGAAGTGGCATCATGTTCCTCTTCTAGACAACTAATTATTGGCAAGCTCATGCCAAACTAATGCATCCAATATAGGGCCATGTTACATGGTCTTTCCTACATCATGTTTGTTCCATTCCTATGCACAAGAGTGAAACTTTTTATGTGAGGATACATCAAATTTATATTTTGATTTTCCACGCAGATGTTTGTTCATATGACCACCATTTGTATACTCACAAATTTTACAAGAGAAGTGGCATCATGTTCGTCTTCTAGATAAGTAATTATGACAAGATGAGGCCAAACCCATGCATTACCCTAAAGAGTCCCCATGTGAATATTTCCACAATTGGTCTCTACTAATGTCCATTTTCTTTTAAGAGGTGGAGATAGCTTGATCTCTTTTATTTGTCACATGCACAACTTGAGTCCACAATCATTTTAGTTTCAGTTATATCACTTCATTTATTTCTCTTTTGAGGGTACACGTAAAAGATATTAAAAGATCTAAAACGATCACTAACAAGTTGCAATCTACTTGTCTAGATGTTTTTCTCGCTATCAGCTATATTATTACAAGGCACATATCCATCACATCACCTTTTATTTGATCATTAAAACCCAAACTTATCTCATACAACCACCAAAACTTTTGTCAAGGATGAAATTAAGTAGAAAGAGAGGAGTGTTGGAGGAAGCTTAGAAAGTGGCAAAAAGTGATTGAATATTAGTCAAAGGGTGAAGTATATTTTCAAAGAGAAGTATAAGCATGAAAGTGAATAAGGAAGCTTTCTACTAATTTTTCGCACCTTAAATCCCTCCTTACAATAGGTGTTTCCCAATTTTTTTAACCCAAAATGCTTGTGAAGATGCATTTTTTGGCACATATCCGAATTTTGCAAAGGTTTAGCCACATTCTAAAAGCGGACAAGTACTCAAGATTCAAGGGCAAGATTAATGTCTCCACAATAAGTTGTTTTACTTTTAAGACATAGCTTTTACCTCCAAATAGCCTCTGCATACTAATTTCAAGCTTAAGCCAGATATTATAATGTGGAAAGACCTCTTCAAGAATCCATAAAGTCAAAGAGTTCTCAATTTTTAGGGTTAGATTAATGAGTCTAGAACTTTTATGGGCTTCTAACTATCTTCTTGAGCAATAGAGAGGTTCTTGAATAGCTTTTCTCTTGTCTAGTCAATAGTGTATATGCATACATGTGTGTCAGTGCCTACATACATGCTTGATCTCTCTCTCTATCTCTCTCTCTCTCTTTGGATGCTTGTACTTTCATCTTGCTACATGATGCCTTAATATCATTGATTGGCCGCTTCATAGATTACATCATATCTGTTATTCTCTATCATGTGTACTAGATAGCCATGCTTAATGTTAGTAAATGAGTTGAGGGTGTAGGTCTATGATGTGAACAAGCTATTTTACAACTTGAGGTGTGTCCTGATGCTTGGCAATAATTTCCAACATCTTACATGATCTAAAATATATAGATATACTTTCAAGCCACATTTGGAAGTGCTAACATGCCAAGCGATACTTGTTATAGCTAGCAACTCCATCTCAAAACTAGCAAAACTTGACAATTCAATCCTGTTTTGTAATACACAAAATTCATACCAACTCGAACTCTTGTGAACTTAATGTCCTCAAAAAGCTCTCAAGAAAAGCTCTTTATTAGTAAGCTAAAAACCGGTTAAATTAGATAGCTAAGTCGATAGTAGCACTCATCCAAAGTTGACTGTGTGCTAGGTGGTCAGTGGCTAGAAAAGTGACTAAAAGTACCACTTTGGGGCTTCCCAAATATTTATATGGGATACTTTCCTCTAACTTGAGTTTACATGCTGTGCAGAATTTAGAGAACACATGTTAACTAGAAAGAATAAATTTCAATAACAACTGAAACTTTTAAATGGCAAGAAAAAAATGCCATTTAGTAAGATTTTCACTTTTTTAGAGGTGAATATTCTATTCCTTTATAGGTTTTTGCTGCTTCTTTTGAAATGCGAGATATTGGAAGCATATATGTCTTTTCCCTTCGTTATGTTCTCTTCTTTCTCTACTCCTCTCTTCTCACATGGAAAACTAGATGAAGGGAATGTGAGAGACGTGAAAGATAAGAAGCATATGTAAGCAAACATTATTAGACATGCATTAATCTATATACATCTACAAACATCATAAATGTACATACTAAGCTATTGCGTTAGTAATAACTTGCTAAACAACTAAGATGAAATAGAAAAACAAAGGGTTACTTGTGTATATCTTTGATGATGACCATCCAAGCTTCATCTCCTCTCGGTTCATATTTCTTTGTCCTATATATGAGTCTCACCAACATGTCCTTAACCCTAAAGCCGTCATTTTAGTTTTCTCCCATAGCTTTAACAAAGGGATTAACCTTTTTTCTCTGGTTGTGATTTTTCTTGTAGTTTTCCTTTTTTCACATACTTCTCACATCCTCATGGCCTCATCATATGTTTAGACTGATTAGTTACCACCTAAAAGAGAGATTTTATGGGATATGCATAAGCTCCCTAACATCCTTAAACCATGCATTCTCTCACATGTGTGCTCTTGTTCCCTGCGTTTAGATAATCGTTGTCCATTGTGCTTATTTTTTCAACAAAATCATATAGGGTTATTGAAAGAATTCCTCGTTGTCTATAAAAAATGTAATCAAGCTCCTATCACCCTTGAGCCAACCGTCAAGCTCGGAGTTCCAACAAAGTGTTATGCATAGTTTTGACTAAGCTTGGTAATATGGAATGTTAGGATTGGGTTAAATACATCATGTAGTTTGAGAGTATCAAGATGCATACAACCTATTGATGTCCTCGTTCAGACTCTCAAGCTAGTAAGAGATCTTGAGTGGAATTATCCTGACTTATCAAACTTGGTAGATAAATAAGATGTAGTTTAAGAGACACACTTTGAAGCTCCATTAGGAATTTATACTAAAAAGAAAAGACAAGAAGGAAACCTCGTGCTTTTCTTTACCCTCAAGAAACATGCAAAGATGCTAAAGAAAGTAGGACATGGACCCTATGTAATGCATTGTATATCACATACTTGAGCCATTCAATTAGAAACATTGGAAGGTGATGTTTTTCGGAGTGGTTGTAGAGTAAAACCTTACTAGGAATCACTGATTGTGGACATATTAAGATAATTACAAGCGACTATGAATAGGAAAGAAGATGAGCAACAAATTAAAGCCTAGTGCTAAGAAGAATCCATAGAGTGTATACACCAAGAAATATTAATTATAAAGTATGTATACCAAAATATACATTCAAATCTACAAGAACAGATTGAAAGGAGTCATTTTTAGAGACATAAGCCTTTTCGATGTCTGTGTCAAAGAAACAACTAGAAAAATGCAATCAAACACATAAGATCTTGTAAAACTATTGACTTAGGAAATTGATCTAAACTCCTAATAGATAGCGATGCCATAGCCAATGTGATGATATAATTTCTTGTCTAGATTTTATAGGTCAAGAGTAAACCAATAGAATCCTATCTCAAAGGATTAGATGGAGCACAAACCTTATCTATAGCTGAACTTAAACTTGCCATGCAAATGGGAAAGGTCAAACTAAATGTAAGTCCTTAATCTAGAGGGATGATAACTTGATCAAATCACTCAATCTCAAATAAGACTAAATTAATAATAATTTGCTAGGCAAAAGTCTAGAAAATGGTGAAATGAGCCTCATGTAGGAAGCAAAGGATGAGCTCGTTCCTCTTTTTTACTTCTTCTTTAGTCAGTGGCATAATACCAAAGTAGAATAGATCGTTTCTTGATTCCTTCCTTGGGGCAAGATCTCAACTCAAATCACCACCTCTCTATTTTAAGAAGGTCACATGGAGAGCTATGAAAGTAGAATTATGAAGAAAGTGATGGATAAGATGTACTCCAAATTGCATGAAAAGTATGTTGGAGCCTTTCTGGGACCTCATAGATGGCTACTATAAGTAGCGAAGTTCAAAGTTTATCTTTTTTTTTTTCGTTGGACAAAACCACTTAGTATCTAGATATGGTATGTGTGCATATGTACACTCGCATTCACATTTACACTTAGAGTCTATAGAGAATAGAGCAATGAGCTAATACTCAAAATATATGAAGAATCAATGACACGTAAGGTTATGCTTTAATGGTCCTTAAATCAATAACAACAAGATGATCTAACTAGATTGAGTTGAAGTCTCATATACAAAGATATGTCTATGACAAGTTATCTCCCTATGTGCAGAGTTAAACTAGCTTACAAAAGCAAAAGAGCTCTTATAACTTAGGGTTAGCTTGTGTTAGTTTGGAACTCTTATAAGTCTTTGACTCATCTCTAGAGAAATAGAGAGCTTATTAGAGCACATTTTCTCCGTACTCATGAGTATTTGTGTGTATGTTGCCCCTATGTGTGTGATTTCCTCTGTCTTTTTGTACGAGTGTGTACTTCCATTTTGTCATGTACGGTCGTGAACCACCAATGAGCAACCCCATGAATTGAAACTTTATGACACGAGGATCGCTCATGCGTGATGCTCATTGCTCATAGGAAAGTTATGACGATTTCGTGTATTACATTATTTCGTGTTTACTTTAGACCACGTGGAGAAAGATTACATCTTTGTACTCTGCACTATTTCAGGTACAAAAAATTATTACGTTATCGCTCTAGACGGTCCGGAAAGACGTGGAGAATTCGTACTGCAGTCTGCAGTCTATTTCAGGTGGAGAATTCGTACGATGTCGTGTATTACATTATCATTTATTCACGTGGAGAATCCGTACATAAAAAAAGAATCCGTACTATACACAAGACTATTCACTTTTTTCACGTGGCCAACCCATTGGGACGATTTACTTTTCCACGTCCAGACTCGAGAACATTAGTCCACGCAAAGAACAAAAACGAACTTCGTACTTTTTTTATATTTTGTTGTACTATTTCGGCCTTCAAATAGTCTCTCGAAGCTAATTTTACCACCAGCTCTTGTAAAAACTATAAAAGTGAGAGGGCCGTAAATATCCATCGGACTTCCCTAATTCCACAATACAAGTGAAGGAGGGCTTAGTATCCATCGGACTTCCCTAATTTCACAATACATAAATAAATTATTGCTAAACTCTGACATTTGTAAGGAAAAAAATTGACTTCTTTATGCCATGCACATAGTGGTCCTTGGAACTTATTGCACGGCTTTTTGAGGTGGAGATAAGCAGGTATCACTTCTTGGATCCTGGACCTGTGTATCATGCTTGCTTCCTAATTGATGAGAGTCATAATCAAGATCATATGGTAGTGTTACCTTTTGTTTGTCTTCATCATACCAAGACCTATGTTCTTCAAACACAACATCTCTACTTGTAGTGAATTGCTTGGTTGAAGGATTGAAGAACCTGTAACCCATCTGAGCTGAATCATATCCAATAAACACTGCCTTTGTTGCCCTTTCATCTAGCTTACCTCTTATTTGTGATGGTACATGAACATAAGCTAAACAACCAAAAACCTTGCAATGTCCAAGACTAGGTTTTCTTCCATGCCATGCTTCATAAGGAGTCATACCTTGAAGTGATTTGGATGGTAGTCGATTGACAAGGTACACTGCAGTTGAAATAGCTTCTGCCCATAGATAATGTGGCAACTTCTTCTCTTCAAGCATTGTTCGGGCTGATCCAACCAATGTCTTGTTTCTCCTCTCTGCAATTCCATTTAGTTGAGGAGAGTACCTGGTAGTCAGTTCCCTTTTGATACCTTTATCTTGCAAGAACTCATCAAAATCTTTGGAGAAGTATTCTCCCCCTCCATCAGATCTGAGCTTCTTTAGTGATCTACCTGTATGATTCTCCACATGCGCAAGATACTTCTTGAAGCAATCAAACACTTCATTCTTACTCTTGATAAAGTATAGAACAGTCCACCTACTATGGTCGTCAATAAATGAGACATAGTACCTTGATCCTGCCAATGAAGGTTCTTGACTTGGTCCCCATACATCTGTGTGTACTAAGTCCAATAAGTTGTTGTGGATGTAACCTTTGTCGTTGAATGGTTGTCTTTGTGCCTTCCCAATCTGACATGCATCACACTTGTTGATCATGTGTTGCTTTGATATGTTCGGCAGTCCTAGAACACTTTGATCCCTGCATATATCCTTCAAGGTTCTTTCATTCACATGAGCAAGTCTCTTATGCCACACTTCAAGTTCACTTAGGGTTTGAGACCCAAAGTTGAATAGAGCTATGTTCCTGGTATCTCCTACTTCAAAAGTAAAGAGCCTACCATGCTTCTCACCTCGGGCTATCTTCTTGAAGCCTTGACATGGATCTTCCACAAAAGCTCCATGTTGGGTGAACCTAACTTGCAAGCCTTTTTCAACTATTTGGCCTACACTTATTAGGTTTTTAGTGATAGTGGGTACATAGAGAACCTTACTCAGAATGTTTGTCCTACCATTGGAAGCTTTGACATTACCAATCTTCTCCACATTGTGCTTCGTGTCATCCCGTGTTTGCACTTCATGTCTATGCTTTGGACTTTCCAAGTCAGATAGAAGAGCAATGTTGCCTGCAACATGATTCGAGCATCCTGAATCTATGTAGAACAAATGATCGTCTTCTTTACCTTCTTTGTGGCTTAGATTCATGAGAAGTAATGAGTCTTCATGTGGTTGATCTTCTGAATAATTGTTGTACTCCCTTCGATTATAGCTTCTATTGTTGTTGTTGAAGTTGTATCCACCTCTGCCTCTATTGCTGCCATATCCATGTAATAAAGTAAGTCTATGATCTAGGGATCCGATGGCTTCAGACAGATCTTAAATCGGATACCGTTTGGTCACTCGTCTGTAGGACCAAAGATCTCAAGAGTAGACTCAAGCATAAGTCATGTGCTCTCATATTCAAGTAATCCACTTAGCCTAGTGGTTAAGTCTCATGGTTGTGAAGGAAGAGGTCTTGGGTTCAACTCCCATGGGGAGCATGGGAAGAGAGTTTTGCCCAAAGAGCTCTAGAGCCTTCTAACTCAAGTTAACGTGAGTTAACTTGAGTCCAGTGGACTTAACTCAAGAGGTGAGTACAACAACCACTAGTGGACTCTAGTGGAAGGTACTAAAGTAGTGGTCGAGATCACTCCAGCCACTAATAGACTCTAGTGGTGGATATGAAAGGAGTGGAGGAGATTGCACATGCACTTGTGGACTCTAGTTACATTTGTGGTCCTCATTAGTTCAAGCAGCTATATATACAGGCATAAGGTTGGGAGGAGAGTCATCTCTCTAGCATGTGGTGGTCGTAATCCTTGTAGTGTTGCATTGGTATCAGAGCCTTCTCCATAGCTCTCACCTTCATCAATTTGCTCTCTCCTATATGCGTGTGCATAAGTCCTTCTACGAAATCGAAGATGGCTCACGGCTGATAGGAGAAGTATGCTCGCGTTATAAAGCTTAGAGAGAAGCTTTGGAAAAGCCAAGCATAACACCATCTCTACTGTGAGGAACAAGGGATTCGAACCCTCGTTCCCCCGTCCGGAGGATGTTACTCTATCCACAAGGACCAACAGGCGCTCGCGAAAACTGCTCTAGACCACATTCTTTTATTCGATAAAAGCTCCCCACCAGGAACACAAAAAGGTTCATCATCTCTGCCATAAGTCCCACGGGACTCGAACCTTCGTCCTAAGCTTTGGAGATCGATCGCCTATCCACGAAGTACACTGTATATATTTTTGTTCCGAACGGGCAGACTTTCTATATATTTTTGGCGCAGAATAAAAAGGAGGGAACAAAAGCGCAGTTCCTCACACTGCTCAGACCGCAGGATCGAACCCTCGTCACCCCGTTCAGAGGGTGCTTTCCTATCCTCGAAGCTGCAGCCGTTCGCGCGAGTGTTCGTTCGTGAGTGCATTGATCATCGTTATTTTGCTGTAGAAAGATTTCAAAAGGAGCTAAAACATCTAATCTTCTCTGCTGCTGGCCCACGGGATTCGAACCCAGGCGGCAAGCTTGGGAGATGTACGAAGTAGCCAAGGCGCTCAAGTTCCTGTTCGACCAGAATCTATAGAATATAACCTGAATCTTGATCCAGCGCCGAAGATCGGGAGTATCAAGGATACAGATTATAAGAAGATTCAAGCAACTGTTGCCCGAAACTCCAAATCTATTGAGTCTTGGGAGCAATCTTCTTTAAGCCAAGAAACTAGCAAGGACAATTAAAGTTTGATGGAAGTGGAGCTGTGGAGTGAAGATCCGGAGGCCTTTTGGTGATCGAAGTCAAACTAACTTTGAATTCGGACCAAAGTCTTGAGAGAAAAGCTCTTCCAAAGGATCAAAGGAAGGATGTAGCTCTATGTGGAGCTAAGTATTTTCCAGTTTTTGCTTAGCCCTAATGCTTGATTTATTTTGTTTTCATTATTCTACACTTAATCCTAGATGCACATTGAAATAGCCAAGATTTCAATTGATTAAGTCTAGATTAGAATAATGAATTAATCCATTTCTCATTCCAAGCATTAGTTTGCATTAAGGAAAGACTTGATTTCAAAAAGATCCTTGTGCATCAAAGAATGTATTTTGGTAGTTTAAATACATATTTCCTTTCCATTGAGTAAGTTTTCTATTGCACCTCAAGGGTATGTTTTTATATCATAGTGCATTAGGACAAAGGGAAGGATATACATGCATCAGGATTGCATGATATACATTCTTAGTACAAGGAAAAAATCGTGCATCAAGTTCATGCATGATTATTGTATTATTTTTTGAGCATGCAAAGAACATGCATGCATACGCATGTGAGCATATGCTTTTGCATGTAGATACATGCATTTGCATGATAGAATGGAATGCTGTTTGAGAATGTACTCTCTTAGTATTTAGCTTACTTTATAAAGCTCGCAGTTTGACCTTAGGGAAGACCAAGGACTAGTTAGTTGCAAAGACATACTAGTTCTAGTATTGCAACTCAAGTAATTAGCCGATTTCTTCCCAAGTCGATACTCTTCTATCAAAGAGAAATACTTATTGACAATTAAGTATGATAGATGTCTTGCTAGGTATAAGTAAGCACTAAGAGAAAGTTAAGTAATAAATTTCCTTGATGACCAAGAAAATTTAATTACTTGCAAACTCTTTTGTGATGTATGATGACCCTAAGTCCTGGATGTACTTAGAAAGTCATGCGGATAAGCTTTACTTGATTAGTTACATACTTTATGTAACTTCTCAAGCATCCCAAGGTTGGATGAAAACGTCAACTATATTTCCAAGTTCCTTGAGTACTCTTCTACTTAGAAGATTTCGAAAGTTTAAAGAAGTTTTCTTTGTGGTTTCAAGATTTGTATCTCATGATGAAACCTCGGTAAGTAACTTTTTGGAATTGAGATAAGAAATAGTCAAGCCTTCTATTTCATGTGAGATCATTCTCCTACCATGTTTAAGATGAATTTATTTTTGGGAAGGTAGATGTTCCAAGTAGAGAATCTTAATTGATTCATGAACTCTTCCCAAAATACTCATAAATTCATATTATATGATAGGTCCAAGGAATGATGCAGGCAAAACCTCTTTAGGATATAAATGTTTTGCCAAGATATAAAGGTACCAATCTTTTATAAATTTTCATTTGATTTCATCCCAAGGGGTGATGGAAATCAAAGGTTAAACCTTAACATCAATTAATCCTTGACGTCAATAAAAGGATGTTAGGTTCTATAGTTGCATCTCTGGTAAATGATGCAACTAGCTAAGCAGTCTTTAGGAAATAATATAAGTCCCTAAGGACTTGAAGCAAGTGTGAACTTTTCATTTAGGAATAGAAAGTTCCAAGAAATGGATTTTCAATCCATGAACTTCTCCTAAACAAGTTATAAAGTTCAAAGTTGTGTTCACAGTAACATTACTATTGGATCAATCATCAATAGATGCTTGGACTTTAAACATAATTTTGATTGGTGAAATATGTTTAAAGAACTCTAGTAACATCTGAAGATTGACCAATAATAATGAGTTTTGTATCAAACTCAAGAATAGAAGTAGATATCACATAAATGAAAGTTCAACTTAAACTTTCATAGTGGCATGGGAAACCATCTCCAAAAGGTGATATTTTGTCTCTAGTTTGATACTCAAGAAATGAATACAATTGAATCAGTAAATTTTTTAGATATTATTTGAAAGAATTTCTTTCAAATGTTCTTTTAATATTGCAAAAGATTCCAAGATGAATCATTTGCTCAAGTTATTCCTTAGAAGGAATCTCAAGTCTTTGAAGAAATGGCATTTTTTCAAGTATTGAGAATGAAATTCTTCATACTCTTTAAACAATACGTAAGTAGTTCCCGGACATCCCAAACCACTAGAAGTGGTATTTCAAGTCCTATTTGTGATATAACCTTAAGGTATATCAAAGATTCTTAGCTTTGGAATCTGAAAAGCATTAGAAAATGCTTGGACTTAAGTTAAGGGAAAGATCTCTAAAAATCCTGCAGGTAAGCAAAGAAGCTTAAAGATAGTTTAAAGAGATCTTAAAGGTAAAGACTATAAGTCTTTATTTTTATCGCAAGGAGCAACCAGACTTGATCAATCTTGGCCATGATTGTCCAAGTAATGTGCGATTAGAACTACTTTGTAGATTGCCCAAGTATTGGCAATAAAATTCCTTTTGGGAATTATTCACTCAAGTTCCATTTATTCGATGGAAAACTGTGAAAAAGAGTAAGCTGTTCTAAGTCTGAACAGAGTGAAGTAATTCCAAGTATGTAGTCTGCAACCGTGAAAATGGTAATTAAGTCTGTGGAAGGTAAAACATAAGTGTTTACCTATCCTTAAAGGGATGTTGGTACAAATCCAGAAAGCATGAGCGGATGCTTAGACTTAAGCAGTAGAGAGATTCCTGTAAAAAGCCCCGGCCGGGATAGGTACCTAAAAGCATTAGTACAGAAGGAATCTAAAGACAAGAAGTTAAAAGCTCTTGTCGCTACAAAATTGGTCAAGAATAACCAATTGAACTTGAATTTGAGAAATTCAAGAACTTGGAATTCTGATTGTTTTTCATTTGAAAACCCTAGCAAAAAGGATTGGAGATATTCTATTAAAGGTTTTCAAGTTCCCAAGGTTAAGGGAAAGATCGTGAGACGATCGTGTCAAGGGATTAAAACCTAGAATATCAAGATAGAGATAGTGCCTGAAATTGCAAAATTCTTGTCAAGAATTAAAGCTAGAAGGTTCCCTATCTAGAGATGTTGTAGACTTTAGGATAAGAATCACCCACACATTAATGTGAATATAAAATAGGGTGGTATGGGACACCAGATTTTATACTCAGATTGATGTAGGAAAGATGGAATGGGACATCGGACCGTGGGATGATGATTATCTTTTAGTCCTAGTTTGGATTTTGAAGTTAGGTTTCATCCTCAAGGGAATTAAGACTTCAAGGAAAAGTTTAATTCGTAAAGGATGAAAGTAGTATCTTACAATACTTCAAGGTAACTTCAAGATTAAGGAAACTAAAGATATGAAGTAAGTAACTTCCAAGATCTTCATAGAACACTTCAAGTTTAAGTGTTATTGATCAGAAATATTTGATAAATTTCTGAAAGAAGTTGGACTTTGATTTTGAGTTGATCTTTTCAACTAAAGATTTAATTGACTAAGTCAAGCATCAAGTTCCTAGTGTAACTTGATAAAATTCACTCTTTTAGACTCAAAGAAATGCACAAGAATTGCATTCACGGAGTCAAAAAGATTGAATGTGACCTGAACTTAGTCTCAAGTGAAGCATTATTTGATTACAAAACTCATAACCTCAGTGGGTCGACACACTGATGTTGGTTACCACACTAGTATCTTGTGGTTGGATGTTTTTTGATTTTCTTTTGAATCTTTTTGAGAATCTAGCTTATTTCTCTTAAAGATAAAAGACAATGCTTCAATACCTTGTTGAAATTGATCTTTGAAAAGTTGAAGTCCTGAGTCATCTAGTCTTTGACTCATAACAAATTTTTGTATATTCGAAGTTTGAATTGGTTGTACAGAGTCTTATTATTTCTTTCCGCTTTCCAAATCTTTTGGAATTGGCTCAGACATGGTATCTGATTCCTTTTGCAAAAGACCAGGGTTAGCCGGTTAGAATTAAAATAACTAACTTGAACATCCTAGATAGATGTTATGTACAAGAATCTTTCAATCTTCATTAGACGATAAGTCTAAACGGACTTATTCATTTGAGTTTGCTTCAAGTTATAGCATAAATGATTTCCTGGAGTCTAGTATACTCTAGAATAGGGAAGTAGGGAATTGCTCATCAGATTGACAATTCCCACGAACTTTCAGTTCAAAGTCTTTGAGAAAAGTGTCCTCAGTTGGACAATTTTCATTTTGAATTTGAAATGGTGAAGTTAGTATGGTTGATTCTACCAAAATGGTAAACTTTCTCTTACAGATTACATAGGATTTTTTCAACTCATAAGGACAAAGTAGTCCTCTAGTCGAGTGTAAAAATCACGTATCTGTTAGATCAAAGTAAACCATTGTATAAACATCTATAGTTAGATGTATGGGACAATCAAACTTCAAGTTCTCCAAAAACAAATTCAAGTGAATCAAGAATTCTCAAAGTCTTGCGAGGGATAAGAATCCCACCTTCATTACTAAGCCCATGCACCAGTTATGCCTAGAAATGGACCAGTAATTTGAATCCCCCTAGTTCACATGTTTGTGCCTAGATCGCACATCCAGAAACTGTGAATTAGCCAGGGATATCATTAAATCCACCCTCATTATTCTTCACTAGTTTGTACTTTGTCCCGTTCATCAAAGTACAAAACCAGATAGTGTTTTGAATCATTTGGGCAAGGATGCCACCACAGAGATGAGACATGTTCTTCCAATTCTAGAGCATGACCATGTTCTTCCAGTTTTAGAACATGAGGCTCGGGGGTTGCCTACAGTTATATATATAGCTTTATTTTCGAGGACAAAAATCTTTCCCAAGGGGGGAAGAATGTAATAAAGTAAGCCTATGATCTAGGGATCCGATGGCTTCAGACAGATCTGAAATCGGATACCGTTTGGTCACTCGTCTGTAGGACCAAAGATCTCAAGAGTAGACTCAAGCATAAGTCATGTGCTCTCATATTCAAGTAATCCACTTAGCCTAGTGGTTAAGTCTCATGGTTGTGAAGGAAGAGGTCTTGGGTTCAACTCCCATGGGGAGCATGGGAAGAGAGTTTTGCCCAAAGAGCTCTAGAGCCTTCTAACTCAAGTTAACGTGAGTTAACTTGAGTCCAGTGGACTTAACTCAAGAGGTGAGTACAACAACCACTAGTGGACTCTAGTGGAAGGTACTAAAGTAGTGGTCGAGATCACTCCAGCCACTAATAGACTCTAGTGGTGGATATGAAAGGAGTGGAGGAGATTGCACATGCACTTGTGGACTCTAGTTACATTTGTGGTCCTCATTAGTTCAAGCAGCTATATATACAGGCATAAGGTTGGGAGGAGAGTCATCTCTCTAGCATGTGGTGGTCGTAATCCTTGTACTGTTGCATTTGAACTCACAACCTCTTGGTTAGGAATGTGATGGGCTAACCACTTGCCCCAAAAGCCATGGTTGAGGATTACTTCCTAATCCTCTCTCTTAGGGTGTGGTTCAACCATCTCCTACCAGGATTATGTTACAATCCACCTCTTCCACTTCCTTTCTGGGTCTTCCCATTGAACCAGCAATTTTGAGTGGTGTGGTTGGTCTTATCGCATATGGCACAAGGTTGAACATTCTGACCTTTGGCTTTGTCTTGCTTTGGTCCTTTCTTCTTCCCTTTCCACTTGCTCTTGCTTGCGAAGTTAGCTTGGGAAGTCTCTTCTTCGTCTTCTTCCTTCTTCTTGCCTTTCTGCTTCTTATCCTTCTTATCTGCATATAGAGCACTAGTTGAATTACCATGATAAGGGTTACCTTCCTTTATGCTATTGTTGGCTTCTTGATTGAAGAGTTGTCCAAGAAAGATGTTGAAGTCCGGAGTTTGCACATCCATGATGAGATCGTAAGCCGTCCTGAAGGATTGCCATTGCTTATCACTTCGAATGCCGTTGAGAATTTGCCTCATGATGACCTCTTCTTCAATCAGCTCTCCAATGGATGCTAACTGATCCGCAACCTCCTTGACCTTGGTAACAAACTCTGTGATGGTTTGTTTAGGTGTCTTCTTCATTTGGTTGAACTCGTTCCAAAGATGATTCTTTCTTGCTTTGGTACTAGCAGAAAAGAAAGTCTCCAGGGCATCCCAAGTCTCTTGAGATGTCTTGCATCCTCTAATATGTGGTAATAGAAAGTCAGAGATAGAGTTTAGTATGTATGACCTTGCTTGAGCATCCCTTGCGCACCAAAGTGTGAGCTTATCTGTCTCCTCTTGTGTAGGTCCTCCTTTGGATCTTGGAATAGGCATAGCTTCATCACCTGCTACAATTCCATAAAGATTTCTACCTTGCAAGTAGGCCTCCATTCTGATTTGCCAAGCCGCGTAGTTGTGTCGATCAAGCTTCTCGATCATTGAGGGAAAGCCGTCACCCATCTTGATCTAGCTCTGATACCACTGAAAGAACTTGGAGAAGCTTGTCGAAGGTAGAAAAGTGCGTTTCGAAGCGATGAAGTTTGGTCAAGCCAACCGGCACAAGACCAGCCCTTGAGCTTATGGAGACTCAAATAGACCTTATAGGCATGCTATAAGTGCAAAGAAACACACTATGTACCTTTCCAATGAGTCCTCTTGCACTCAATTTGGAGCTCTGAGGAGAGAGCAGCAGCCTCTGCAAGATTACTGTTGGCGAAGAAGATGATGCAGAAAATTGAAGGAGCAAGACAATGATGGTCACAAGTGTATGTATATTGCTTCCATGTAATGTACAAGTGATTTTAACTCCTTATATAGCCTCTAAGAGTGTTCCACGACTTTTACAACTTGAATTTGAATTCAAGTGAAGGTGGGAATGGTTGTTGGAGGGAATCAATTCACTTCCCTACAATCTAGGAAAAGTGAAGATCTTGATTGATCTACTTTTAGGTGATTGATTGCTTGATTGAATGCAACTTCAACCACCAAAATTTTGTGGGATTTTGGCCCTATATTTGTACCTTTACATGTGTACAACTCAAGGCTTTTACAACGGTAAATGAGCCATCAAAATATTCTCAAAAAATACAATAAATGAGCATATGAAAAAGAACTCCCCAACGGATATTCTTTCGACGCGATAGCCTTTGATGTAGATCAAATCCACCTCAAGCATAGTGTAAGCTTGATGTTCCAACACTTCAACATGACATGGTTGTTCCATTCCTATGCAAAAGAGTGCAACATTTTATGTGAGGATACTTCACATTTATATTTGGATTCTCCACGAACACTTTCTTTCATATGACCACCACTCATATACTCACAAATTTTACAAGAGAAGTGGCATCATGTTCCTCTTCTAGACAACTAATTATTGGCAAGCTCATGCCAAACTAATGCATCCAATATAGGGCCATGTTACATGGTCTTTCCTACGTCATGTTTGTTCCATTCCTATGCACAAGAGTGAAACTTTTTATGTGAGGATACATCAAATTTATATTTTGATTTTCCACGCAGATGTTTGTTCATATGACCACCATTTGTATATTCACAAATTTTACAAGAGAAGTGGCATCATGTTCGTCTTCTAGATAAGTAATTATGACAAGATCAGCCCAAACCCATGCATTACCCTAAAGAGTCCCCATGTGAATATTTCCATAATTGGTCTCTACTAATGTCCATTTTCTTTTAAGAGGTGGAGATAGCTTGATCTCTTTTATTTGTCACATGCACAACTTGAGTCCACAATCATTTTAGTTTCAGTTATATCACTTCATTTATTTCTCTTTTGAGGGTACACGTAAAAGATATTAAAAGATCTAAAACGATCACTAACAAGTTGCAATCTACTTGTCTAGATGTTTTTCTCGCTATCAGCTATATTATTACAAGGCACATATCCATCACATCACCTTTTATTTGATCATTAAAACCCAAACTTATCTCATACAACCACCAAAACTTTTGTCAAGGATGAAATTAAGTAGAAAGAGAGGAGTGTTGGAGGAAGCTTAGAAAGTGGCAAAAAGTGATTGAATATTAGTCAAAGGGTGAAGTATATTTTCAAAGAGAAGTATAAGCATGAAAGTGAATAAGGAAGCTTTCTACTAATTTTTCGCACCTTAAATCCCTCCTTACAATAGGTGTTTCCCAATTTTTTAAACCCAAAATGCTTGTGAAGATGCATTTTTTGGCACATATCCGAATTTTGCAAAGGTTCAGCCACATTCTAAAAGCGGACAAGTACTCAAGATTCAAGGGCAAGATTAATGTCTCCACAATAAGTTGTTTTATTTTTAAGACATAGCTTTTACCTCCAAATAGCCTCTGCATACTAATTTCAAGCTTAAGCCAGATATTATAATGTGGAAAGACCTCTTCAAGAATCCATAAAGTCAAAGAGTTATCAATTTTTAGGGTTAGATTAATGAGTCTAGAACTTTTATGGGCTTCTAACTATCTTCTTGAGCAATAGAGAGGTTCTTGAATAGCTTTTCTCTTGTCTAGTCAATAGTGTATATGCATACATGTGTGTCAGTGCCTACATACATGCTTGATCTCTCTCTCTCTCTCTATGGATGCTTGTACTTTCATCTTGCTACATGATGCCTTAATATCATTGATTGGCCGCTTCATAGATTACATCATATCTGTTATTCTCTATCATGTGTACTAGATAGCCATGCTTAATGTTAGTAAATGAGGTGAGGGTGTAGGTCTATGATGTGAACAAGCTATTTTACAACTTGAGGTGTGTCCTGATGCTTTGCAATAATTTCCAACATCTTACATGATCTAAAATATATAGATATACTTTCAAGCCACATTTGGAAGTGCTAACATGCCAAGCGATACTTGTTATAGCTAGCAACTCCATCTCAAAACTAGCAAAACTTGACAATTCAATCGTGTTTTGTAATACATAAAATTCATACCAACTCGAACTCTTGTGAACTTAATGTCCTCAAAAAGCTCTCAAGAAAAGCTCTTTATTAGTAAGCTAAAAATCGGTTAAATTAGATAGCTAAGTCGATAGTAGCACTCATCCAAAGTTGATTGTGTGCTAGGTGGTCAGTGGCTAGAAAAGTGACTAAAAGTACCACTTTGGGGCTTCCCAAATATTTATATGGGATACTTTCCTCTAACTTGAGTTTACATGCTGTGCAAAATTTAGAGAACACATGTTAACTAGAAAGAATAAATTTCAATAACAACTGAAACTTTTAAATGGCAAGAAAAAAACGCCATTTAGTAAGATTTTCACTTTTTTAGAGGTGAATATTCTATTCCTTTATAGGTTTTTGCTGCTTCTTTTGAAATGCGAGATATTGGAAGCATATATTTCTTTTCCCTTCGTTATGTTCTCTTCTTTCTCTACTCCTCTCTTCTCACATGGAAAACTAGATGAAGGGAATGTGAGAGACGTGAAAGATAAGAAGCATATGTAAGCAAACATTATTAGACATGCATTAATCTATATACATCTACAAACATCATAAATGTACATACTAAGCTATTGCGTTAGTAATAACTTGCTAAACAGCTAAGATGAAATAGAAAAACAAAGGGTTACTTGTGTATATCTTTGATGATGACCATCCAAGCTTCATCTCCTCTCGCTTCATATTTCTTTGTCCTATATATGAGTCTCACCAACATGTCCTTAACCCTAAAGCCGTCATTTTAGTTTTCTCCCATAGCTTTAACAAAGGGATTAACCTTTTTTCTCTGGTTGTGATTTTTCTTGTAGCTTTCCTTTTTTCACATACTTCTCACATCCTCATGGCCTCATCATATGTTTAAACTGATTAGTTACCACCTAAAAGAGAGATTTTATGGGATATGCATAAGCTCCCTAACATCCTTAAACCATGCATTGTCTCACATGTGTGCTCTTGTTCCCTGCGTTTAGATAATCATTGTCCATTGTGCTTATTTTTTCAACAAAATCATATAGGGTTATTGAAAGAATTCCTCGTTGTCTATAAAAAATGTAATCAAGCTCCTATCACCCTTGAGCCAACCGTCAAGCTCGGAGTTCCAACAAAGTGTTATGCACAGTTTTGACTAAGCTTGGTAATATGGAATGTTAGGATTGGGTTAAATACATCATGTAGTTTGAGAGTATCAAGATGCATACAACCTATTGATGTCCTCGTTCAGACTCTCAAGCTAGTAAGAGATCTTGAGTGGAATTATCCTGACTTATCAAACTTGGTAGATAAATAAGATGTAGTTTAAGAGATACACTTTGAAGCTCCATTAGGAATTTATACTCAAAAGAAAAGACAAGAAGGAAACCTTGTGCTTTTCTTTACCCTCAAGAAACATGCAAAGATGCTAAAGAAAGTAGGACATGGACCCTATGTAATGCATTGTATATCACATACTTGAGCCATTCAATTAGAAACATTGGAAGGTGATGTTTTCCGGAGTGGTTGTAGAGTAAAACCTTACTAGGAATCACTGATTCTGGACATATTAAGATAATTACAAGCGACTATGAATAGGAAAGAAGATGAGCAACAAATTAAAGCCTAGTGCTAAGAAGAATCCATAGAGTGTATACACCAAGAAATATTATTTATAAAGTATGTATACCAAAATATACATTCAAATGTACAAGAACAGATTGAAAGGAGTCATTTTTAGAGACATAAGCCTTTTCGATGTCTGTGTCAAAGAAACAACTAGAAAAATGCAATCAAACACATAAGATCTTGTAAAACTATTGACTTAGGAAATTGATCTAAACTCCTAATGGATAGCGATGCCATAGCCAATGTGATGATATAATTTCTTGTCTAGATTCTATAGGTCAAGAGTAAAACAATAGAATCCTATCTCAAAGGATTAGATGGAGCACAAACCTTATCTATAGCTGAACTTAAACTTGCCATGCAAATGGGAAAGGTCAAACTAAATGTAAGTCCTTAATCTAGAGGGATGATAACTTGATCAAATCACTCAATCTCAAATAAGACTAAATTAATAATAATTTGCTAGGCAAAAGTCTAGAAAATGGTGAAATGAGCCTCATGTAGGAAGCAAAGGATGAACTCGTTCCTCTTTTTTACTTCTTCTTTAGTCAGTGGCATAATACCAAAGTAGAATAGATCGTTTCTTGATTCCTTCCTTGGGGCAAGATCTCAACTCAAATCACCACCTCTCTATTTTAAGAAGGTCACATGGAGAGCTATGAAAGTAGAATTATGAAGAAAGTGATGGATAAGATGTACTCCAAATTGCATGAAATGTATGTTGGAGCCTTTCTGGGACCTCATAGATGGCTACTATAAGTAGCGAAGTTCAAAGTTTATCTTTTTTTTTTCCGTTGGACAAAACCACTTAGTATCTAGATATGGTATGTGTGCATATGTACACTCGCATTCACATTTACACTTAGAGTCTATAGAGAATAGAGCAATGAGCTAATACTCAAAATATATGAAGAATCAATGACACGTAAGGTTATGCTTTAATGGTCCTTAAATCAATAACAACAAGATGATCTAACTAGATTGAGTTGAAGTCTCATATACAAAGATATGTCTATGACAAGTTATCTCCCTATGTGCAGAGTTAAACTAGCTTACAAAAGCAAAAGAGCTCTTATAACTTAGGGTTAGCTTGTGTTAGTTTGGAACTCTTATAAGTCTTTGACTCATCTCTAGAGAAATAGAGAGCTTATTAGAGCACATTTTCTTCGTACTCATGAGTATTTGTGTGTATGTTGCCCCTATGTGTGTGATTTCCTCTGTCTTGTTGTAGGAGTGTGTACTTCCATTTGGTCATGTACGGTCGTGAACCACCAATGAGCAACCCCATGAATTGAAACTTCATGACACGAGGATCGCTCATGCGTGATGCTCATTGCTCATAGGAAAGTTATGACGATTTCGTGTATTACATTATTTCGTGTTTACTTTAGACCACGTGGAGAAAGATTACATCTTTGTACTCTGCACTATTTCAGGTACAAAAAATTATTACGTTATCGCTGTAGACGGTCCGGAAAGACGTGGAGAATTCGTACTGCAGTCTGCAGTCTATTTCAGGTGGAGAATTCGTACGATGTCGTGTATTACATTATCATTTATTCACGTGGAGAATCCGTACATAAAAAAAGAATCCGTACTAGACACAAGACTATTCACTTTTTTCACGTGGCCAACCCATTGGGACGATTTACTTTTCCACGTCGAGACTCGAGAACATTAGTCCACGCAAAGAACAAAAACGAACTTCGTACTTTTTTTATATTTTGTTGTACTATTTCGGCCTTCAAATAGTCTCTCGAAGCTAATTTTACCACCAGCTCTTGTAGAAACTATAAAAGTGAGAGGGCCGTAAATATCCATCGGACTTCCCTAATTCCACAATACAAGTGAAGGAGGGCTTAGTATCCATCGGACTTCCCTAATTTCACAATACATAAATAAATTATTGCTAAACTCTGACATTTGTAAGGAAAAAAATTGACTTCTTTATGCCACGCACATAGTGGTCCTTGGAACTTATTGCACGGCTTTTTGAGGTGGAGATAAGCAGGTATGTTTTCAATCGGAGAAAAATACTGACAATTCTTTGCGCGAGCGATTACTTATCATCGTATCGCACAAGCAATCACGAAAAAGTTTCCTAGTTCAGACTCCAGGTCCGTTGGGCAATGAAGGTGGGAAAAACCAGAATTATTGCGATTATGATATAGGAACTTGAAATTTACTGCACGACTTTCGGAGATGGAGAATCCTCACTTGGGACGATATCACTTTCGTGTACAAAAATGACGAAAACGATTTTGTGAGCGAGAGATGGCGTAAAAGAGCTGTCTGTCGCACGACAACTGTTTGAGCGAGAGACTACGGAAAAGAGCTGTCCGTTGGCCGACAATTACTCATCACTTTATCGCACAAGCAATCACGGAAAAGATTCCTACTTATCTCTTTTTTTTTACGTCCAGGTCTATTGGGCAATCAAGGTGGCAAAAACCAGAATTATTATGATTGTGATGTAGGGCTGCCTATATAAGTAATAAGTTGCGTGTGGATTCCATACCCAGGTTTGTGTCTGGCTTGAGTCAAGAGAGAGAGAGAGAGAGAGAGAGAGAGAGAGAGAGAGTAAAGAGATTGTCGACATGTCTACTGCTGCAGGTGTAGTCCTGTTGAAATTTCAGTGTCTTGATTCCCCTTAGTGTTGGAATCCAGTAATGTGTGGGAGCTTGTGTGTCCAGAGTGTGGGCGGCGGCTTCTTCTCCAGATCTTCGCGCAACATTCAGTACAAGGACGGAATGCTCTCCGCCTTGTGCTAGACTTTGGCGGGAATTGGTCATCTGCGACTCTTGATTTGAATTATCATCTTGAGAACATTGATGGTATCGTTCGAGTAACTACTGCACCACCGGGCAACTTTCTGGCGTCGTGTGAGAATGTGGCTCTGGAAGGCACGTCGATGCTCAAGGGAAGCGCAAGGAGGAAGAATTCAAGTGTGGTGACTTTCCAGCTGCAGTTGGATGACTATGTCGCAAATGTTGAGGGAAAGCTGGTAGCTCTCTCTCTCTCTCTCAGCTGTCGATCGTTTTACTGTCAGTCCAAGCGTGTGTTCTGTTGCCGGAGTGTGCTCATTTGTTTCACTATTTAACGTCGCAGGAAATCGGCGGAGGTTTCTTCTCCAGAACCTCATCGAAGATTAGATTTACTGGCGATGGGTGGCTGGAAGCCTTGTGCCAGACCACTTCAAACGAGATCGTGCCCAGCTCGCTCAACCTTAATTTCTACCTTGAGAACATCAATGGCGTGTTGCGATTTGCAGACTCACCCCCCGGAAATTTTCTAGCAACAGCTCGAAATGTACCATTAGACACCAGCACAACGAAGCTAAGCGGAAGCCTGGAGCGCGTTGATTCTAGCTGGCAGAATATCGAGTTGAACCTTGATTACAATGTTCAGAATGTGGAAGGAAAATTGATGTGGCTGCTAAATCCACATGTGCCGTACTATGTAGATGAAAATGGTAAGATAGCTGCTTTATATAATCTAGCAATCTTCTTTTAGTAGTAGTAGTAGAGGTAACATTGTAAGTAGTGTGGTGTACCTTAATGTTCTTTGTTTCTAGAAAGAGGTGGATCTGGTTCATACGATGCCTCAGACGCTCAACTTGTCGAGTGTGCCACGTCCATATTTGCCGCATGGTCTCGTACTACGTGTTCAACAGATTACGCCACCAGCAAATCAAAAGGAGAAGAACGAGATCGCAAGCATCATCGCCAAGTGGGACATGGACCTCATGGACCGTGGTTGGGGACAAGTAAGCCCTTTCCTGTGCACCATTTCCACATGTATTCACGTGACACCGGGGAGGTGCCCTTAATGTATGCATGCTATATGCAGTATTGCCAATCCGTGCTTGCATACGCCATAGTCTCATCGTCGTTACAGTACACTACAACTAAATATAAAAACCATCGTTAGTCTCATCATGTATACCTTTCTTTCTATATGCACTAATGCAGTATCAAATGAGGGAGGATGATGCAGAGAATCGGTTATGTAACATGTTCTTCCAAAATTAATGATGCTTCCCCCTTTTTTTTATCTTTTGCTCTCCTCTGTCAGAGCACCCTTGTAGAATTTCCTAAAGAATTACCGGGTTGGAGAATCGATAACCAAGAGAATGGTTCATTTCCAGTCGATGGACACAGTACTACAGCATTGCCGTGCAGAAGGGAAGAAACATTTATTCAAGCGTTTTAGTGCCGGTCGGCTATAACTTAGGCAAATCGCGTTTTCGGCATGCAATGCTTCTTAGCAGGGATAACGGAAAAGTATATCGAATCGCTCCCCCAAAAGCTACTGATCCACGTCAACCTCCTCCGCAATTCGATCCATCATCTTCCCAATCGTGGGTGGCATCTCTTAATTGGGAGTACAAGCAATTGCAGTAAACGCCATCACTTAATGGCTGCATCTGTTTATGAAATCTTCTATATTTTATAGAAAGTTAGGACCTTGGCGCTCACATGCACGTTATGTCTAAAATTTGGATTTGCGTTGGTATATGTATGTCTACTCCTCGATTTAATTCTATCTGGCTTTGGAATATAATTATCATGAGCAGACAATCTATGTTTTCTGCGAAAACCAATTGCAGTTGTCTCTTTGATGTCCGAAGCAATATATGTTTGGTGGCAAAAATGTATACACAATGCATACATATTTTCTACAAAGACAAATGCCCTTGCGCGCATATATACATACACGCTTGTAGACATACACAGTGCACACAAAATATATTTCAGCAACATTTGCACACATGTCCATGCACACATATACATGCACACGCATACACATGCATACACACATACACATATATAAATATAGATACATATATACACATATATAGACCTCTACTTATAGTTTGCACACATACGACAACAGTCACACACATACCAACAACAACACATATACATATATAGACCTCTACTTATAGTTTGGCACACATACGACAACAGTCACACACATACCAACAACAACACACATGTAGAGACAAATACATGCACTTCTATACAGACGTGCACTTTTCATACACATATCCGAATTGCACACATATACAAATACACATTTCGCACACACATACATAATGGGCACACATACATGGAATAACAACTTGTGAGTCTCAGTGCATGCGCGTCTTTTCGATTATTCACAATGAGCTCCACTAGTTTGCCTAAATATTATGGCTCACACAAATGTTGGTGCAACAAATTTCCCTCTTTGCGGCAGCCTTCAGCACCCTCTCTTTGCCTCCTCCAAAGATAATGAGATTTGATGGAGAAGAGCACATTCTCCAACATAAAAAAGTATATAGGAGCACAACGAACCATGAACCATGTACGACAAAGACATTCCATAAATGATTCATGTACATAAGAGATATTCCATAAATGAACCATGTACAAAACTATGGCACACCGCTGCCATATATGAGCAAAATACAAAATTGTGTCAAACCATTGCCATATGTGAACCAAGTTCAGAAGCTCACCTAATGGTACACGGCATGAAATGATTGCACTATGTCTCTCCAAGTCATGCAACACTGCAACTAGCCTATGACTTGTATATGTGTGTATGTGTATATATATATATATATATATATATATATATATATATATATATATATATATATATATATATATATATATATATATATATATATATATATATATATATATATATATATATATATATATGAATTTATGTGTGTATATGTGTATGTGTGTTTACGTATATGTGTGTTTATGTGTATATGTGTGTATGTATGTAAAACCCTAATCCTAAAACCGTAACCCTAAAACCCTAACTCTAAAACATCAGTATGTATGTGTATGTGTGTATATGTGTGTCTCCTATGTGTGTGCATGTATGCATGTGAGTTTATGTGTGTGGATATGTGTATGTATGTGTGTGTAGTGTGTGCATGTATATGTGCCTGTATGTGTATGTGTGTGTCTGCATGTGTATATATGTGTGTCTAAGACTTTATGTTTGTTCATGTGTATGCATGCATATCTATATGTGTGTGCATGTGTGCATACGTATATGTATGTGTATGTGTATGCATGTGTATATATATGTGTATGATTTTATATGTATGTATGTGTATGTGTGGTATGTATATGTATGTGTATGTGAATAAGTATGCATGCATGTGTTTGTGTATGTAAAACCCTAAAACCCTAACCCTATAACATGTGTGCATGTACATGTTTGTGTATGCATATATGTATATATGTGTGTCTATGTGTGTATATGTGTATGTGTGTGTATGTATATGTGTTTATATGTGTATGTGTGTATGTGTATGTATGTCTTTGTATGGGTATTTATATGTGTTAATGTGAGTTTATATGTGTGTATATATGTGTATGTGTGTGTACACATATGTGTGTGCATGTATGGGTGTGTGTATGCATGTGTATATGTATTTATGCATATGCATGTGTATATGTATTTATGCATATGCATGTGTGTATGTATGCATGCATGCATATGCATGAGTATGCATGTGTGTGTATGTATGCATGTACATGTGTGTGTGTGTGTGTATATGTGTCTGTCTATGTGTGTGTATAAATATGTGTATGTGTGTGTGTATGAATATGTATGTGTATGTGTATATCTATGTATGTATGTGTGTATTTCTTATGTGTGTGTATGTATGCATGTAGTAGTTGTGTGTGCATATGTGTATGTATGTTTGTGTATGCATACTTGTGTGTACCCATATGTGTGTATATGCATGTGTATATGTATGTATGCATATGCATGTGTGGATGTATGCACACATATGCATTAGTATGCATGTGTGCATGTATGAATGTGAGTGTGTACATGTATATGTGTGTATGCTCCAAAACCCTAAACATAGAACCCTAACCCTAAACAACCTTTCCCTCTCTATCTATCTCTCCCTCTCTCTCTTTTCAAACGTTAACCAACATTTCATTTCATCTCTCTCTCAATCTCTCTCTCTCTCTCTCTCTCTCTCGCTCTCTCTCTCTCTCTCTCTCTCTCTCTCTCTATATATATATATATATATATATATATATATATATATATATATATATATATATATATATATATATATATATATATATATATATATATCAAGTAAGGCTTTTAGTATGATTTTTTGTCTTTTTTTGTATCAATGTTGTGTTTTTTATATCTCTTTCTCTCACTACTTCAGTGGTTGGTAGTCCATTAATTGGTTATCACAATATCACTTAGCCAAACCTATTTATAAAATATTCCATATTCTATAGAAAATTAGAATCTTCCAACTCACCTGCATGTTACATATGGATACATTTATAATCTAGTTTTGGGTTGGCATATATTTATTAATTGCCTGATTTTTTACTATCTACCTTTGGGACATACTTGTCACGAGCAAACAATTTCTATTTTATTCAAAAAACCATTTGCAATTTTACTCTGAATGCCACGAAAGCCATATGTTTTAAGAAGAAAAAAACTGCAAGGTTATCTTCAATGTCAAGATCACAAAGCATATACACATGCACACGGTCACACATTTTTATGTGATGCAAGAATGTACATTTTCCATGTCTATCTTGAAACATACATGGCCTCATAGGTATGCTTAGAGAAACCTTTGTTCGCTCAAAACAATGATTCTTTGAGCTCCTAGATAAGGAACCCGAAAACTTTGACATATTGAGAATACATTGTGAGACCTTCCTAATGCAATTAATTTCACTCAAAATACTTGATCTTGTCACGAGGAAGGAGATAAGGAAGAGAGCTCACACACACTCTCACTCTCAAGGAGAAGCACACACACAGATTGAGGCAAGGAACAATGATTTTCTTCTTCTTCTTCTATTACATAAAAGAAATGTACAAGAATGACCTAAAAACAAAAATACAACAAGTGCAATATATAAAGATCAGTACGTAAGGAAAAACCTAATGTCCGCGAATGAGTGAGCTGGCAAGAAACAAATGTGACATCACTCTCGGTAGATAAATCTAATAAACCTCAATGAAGTATCCCTGACATATATCACGCGTGACCACTACACATGTCAGAGAAACGAAAAGTTGGTACGTATCATCCTGGATCATCACATGTTGAGCTTGATATCTCAACACTCCCCCTCAAGCTCAATGCCATATCCTCTAATCCAAGCATCTCCCAAAACTTCTTTAACTTCTTCGCTCCAAGTGCTTTGGTGAAAATATAAGCAACGTGCTCATCTGTTCTCACATAAACAAGATCAATATCACCTGCTAATACCTTCTCTCTGATGAAGTGATATTGTATCTCGATATGCTTTGTTCTAGCATGGAAAACAGGGTTCCGTGCTAACTGTATGCTGCTAAGATTATCACAATAGATAGTGATAGGCTTTTGCACTTCCACACCTAAATCTGCACGTAACATCTCGAGCCATGATGCCTTACATGCTGCACTTGTAGCACCTCTATACTCAGCCTCTATACTTGACAAAACAACAGTGGGTTGCTTCTTGCTGCTCCATGTAATAGCTGCACCTCCAAGTGAGAAAAGAAAGCCACTAGTAGATCTTCTATCTGGAGTACTACCAGCCCAAGTTGCATCGGTGTATTCATGAACCTGCAGCTCCACACCAGGTTCATAAAACAATGCATAATCCAAAGTAGCACTCACATAACGTAGAGTGCACCTCAGAGCATCCAAATGTGGCTTCCTAGGAACCTGCATAAACTGACTTTCAAGTCCAACCGTATAACTTAGATCAGGCCTTGTAATTGTGAGATATATAAGACTTCCCACAATTTTCCTGTACGTAGTAGCATTTTCCAATGCTTCACCTGAAGTAGTATCCAATTTCAAATTTTGATCTAATGGCATAGAAATTGGCTTACAATCAGCCATACCATACTTTTGCAACATACTCAAGGCATATTGCCTTTGCGACATCCATATACCTCTTTCTGTATGTATAAGCTCAATGCCCAAGAAATAGTGCAGCACACCAAGATCTTTCATGTCGAATTCCTGCATAAGAAGTTTCTTTACCTCTTTGATGCTTTCTTCATTATCACCACCTACAATCAGGTCATCAACATAAATAGCCACAATAGTGATACCATCATCAGCCTTCCTTGCATATTGTGAACCCAATGCTGGTTAAGTAATCAGCAATCCTTGCATGCCATGCACGAGGGGTTTGCTTCAGCCCATATAAAGCCTTTTGCAACCTACAAACATATTCTGGATGCTTTGAATCTTCATAT
This sequence comes from Ceratopteris richardii, assembly GCA_020310875.1. Lineage (NCBI taxonomy): Eukaryota > Viridiplantae > Streptophyta > Polypodiopsida > Polypodiales > Pteridaceae > Ceratopteris > Ceratopteris richardii. Next base: position 113,492,616 of record CM035409.1, on the reverse strand, counting down.
CCTTGTGGCTGGTCCATATATACTTCTTCCTGCAACTCACCATGTAGGAAAGCATTCTTCACATCCATCTGATGCAAAGTCCATCCTTTTGTTGTAGCTAATGCAACAAGTGTTCTGACAGTAGACATTTTAGCTACAGGGCTGAATGTTTCCTCATAATCAATGCCATATGTCTGTGCATAACTTTTAGCTACCAATCGTGTTTTATACCTGCTTATGCTACGATTAGCATTATGCTTTACCTTATAAACCCATTTGCAGCCTATGGGTTTCTTTCCTTGTGGCAATGGAACCAGCTTCCATGTATCATTTCCATAAAGTTCAGCCATCTCCTCATCCATAGCTTTTTCCCAATCTGCATTACCAATTGCATCTTCAAAACAAGAAGGTTCAGCATCTTGTATTACCTTTGTCATGTAGGCACAATGGTGAGCCATGTAACTATCATATGTCAATCGTTGCACGGAATTACGCATCCTCCCAGATCTTCTTTGTCTTGGGTCACTTCTTGTTGTATCATCTGCATGGGCCCTTCTTACTCCTGGAGTCTTCACAGAGGGCAATCCAAGTTCCTCATAAAGACTCTTTTCTAAATCACTTGAATCTCCATCAACATATTCAAAACCTACACCTGTTTTACTACCAACAGAAAGCTTTTCTTTACCTTTCTTGGACGTATTTGATGAACTTGCTGAACTGAAATTTCCACGTAATCTTCCACACCATGGATTTGAGTTGGAACTATTGCTTGGTGATGCATCTGGTCCACTCAAAACTTGAGATTGTGCACTAGATTTTTCAGCATTTTCTTTTTCATTTGGTTCAAGATTTAGTCCTTCTTTGGCATCTGCATAGAAGCTTGAAATTTCATCAAATACCGCATCTCTGCTCACTTTCACCTCTCGTGTGAGTGGGTTATAGCATTTGTACCCCTTTTGCTCAAGGTAGTATCCAATGAAAACACATTTTTCTGGTTTCGGATCAAGCTTCGTCCTCAACTCATCTGGAACATGTACATATGCAATACAATTAAAAACTTTCAGATGTGATAAGTTTGGCTTTTTACCTGTAAACTTCTCTTCAGGTGTAACTTGATGTACAGTAGCACTCAGAGTTCTGTTCATGATGTACACAGCAGTATGCACAGCTTCTGCCCAATAACAATGAGGCATATTCTTCGCAGCCATCAAGGCTCTTTCTATTTCTACAACATGTCTATTTTTGCATTCAGCAACGCCATTCTGTTGTGGTGTGTACCTACATGAAAACTGACGATGAATTCCATGATTTTTTAGAAAACTGCTGAACTCATTTGACATGTATTCACCTCCTCCATTAGATCTTAATGTTTGAATGTACTTCCCTGTCTGCTTTTCCACCATAGCTCTAGAACTCTGGAAGTGAGTGAACACCTCGCTCTTCTCTTTCATGAAATATACCCATACTTTGCGTGTATGGTCATCAATGAAGGTAACATAAAACCTGCAACTGCCCATAGATGTAATCTTTGTTGGACCCCAAACATCTGTATGTACTACTTCTAGTACATTCTCACTAACATGCTTGTCATGTAGAAATGATGCTCTTGATTGTTTACCGAATTGACATGCTGCACATACCTTTTGCATTTCTGCAACTTTGAAATTCGGTAGTCCATGGACAATCTCCTTTGACTGCATCAGTTTCAGCCTTTGCAAGTTTGCATGTCCAATCCGTTTGTGCCATATCTCTATATCTGCAATAACTCCTGCACCTTTTGCAAACATGGCTGCATTCATTTCAGGAATCTTCACATTTAAGGTGAACATCCTACCCACTTTCTTTCCTTTGGCAACCAATCGTCCATCCTGCTTGTACTCTTCTACATATAATCCATCAGCATTGAACCTAACTTGTAATCCCTAGTCAACCATTTGTCGAACAGAAACCAGATTCTTTGTTATATTTGGAACATGCAACACATCAGCAAGATGTTTTACCTTCTCGTCCTCCATAGACAATGCTATGTTTCCTGTATGCTCAATGAATGCGATATATCATCACCTGTTTCAACATATCCAGGAACTCGCATTTTCTGCAAACTACTAAACCATTTTGCATGACTGGTCATGTGATTTGAATTATTTGAAGTAGTTGAACAAGAGTGAGACAAGGAAAGTGATCTAGGATCGTGAAACGTATGGTATTTCAAGATCAAGAGAGATTTAGCACAATTACTTTTACCTTGTGATGAATCGAAGACGGACCATATTACCTCATGTAAAACGTCCCATGAAACTTTGAGGACCTTGCAAAAATTTTATGAGAACAAAACTGCTTCAAAAATCTCCACTTCAGAGGTCAAGTTTCACAACCTGTTAATTACACCCCACAACCCCATTAGTAAAGTTGTTGCCACATTTGAAGACTATCAACACAAGCTAGCATTGTGTAGGCTAACAAGTTTCCAATGAGAAAATGTCCATTCAGCTTCTCAGTAAGCTCCCTAGGACCTATGAATCATTTGTGACTTCCCTTAATAATCAAGGCCAACTACTGACTTGGGAAGAAGTTTGGTTACTTTTGCTCCTCCATGAATCTCGAGGAAAGTCAATATCCTCATAAAAAACTACGATGAAATTCAAGGGACCCTTCAAAAGATCAAATAATATAATTCATAACTCTAAAAACACATCTAATCAAGGTTCCAACAATTCATCAAAGATATTTAGATGGAATAATTGTGGCAAAATAAGGCATCTACAAAAATTCAGCTACAAAAAGAAGAATAGCTCTAAAAGCCCCCACCTCCAAGAACCAATCTAAATCCTCTCAACACAGGTATCACTATTCTAGTGAAGCACTTTTTATCTCCAAAGAAACGAATTCCTCAATTACCTCAGGTTCCTCTTACGAATGGATCTTTGATAGTGGAGCCACATCTTATATGTGCAAAGATGGTGACTTCTTCCAAGAGATCAAAGATCACACTGGTGAAGTCTACTTAGGCAGCAAAGAAATTCTTCTCATGAAAGGCAAAGAAAGATTTGAAATTGTCAACCATCATTTGGAGTATAAAGCCCTATCCAATGTATTTTATTCCCAAATGTGTGCATGAACCTACTATTAGTCAAGGCCATCTTGGGCCAAGACAATCAAGTCTTATTTGATAAAACGTCTATAATTAAAAGACGATTGACCCTATAACTAAAGACATCCTTTCACAAGGAGTAGAACACAAAGGGCTATACAACTTATCATGTTTTTTATCTAAAGAAGCCCTTTCTAGCCTCTCGGCATACCTCATAATTAACCAAACATTTTGCATCACAAAGTGTTAGGGGATTGGCCAAGATCTTCCAAATACATGAAATATAACAAGCTTTCACCTAACGCAAGAAACATGGGGCTTCCATTCCCAAGTAGGCCTCTATATGAGCTTGGAATCCTCTAGCCTTAATTCACATGGATCTTGGTGGACCCATGAATACCCCTTCACTTAGTGGAAGAACCTACTTCTTTATTCTAGTAGATGATCACTGAAGATACATTTGGGTTTACATTTTGAATTCCAAGGTATATACCTTTTTTGAATTCTGAGAATGGATATCTCAAGTTGAGAATGAAGCATCCAACTCATTCAACACATTTTGATCAATTGATCGTTCTAAATTTATCAATTAGGACTTTGATAACTTCTTAAAGCAAAAGGGCATCAAGAGGCAAGTCACTCAACCTCAAACTCCATCTCATAGGAGTAGCTAAGAGAGAGATTTGAAGTGTGATGGAAATCGCTCGTACTTTGCTTCACAAATAAGCATTAGCATTCAAGTTTTGGGCAGAAGGAGTACACACTACATTGCACATAATCAAGCGAAGATTCACAAGTGCATTAAAATGGCAAGGCTCCCTTTGAAGTGTTAGCAACAAGTGTGGTCGACCACAATTTCTTGTAAATTTACTTTATAATGGGGAAAAAGGGATTTATTGATGTGGAGATTCTAATAGTTTTTGAATTCTGTAATTCCCCGTGTTTTATTGTAAATTCGGAAGTATGGAGTGGTGTGAAGGTTACGAAGAAGTATAGAGTCATTCATTGCAATATGTTATGCTAGAAAAAGTAGAGTTTGAAAAAAGATGATACTGAGCAGTAGATTCTACAAAATACTATCAGACGATGCTCTGTATTGTTGGGTTTTAAACATACCATATTATAGAATGATGTATCTATGATCCTAATAATCAATCATTAGTTTCTAGTGTCAAAATCCCTTTCTTTCTAAAGATTTTCTATGAGTATAATGTCTTTGAATATTATGTAGTGTATTATTTGAAACCTATGCATTATAAATTCATAAGGAACATAATTACATGTTTATGAGTACAACTGTATTCATAAATTCCTCTTCCCATACCCATTCCTTTGGAGATCCGGTGCTATATTTTACTGAAGTATAGTACTATGTAAGCATTTAGAGATCATGATGGGATGGAGTTGGTCATGAATCATAGCATAGAGTAGTTTGATGCCGCTAAAGAGCAGTAACGAGTTCCTTAAAAATATGTATCATCATGAGCATTTTTATGAGTTCATTCAACATACTATAGCAACATTAAACCTTGAAGATATCACCCTTGCAAAGGTAGTCAATATCCCAAAAAAATTGCTATATTGAGTGGAAAATGGAGTATTACGTCTGAAACTCTTGCAGGAATGGATCTTTGAGTGGAGAGATGGCAAGCTAGCCAAGGCCTCATGGCAAGGGGAGTCCATTAGAGTCATCCAACAGAGCCACCATTAGAAACGAGAATACCCTATGGAAATAAGCCAAAGCAGTAGTAGAAGACCCAACCTAGAGTATGCTTTAGCTCTAGTTCCTTCAACTCAAGTCGGTACCTTATAGGAGTTTGAAGACCCGATGTTGCACAAAAAACAATTCCCAAGGTTGAATTATATTCATTTTTATGCAAGAACAAATGAAGGTATTAAAAAATTAATATATCTATAGTCATCGTAATCTACAAGTTGATGACCATAAATTTTAGGTATTCCAAGCTACACAGTTAAATGGCTCATGTAGTACTCCCTTTACAATTTTTGATCCCATGATGAGTTAAGGGAGGCTTTCTTAGAATGATTCCAGATTGCCAAGAGCATTTTGGAGCTCTATGCTGCTCTCGAGTATATGATGTAGAAAGGAATGGTAGAACAATATGCATCAGACTTAAGATCTATGATGCGGCAATTTTTGATAGACAAATGTCCTTCATAAGATATGTTGGAGGAACTTATTTGTTGATGGACTTCAACCAGCTATTAAAGAAAAAATATATGTATATACACTAGACCAAAGTTGTAGACTTATCCAAATAATGGATTTAGTGAGAAGGATGGAATGAAAAATATAGCTGGCCAATCTAAGCTCTAAGAAGACCAATCTAGTGATGAAGAAAAGTACAAATCTAGTTCAATGCTTCTATTGTTTATAATGCATGAATGTAGGCCACATTACGGTCGATTGTGCATTGAATCAGTTTTTTTGTCCAATATATAATAAGAATAATCATAGTCTAAAAGAATGCCAATTAAATGCAAGGAACACATAAGTAGCTTTTAAACAAGTAGATGTTTCTTCATGGAAGGGAAATTTGATAAGATACAAGCCACCAGTCCACTCCGGACAATGGTAGGAAAGCCAAGATGTTAGAGTGGAACTTAGGTCCATAGCAAGTTCTGAAACAAAGGTAAGGGTTGCGATAAAATCTTCAAGAATTCGGTAGAGGCCAAAGATTTTGACAACCAGGCGCAAGTAATTTAGGGAATGGACCGATACAATGTAAGTTTTTTTGCAATATGGACATAGAAGATGGGAATGTGAAGAAGCCAAAGAATCTGATGAACAAAAAAAGGAGGCTAAGCTTAAGGCACCTATGGCTAATGTGGTCACCTTAGAATGTTTGGAACCCTTAGCATTAGTGATGGCTAGGTTGCAGTATGAATATTAGAATGGGTAAAAAATCATATGATCGGACACTAGCAAAGCAAAAGCAAGGATTAAGAAAAGCTAGGGCCCAAGAGTACCCATCGTATTATATTGACCCTAAGTTGGTCCGAGTGGAACCTTATAGCACATAATGACATAGAAACCTTAGGAAAAAAAATGTTAAACCCACTTAGGAGGTTAATGAAACAGGAAAGGAAAGGAAGAATTTCGGATATCTAGCTAAATTTGTAGTTCCAAAAGTTCTGTAGTCCTTGTCTTATGATCAAGGGATTTCCATGAGAGTTTAGAACCAGTGGTCGAGCTTAGAACAGAACCAGAGAGATCGTGATCCCAAAGCATCAGGGAATGATACTTCTTGTGTGTTTTTGCAAGATTCACATACTAAACTATCACTCAGAGCCTTGCTTGAAATTGTTCTCACTTTTGCGAAGCTATTATTAATGCACTTAGCAGAAAGATATTTGATGTCTCTAAGTTTGCAACCTTCGGTCTCTATGGTCAAAGATGTCTGATATAAAAACAAAGCCATCCCCAAGTTCTTGAATGATGGTGAATCGCGTATTAATATTGCTTCCACAACTACATGCAAACAGATGCATTGGAATAGTATTGAGCCAGCCCCATTCTTTGTTCAGATGGCCGACCCATGAAAATTTCACAAATGATGTTTAATATCACATTTGAAGTACTAGACTCAAAGGGTAGAATCTAGATTATAGTTTACTGTTGGGATGACCCTGGCTACGGAATGTGAAAGTCTGATAGAATTGGGATGAGAAGAGTACCACCTTTAAGAAAGGACCTGCAAAATTTTGGATCGCATTAGAAGAGGATGAATACTATCTTCTAGAGCATAAATCCATATTGACGGAACCTCCTCACATGTTGGACGAACTAGCGGATGACAAAGAGTAGTAGTTTCTTGAAGCCAATAGAGATCTCTGATCCTTTGGAGTTGTGAATCTAAATGCAATTATTAGCTCTGACTATGGTAGCATGATGGCCACTAACTACATAGAACATATGGAAATAGAAGAAGGGGATACTGCAAATACCATAATGAACGATCCCATGGAGCTGGGGAATAATTGGGTTGAAGAGGATATATTACAATTGGTGAACCTCGGCAGTGCGGAAGACCCAAAGCCGATCCGAATCTATTCGGAGCTTGCTCCGGAATTATGGATGGCATCGATTGCCCTTCAACAATAGTACAAAGATGTGTTTGCATGGACATATGCTCATATGAAGGGTCTTTATCCAAACTTGCTACATCATTACTGAATTTTGCTTAAGCTTGACCAAACCTCAATCATGCAACAATGATATACGATGAATCCAAACTTTACTATTTGAAGCATGTGCTAGATAGATTAATCAAATTTGCAAATATTGTAACCATAGAGAATCCAAAATGGGTCTCTCCAATTGTTATTGTACCTAAGAACAACAAAAAATTACGGATATGTGTGGATTACCGAAAATTGAATGGCGCACCAACAATACTGTACCCTATGAAGAAGATGAAGCTTGGAGCACAACACACAATACAAAGTGTATTACCACAAGAATGTACAAAAACAGGTGGCCCGTTAGGGTTATAGGCACATATACAAATCAAGGGAAAAAAAACTCGTAAAGAGGGAAAAAAGTGTCATCCTCGCCCTAGTGTGTTCAACCTTGCAATTGGATCCTCATAATAACATGGGTTGGATATTATGAATGGATGCAATAATTGCGTCAATGATTTACAATGTTTCCTCTTGAGTAGTCTTAACAATAAATCCATTAATATTGTACTATTTTTACACTAAGATCTGAGATGGTTTTTCCATTTTCTAGGAAGATCTCTACTTAAACCTTTGATAGTTCCCGAACACCACGAATTGAACACTCTCCTCAGCATTGCACTCCTTGGAAAGTGACGAAATGATGTCTCACATAACACGAATAAATTTTAGATAATTGCCTTTGTCTTCTATTTTCGAGCTAATCGTGTCAAATTTGTACGTATTAGGATAATAAAATCAAGGGTACTCTTGCAAGCTGATGTAAACCAAAAAAGGCACATATATTTTATTATTTTCTTTGTGATATCCTTCCTTTCCTAACCAAACCAAACAATGCATCAAAACTATCACTATTATTAAAAGGTTCTAGAAGCATATTTGGCATCTCAACAATCATCAATCATTGTACATGTTGCAAGACATGCCTCCCACACTTCGGGCAAGTGTCGTAGGCAGTTTCGTTAGTCAAAAGGCTGTAGTAGAACTGGGTGGAAACCTCTCTTAGCCCCCAAGCCTCCATAGTGCGAGTCATCCATCAGTCCAAGTTGCCTAATGCTACCCCATTATTGGTGAGATCGAACCCAAGTGAGTCCAATGAGTGGCCTATCTATGATGAAAAAGGGCCAATCACATATCTTTGTTCATTCTTAGCTCCTCTTGAGCATGAGCAAGTTGTGAGCTAGTCACTCACAATCTAATGATGCTCCATGAGTCACTATAGGGAAGTAATGCCCCTATGTAGGTAGTGTGGAGCCGATCTAACAACTCTCTACACTCCTCATGTAAGAAGGAGCTCTAGTGCAGAGATAAATGGGGCATCTCAATCAGGTGTGATGCGAGCAAAACATACATCAATGTTACTATTCTTAACACGTACATATGCATCATAAATAAGTTCACCATCTGTCGTCTCCATATCGAATCTTGATGTCCCACTAGTGTTATGCATCAATAATCATCTTAAACTGGAAGTATCCACCGGGATTTTTGGGTGTATAAGGTGGGTTTATCCTAGGAGGTAGTAGGTTGCCAAATTAATTCTTTCTTTGATGTTTTTAGTGGATACAATCAAGTTTGAATGGTAGAAGTGGATATATACATTAAATGGAATTCATTAGAAACTAGGGAGTATTCGCTTGTATGGTCATGTGATTTAGGTTGCGGAATGCGCCAAGCACTTTCCAGTGATGTATGAAACAAATATTTTCTCTGTACCTTACATCTTTTATGCAAATTTTCTTAGACGAATTCTTATTTTTCGGCAAGATGGCAATGAATCTAGAGCACTTACGTGCATGATTTGATTCTTGCAAAAAGTTACATCTTTGCCTTAATCCTAATAAATCCATCTATATAGTAAAATGCAAAAAATTATTGGACCACATTATTTCATAGAAATGGATAGGAGTAGACCTTGATAAGGTTAATGTTATATTGGAAACCCCAACACCCCAAAACCCAAAAGAAGTCTTATGATTCCTAGGGTCGGTACGGTGGCACACCCAACATCTAGAACAAATGGCACATATTGCTATCCCACTAAACAAGTTAGCACATATCAAAGAGGCAGAGTTTGTGTGGACGGAGGGAGCCCAACCTACTTCTGAGCAACTCCGGAGGATGTTAGCCACGATGCCAGTTCTAAAAGCTCCGAATTGGAAACAACCTTTTCATGTGTTTGTAGATGCTTTTGATAAAGCTATTGGGAGTGTACTTATGCAGAAGGAGGACTACAATTGGTACAAAGTGTTTATTATGCTAGTACACGATTAAATGTAGGAGAGGAGAATTATTCGACCATGGAATGTGAATGTCTCGGACTCATTTATTCTATCAAGAAATTCTACCATTATCTATTGGGCCATTTGTTCACCTTCCATGTAGATCATAGTTCCCTAGTGTATTTGGTGAAGCAACAAAACTTGGTTGGATGGCTAGCGAGGTGGGTGCTCTTGCTGCAAGAATTTGAGTATGACATTGTCCATCACCCTAGTGCGAGTCATGCCATTGCAAATGTCCTGTCCGATTGGTATCGACGAGGCTCTTCTAGATGCGGAGGTCTTTATGGTGGCAAAAGCCGAAAATGCACCACTAACTTCCCCAACGTGGTATGGAGAGATGTTGAGTTTTTTAGAAAATGGAATTGCTCCATCTCATTTGCGATCTGTAGCTCGAAAGAAATTGGGACTCCCTAGTCACATGTTTATGATCATTATGGGATAGATCCCATTAGAAATCGGCTCTGTTGCGTACCAACCCATGAGGTGGCAAGATTCATTATGGAAGCTCACATTGGTGATGCTAGTGGTCACTTCAGTCATTTGCTTATAGTTCAAAAAATCCAATAGGATGGATTGTGGTAGTCAACAATGTATGCACATGTTCAACATGTAGTACAGAATTATGATCCATGTCAATGAGCTGACGAACCTTGAGATAGTCAGCATTTCCCACTGCAACCAATCTTGCCATTAGAACCCTTCCAAAGATGGGGCCTTGACTTTATTGGCCCAATCAAAGCACCCACATCGAACACGAGAGACCTCTACACGAACCATAGCAAAGAGATTCCAGAATCAAATATTTCCTTGGTACAACCTTCCTTTGAAATTAGTGTCAGACAAGGGAACTCATTTTTTTAATCAATTAATTTCTAAATTAACCGTAGAGTATCACATTAAGCACAAATTTAGTTCTCCGTATTACCCACGAGTAGATGGATTGGCAGAAACCACCAACATGGTCCTACTCCATATTTTACACAAGATGCTACTGCATTCTATGGATTAGTGGGAAATTATTCTCCCTAGTACACTATGGGCATAAAGTTTCTATTGGGAGCACCTCTTTCAAATTGCTTTATAGACAGGAGGTGATCCTTCCATTTGAATTTGTGGTGCCTAGACCCTGAAGTGCAGTCCAGAAGACATTAGTTCAGGAGGACTCATTTGATTATCGCATGGATCAACAACGATAGTTAGATGAGAATTTGTACCTGTGTTTTCTCTTATTGCAGAAAGTGCAAAATCGCCAGAAGAAATGGCAGGACCAGAACCTACGAATGAAGATTTTGTGGCATGGTGATCTTCTGCTGTACTTTCATTCTAAGATGAAGAGTAAAATGGGCAAGTTAAAATTGTAGTAGACCAGTCTATTCTAGATTCATGAGCTTTGCGGACCCAGATCTTTCAGACTCTCCACATTAGTTGGCAAACGCTCACCAACGGTCATGAACCGGTCTAAATTACGGTCCTATCAGACTTTCGGAGGGTAAATTACATATTAAAAAATGTGTGTCTCTCTCTCTCTCTTCATATATATATATATATATATATATATATGAATAAGACATATTTTTTGTGAATAAAAAATACATGTTTATGCAATAGTTGGAAATGATTAGTAGAGTCACTAGTATGCATGTAAACTGTACATGCAATCAACAAGAGTGTGGCTATAACATTTCAAATCTGGTAGCACTATTCTTATTTTGCGAGCCGCGATGAGTGCAAAATAACTAAAGCTAAGATACGATTTAGGGTAATCATGAAGTAGGCCTGGTGCTCTCAACACAAAAACACATGCCATAAAAATCTGAGGACCAGACGTAATCTTGATTATTTAGCTTAGTTGCAAGCAGAGTGGAAAGGCAAATAGAGTGAACTAGTTGACACTAGTCCACAGTAGTCAGTAGAAAACACAATAGTGCAAATATGGCAATCACTTTCTCCAATTTCGATCTACTAAACATATCAGAGACATTGTCAAAAGAACAAAAAGAACGGTTCAAGTGTAGGGGGCTCCTACATTGTGCACTATTGGATTGGAGGAGTACTCATCCTCATCCACAAATGAACGAGATTGGCAAAGAGATAGCATGATAGATATATGGTAACGACATCAACATTAAAGAGCTAAGCCTATAGATAGGGCAAAACACTTTTTAGTTATCACGAGCTTTGATTGCAGAAAGACTCCATGTGGCTAACACAAGAATTACAACAAGTATACAGCTAGTGGATGCAGCAAAAATCTACAAATTATTAGGAGAACCACGCTCTAGTGAATATCAATTTCTAGAGCTCTGGGATAACAATCCAGTTGAAATGGCATTATTGGTAATGACAATGATTATCAATCTACTGGCGAAACACTAAAGAGTATCACAACAATTGTTTGCGTTGATGAAGGAATTGGCTAAGGCCAAAGTTAAATGGGTGGAAATTATTTTCAAGAAATTAAAGAAGGAGTGAGAAGACTCTTCGAGCCGTCGAAAAGAGCTTTTAACAAAGTACTGGACTCCAAAATGGGAGTCATCTTCACTTTTTTATTTATCAAAAGCCCCATATTTGTAACTCGAGAATACAGAATATGCATGGTGAAGGTTTTCCTTCAAATTTTAGAGAAAAGGGCTGCATTGCAGAAGCTAATAGAAGTACTTTGCAAGACAAGATGGTGAATGTGAGAGATAAAGAAGAGTAGTCACGAAGGTAGCAAGTAGAGGAGAATGAGCGCAAAGAAGCTAAGAGTAAGGCCAGACAAGAAGAAGCTAAGAGGAAGGCAAGAGAGGAAGAGGTAGGAGAAAGAGAGGAAGAGGCAGAACAAAAGAGATTACAAGAAGAATCAAAGAAATATCATCATGCCAAAGAAGAAAGGCAATGCAAGTATGAAGTCGATAAAGAACACCACTAATTATTGGAAGAGATGGTGGACACCTTCCAGAGATGACATGGTGTTGCAAATTCCTACTTCACACAAGCCAAAACGGAGTTGAGGAGTGTAAAGTAGACCTCTTGAGCTTTCCACAAAGCATAAATAATCTCCCAAGTACTTTGGAGGATGATCCTCAAATCATTCGATCAAAATAGATAACTTGGAATTTCATTGTGAACCAAAAACCTTCTATTTTGGTCACTACACCTACTCAAATAAATGAAGAGTTCTCCTTCTCTACTAACAATTGAACAAAATCCTTTTGGGCATATCTAATTAATGGAGGTGGATAACGTTTGCATGTTGTTTCACAAGAAATGATCAAGTATGCTTAGAGAATTATGCTTAGCAATTTAGAGATGCATCTCGACATTTTCGGGTATTAACAATATGCAAACGAGTGAGCAATGTTTTGCTCATAACTCGAGAATGACTGAGCCAATTAACGTGAAAGTTTGTAGAAATAGTGTAGAGAGTCTAATGACTCTATAAAAAACTTAAAGAACAACAAAAGATCAAGTATACACTAGGAAATAGATTGAAGAGGTTCACTATTATTCTCAGTGGTAGTTGACAGAGAAGAAGAGATGAGATATGCAAGAACTATATGTATTAATGCACATAAATTACATTGATATTGGCAATGAATGATTGCACAATGTGAGGGCAATGATAGAGCTATAGTGCGAGCTCAATATGCCACACAAATGCTTTTGAAATCTCTACTATATCTCGATACATTTCTCGTTGTCGGGATGAAATGCCTCTGGGAAGTGCACACCAAAGTTTTTCAAGTTCATTGATTTCTGGTTATTGTGTGATCACTTGACCTAGAAAGAGTTATAAACCATGCATGTTTTGGTTGATTCAATTGGTTATGAGATGTGAAACGATGGCATTTTTGTACATTAGGCCTATATATTTGTAAACACCCCATTGAAACTAACTTCTGACCCTTGAACCCCTAGGTTTGATCTTTGAAACCCCTTGAAAACCCTTGAAGACTTGAGCTTTCTCTTATGGAAACCAAACCTAGGCCCTTAGAAACCCTTGGAGTTTAAGCCCTAACTATGAAAAAACCCTTAATCTGACATGGCTAAACTTAATTGTAGGCAAAACCTAACTTTTCCTGATCGAAATCCCAGATGAGAACCTTAGAATCGACATTTACCCTAAGTCTAACCCTTTAATTTATTTAATTTCAAACATTAAGTGTGAGAACAAAAACCTTAGTCCAAGGAAAATAAAAAGAGATTCCAAAAATAGAAAGGTTGAGTAAGGAGGTTAGAAGTTTCTAGAAGGAGTTGGGGAACCTATAAAGAGGAGACCAAACATCATTTGTTTCTTCCCCCCTCTTGGTCTCTTCTGTGGAATGCCTCATTAGGTAAATTTCTTACCCCTCACTTATTCTCATTCATGTTTTCTTTCATGTTCATGCTTTGTCTAAGAGAGAGATGGCATCCTCAATAGGCCATTTTCTTCTGAAAGGGTTGGCCACGTAGAGTAGACCATATGAGTTGCCCCTCAGCTTATGCTCACGTTTGTTGTCATATTAGATAAGAGAGAGAGACCATTCAACATAGCACTCTATTGATCATCATTCTGCCTCTCTGCTTATTTTCTCAGATCCATAATTAATCTGTTGTATATTATTGAACAATGTATTGTTAAAGTGTTATATTATTAATGTATTAATATGTTTTTGATGTTTCTGTTATAGCAGCTAAAGGTTCGTGAGGAGCGTGCAAGGCATGAAAGGGCGGACATCAATAATCCGAATAATTATTATTTAGCTTGTAAATAAACTTGCGTAGAAGGTTCTATTGTTAGAAAAGTAATGGTTAGAATAAGGGTCGTTGTAGACCGCAGTTTCTGTTATTCAAAGTAATGGCTTTCTGTAAAAGTTACTAACTTTTAGTTTCATGCCTACTTTTTGAAGCCGCCCTCATGTAACCACATGCACTCTGTGGACTGTCGGAACAGAGTGCATGGGGGGAGATTGCACCCAATCTTGCGTTCGGTCTCGTCTCTTGTTGTCTCTATTTTCTGTGTGTTTTTCTGCATCCGTAATCTCTGTATGCGCGTGAGCAAGATCCTGACAAGAGTGGTATCAGAGCTCTGCACGCGTCAATACAGAGGGTTCTGTTCTTTGTTCGCGATTCTGAATTCCGATTCCATCTCCATCTCCATCTCCATCTTCATCTTCAGTTTCTGTTTCTTATCCAGAACCAGAACCTACGTTTACTCCTACGTTTACTCCAAGGCATCGACTAAGGCAAAGAACTTAGGCAATACATTGGCAACATTGGCACCCAAGGCTCCCTTGGTGACCGTTGGCAGCCGTTGGCTACGCGCGACGCAATTTTAATTTTTGAGTGGTAATAGAGAGGTTTAGAGTCCCTAAGGTAGGAGGATTTGAATCCACAACCTCCTACTTTCAAGGGAAGTAACTTGACCACTCCACCATCTCTTGGAGTTGTACTCAAGTTCTCTCTCTTTATTACTTGTGGAAGGCGCGCGCGTCGATTTCAAGATTGGACCCAAGAAAGAATCAAGTGTATCTCTCAATCAGTAGGTCGGATTGAGGCGTGTAATATACCGTTGGAAAGCTCTCGGAACGAACTTTCCAATGAGCTAGCTTGGAAGTGTGAATTCCTTCAAAATCCTTGGGTGGCACTTGATTGAGTGTTCAAGATACCAAGCAAGGTTGAGAACACGGGATCGAGACACCAAGGTTGCAAACAAGAAGGTTCAATACACCAAGGTTGAGAGCAAGGGTCCAAGAGCACCATGGAGGATTACAATAATTCACCTCTACCTGCGGCAACACTTGAACAACAACTAGAGCTCTTGCGGCATGAGCTTCAAGGAGCTCAGAACGAGACCCGACAACGTGATGAAATCCTCCAAAAGATGCAAGCTGAGGAAGACAACCTTACGAGAGTAGTCAAAGCTATTGTGTCTCCCCAATCTGATGTTACTCATTCAAAGATTGGTAATAGAAACTACCAGTCTCTACGATTTAATGGCCGAAAGGATGGGCCTTTAGTACTTTCTTGGTTGTCGCAGTTTGATGATTTTTATACCGATGAAATGTATGCTAAAAGTGAAAAAGTTAAATTTGCCACTAACTATTTAGTAGGTAAAGCTCAACTCTGGTGGAATGTCCTGCGACACAGTACGGAGCGTCCAACAACTTGGAAGGCTTTTCAAGAAAACGTGAAGGATTCATTTCTTCCTCCTCAATCCCATTTGCATGTTCGACGTGCATGGACGACCCTTACATGGAAGGAGGGTGATACAGTTACTACCTACACAGAGCGGTTCTGGCAAAATTTACTACTTGTACGAATGCTTGAAGATGTATCAGAAGATATCTTGCAGCAGAAATACAAAGATGGTTTGGAGGTGGGTATCCAAGCTAAGCTTCACACCGTACGACCTACAACCCTCAACAAGGCTATATCTTTTGCTTATGATGCAGAAACAGAATTCTAGTCCATAACCAAGTCACTCCGTCTACAACAACCACGTCCACGACCATTTCCTATTAAACCTTCATTTCCTATGAAGCGTAATTTTAATGCCCCATCTTACCCTAGTTTTTCTCGTCCTCCACAATCCAATTATTCAACATCACCCGTTGCTTCATCTCTCCAACCAACCAAACCACCTACCCTTCAAACTTCATCAGTGAATGCCCAACAGAAGCGACCACGAATCACTTGCTGGAATTGTGGTAAACCTGGACATACAAAAATAAGGTGCAGATTGCAACCTCTTCATATGAAACCGCCTACAGCTCGATTGCATAACATGGAGGTCTATAATGAAGAAATTCCTCGTGTTTGGACAGAGGAATCACTGGACAAGGATTTAAGTACCTTGGGTAACGATATCTCTCTACACTCTCTTCTTTGCATGCAAGGTACAATAAATAACAAACTAGTTAAAATTCTACATGACGATGGTAGTTCACATGACTTCATTTCACATTTAATAGTACAAGAACTTAAATTACAAACGTTTCCTTCTTTGTATAAAGTGAAAGCTGCATTTCAAGGTAGTCGTTATAACGTAACACGAGAAGTGCCAGATGTTACGATTAGCATACGTCCTTATGTTGATTCACGAACATTTTTAATTGCACCTTTGCAATCTTATGATGTTATACTAGGTATGCCTTTTCGTCACCATTATAACCCACGTATTGACTACCATACTCATACCTTTAAGTTTGTTTTCAAAGGTCAAATCATTACTTTGTCTGCACGGCATGATTTCCAGCCATTTCCATTGATTAGTCACACTCAAGTAAAGCGTGCATTTAGGAAAGGATTCAACTCATGTATTGTTTTTGTCAATGTCATCAATGATTATACTCATACACTTCCAGATGCATATAAACCTTTCATGAGTACTTATAAGGATTGTTTTATGTCTGAATATACCTCTGAACTACCACCATCTCGAGGATCCTTTGACCATAGCATAGACTTAGTCCCTGGTAGTTCTCCTCCTCATAAAGCACCTTATAGACATGGCCCACTACATCAAAAGGAAATAGAAAATCAAGTAAAAGACCTACTACAAAAAGGACTTATAAGGCCTAGTTCTTCCCCATTTGGAGCACCAGTTCTCTTACTAGAGAAGAAGAATAAAACTTATCGAATGTGCATAATTATAGAGCCCTTAACAAGATCACGATCAAGAATAGATACCCTATTCCTCGAATAGATGATCTCTTAGATAAGTTACGAGGAGCTCGTGTCTTTAGTAAAATTGATCTTAAATCGGGTTACCATCATATTCGTATGACACAAAGTGATATTTTTAAGACTACATTTAGAACTCAAAATGGCCATTATGAATTTATGGTAATGCCCTTTGGACTTACTAATGTCCCTGCTACATTTGCGCGAATGATGAACAATATTTTTCTTGATTACCAAGCTTTTGTTCTTGTATTCTTTGATGACATACTTGTTTACAGTAAGAATGATAGTGAACATGAAAAGCATCTTGAAACAGTTTTTCATTTGTTACGAGAGAACACACTTTATGCTAATCCTGAAAAGAGTTATTTCTTTCAGCGTAAGCTAGAATATTTAGGACATATTATTTCAAGTGAAGGTGTGCATGTGGATCCGAAAAAGATTAGAGTTATCATAGAATGGCTTACACCACAATCAGTCAATGATGTTCGTTCTTTTCTTGGGTTGGCTAGTTTCTATAGGAAGTTTGTTCGAAGTTTTTCTTATTTAGCATTGCCTCTTACTTTGTTGTTGAAAAAGAAAATAAAATTTGCATTGGGATTTACCCAACAACAGTCCTTTGACAAACTTAAACATGCACTTTCACATGCACCTGTTTTACAATTACCTGATTTTTCACAACCCTTTCATGATGTTGCTGATGCTAGCGGTTCAGGAATAGGTGTTGTTTTAATGCAAAATGACCATCCCATTGCATTTGAGAGTAGAAAGCTTAAGCCCTCAGAACAGAATTATAGTACGTATGATAAAGAACTGTTAGCAGTTGTGCATGCTTTCCGAATTTGGAAACACTATCTTATGGGCTCTGAAGTATTAATCAAAACCGATCAACAGGCTATTAAGCATTTATTAAGTCAGCCCTTAATCTCTGATAGGCATCTTAAATGGGCATCATTCATTCAAAATTTCCAACCCATGATACAATATCAGCCAGGTAAAGCTAATGTCGTACCTGATGCTCTTAGCCGTTTTCCTTCGAATTCCGTTGTTTTGAATAATATTTCTGCCATTCAAATTCATTCTTTTCAAAAAATGGTTTCCACTTATGCATCTGATTTGTATTTTTCACGTGCATGGCATGACTCCAATAATGGTGCCTCTTCTGAATATTATACATTTGATCATGGTTTTCTTTATTTGCAACATAGATTGTGCATAACCCAAGCTTTTAAAGATTTTGTCATTAAAGAAATGCATGAACCATCTTACATGGGTCATAGAGGCATACAGAGCACTATTTCTGCTTGCAAAGATTTCTTCTTTTGGCCACACATGGAAAAAGACATTGCACATTATGTTTCTCAATGCATTGTATGTCAGCGTGTCAAACGTCATCATGGTAAACCATTTGGATTATTAATGCCACTTCCTATTCCAAATGAACCATGGGAACAAATCTCTATGGATTTTATCACAGGTCTTCCTATCACTTCATCACATAATGATATGATTTGGACAATAGTTGATAGGTTTAGTAAATATGCATATTTCATTCCATGTAGAAAAACTTTGACTGCACCTCAAGCTGCAAAATTATTCATTAAATGCATTTTTCCACATCATGGATTTCCTAAATTAATGTTATCTGATAGTGATGTTAGGTTTTGTAATCATTTTTGGGTTGCCTTATTTCATTATTTTGGTTCTAAAATAGATTTTAGCTCTGCATTTCATCCTGAAAGTAATGGACAAAGTGAGGCTACAAATAGTACTATTCTTGATTTATTGCATTGTTATTCATTAGATAATCCTAATAACTGGGATGACAAGTTGCCATTGCTTCAATTTGCTTACAATAACACTTCACACACCACTACTGGTCCTGCACCTTTTGAAATAGTTTTTGGTAAAAAGCTTCCCACTCCCATGTCCCTCACCCAAACCGACATTCCGATGGCTGATTCTATTGCTCAATATCACGTTTCTATACTCCACGATGTTCACGAGCACATTAGGAAAAGTCAAGAGCGATATACACGTATTATCAATACTAAACGATTAGCCAAAGAATTCAAGGAAAATGATTTTGTATGGTTGCAAATAATTAAAAGACGTCTCAAAAATATTTTACAGCATCCTAAAATTAAACTTGCACCATGCTATTATGGACCGTTTCGCATTATAGAAAAAATTAATGATAATTCATTTCGATTAGATATTCCATCCCATTGGACTATACATAATTCTTTTCATATTAGTTTACTTAAACCCTTTAAAGGAACTTTACCACTTGCTCCACTTCTTGATGGCCCTCCTTTCATTGAAGAACAATATGAAATCTTAGTTCCTGAGAAAATCATTGATCATGATGTCACTACTACATGCACAGGTACTGAATATCATCGATATTTGGTTAAGTACAAAAATCACTCTATTGAAGAATGTCAATGGATACATAAAACACAATTAACACCTCATTATGACCACTTAATTTCTGCATATCATACACAAACACATTAATGTAACAGCTCCATGAACATTTCCATGCATGTATTTTTACATGGCACATGCCTACTTTCTTTATTCAGTGATGAAACATGTGACTAGCCATCCATGTTTATTATTATATCAACTGAGGTCAGTTGCTTGTTCAACTGAGGGGCATGTTATAACTTATGGAATATGTTGAACAATGCATTGTTATTGTTGGATTGATGGAATATGTTGAACAATGCATTGTTATTGTTGGATTGTAACAGTAACATGGAATATGTTGAACAATGCATTGTTATTGTTAGAGTGTTAACTTATTTTATCAACTGAGGTCAGTTGCTTGTCAACTGAGAGGCATGTTGTATATTATTGAACAATGTATTGTCAAAGTGTTATATTATTAATGTACTAATATGTTTTTGATGTTTCTGTTATAGCAGCTAAAGGTTCGTAAGGAGCGTGCAAGGCGTGAAAGGGCGGACATCAATAATCCGAATAATTATTATTTAGCTTGTAAATAAACTTGCGTAGAAGGTTCTATTGTTAGAAAAGTAATAGTTAGAATAAGGGTCGTTGTAGACCACAGTTTCTGTTATTCAAAGTAATGGCTTTCTGTAAAAGTTACTAACTTTTAGTTTCACGCCTACTTTTTGAAGCCGTCCTCATGTAACCACTATTTTCGACGTAATCAAAAATTCCTATAAATACATGCACTCTGTGGACTGTCGGAATAGAGTGCATGGGGGGAGATTGCACCCAATCTTGCGTTCGGTCTCGTCTCTTGTTGTCTCTATTTTCTGTGTGTTTTTCTGCGTTCGTAATCTCTGTATGCGTGTGAGCAAGATGCTGACAACATAATCTATGTTTCATGGAGAGGACAAGAGACAGACAAAGAAACAGCATGTGCAACTAGCCACAGACCTCATGCTTGATAGACAGAGAGAAAGAGATAGACAGAGAGAGGGAGAGAGAAAGAGGGGTTTCCTAGCTTTTGGCATGCCATAGACAGAGACAGTCTAGAGAGATCAGACTATCGATGTATAAAGAGAGAGACCCATAATGTCTCCACACTAGTTTGCTTCCACGCAGAGAGAGAATCGGGTATGGTAGTGAGATAGAGAGAGAGAAAGTGAGAGAGATACTCAGGCTATCGATGCGCAGAGATAGAGTTACATGCAATGATAGAGGCTGACGACATCATAGGGGGAGAGAGAGGGGGAGGGAGGGAGAGAGAGAGAGAGAGAGAGAGAGAGAGAGAGAGAGAGAGAGAGAGAGAGAGAGAGAGAGAGAGAGAGAGAGAGAGAGAGAGAGAGAGAGAGAGAGAGAGAGAGAGAGAGAGAGAGAGAGATAGAGAGAGAGAGAGGGGAGAGAGAGGGAGAGAGAGAGGGAGATAGAGAGAGAGAGAGAGAGAGAGAGAGAGATTGAGAGAGATTCAATTTTCGACTAGAAAGAAAGAAAGAAAAATAGATAAAAATAAAGAAATAAATAAGGAAAGAAAGAAAAGAAAGAAAGAAGAAGGAAAGATCGAAAGAAAGAAAGACAAAAAGAGTAAAGAAAATGAAAGAAAGAGAGAGCGAAAAAGAAAAACAGAAAAAGAAAGAAGAAGAAGAAGAAGAAAGAAAAAGAAGAAGAAGAAGAGAAGGAAGAAGAGAAGAGGGATGGAAAGAAAGAATGAAAAATAGAAAACAGAGGAAGAAGGAAGGAGGGAACAGGAGTGTTTGTGTGTAGAGACCATGCATATGTTTCTTTTAATGCACATGAATACTTTCCTCCATATGTCTATGTGCATGTACACCATACAATTTCAAAGAGAAAAAGAAATTAATAACAAGCTTAGTATGTTCTTATCATGAGTTCTAATGGTACTAATGATGATTCCTCCCTCCCCCCCATGGATCTCTTTTGTGGAATGCCTCTCCAGGCCTAGATTCTTATGACTTGAGGAGTACTGTTTGAAGTAGAATAAAGCAATTCCCATGATTTGCTGAGAAGCTTAAAGATTGAAGATCAAAAACCAACGACCCAATGTTTTTGAAGTTTGAAGACTGAAAGTGAAGAAAAGACTTGTCGTTAAGATAAGCTCCATCCGCAAAGATTGAAGACAAAGCTCTTGGGCATGCTCTCGCACTGTAGTGCGAGGTCTATATTGTATTACTTGATCCGCACTCTAGCGGAGTTTCCATTTTGTATTGTTATCGAGATTGACCATTTTTTAGCATTTTTCGCATCCATGATGCTTACGAGCATACACAACTACTTCCCAAGCACACAAGATTTAGCCTTTCTCTTCCAAGGGTGCAGGTCTATGACGTAGATGATGACCAGCATACCAGGGGCGAGACAACCGGCGTGCAGACATCACTCACTGGATGAGGGAGAAGGATGCATCTGGTGGGGCCTTATCCAACCTCGCACCACTCTCCCTTCCTTTAGACCTTCCTTTGCTCCCTAATACCTGAACCCCATGTCAAGCAAGGCAGTTGCCCAGTGTTGGGAAGATTGAAGGAGGTCAGATGATGGGAAGAGCTGGCACGGGGTTGAACCAGGCCCTTGTGTGCGTCGTTCCCACATCCGGTGAGTGGCATTTGCACACTAAGCACCTCGCCCTCTCTCTAGTATGGTGATCGTCGTAGGCCCCTACCCCTTAGAAGAGATGAGCCAATGTGCATATGCGTAAGACCATAAAATCTCTGCGGCATTGTTTATCATGTAGGGAATTTAGCAGACTCTTTGCCTCTTCTCCCTCAAGACATCTTCTATAAATGCTCTCTTGGATGAAATACTGATAGATGTTTCTACCTATAATGCTATGGAACTTTGTAAGGGACTAACTTTTGCCTTTCTCTTGGCTTGAAGAGAAAATCTAGCTATACATAGAAAGTTCATCAAGTTTTCACACCAATGCATTTTAGCTTCCACATGCAACAAGTGAGCATCAAGAGCCCATCAAACACTCTTGAACTTGGCTCTTCATTGATTATTCTTGACAATCTACCAATATATGGTCCCTTACTAGTTTGGTTTATGTTGAGGTGTATATGGCATGGTACATTGGTGTGAAATACCTCTTTCACAAAGAAAAGCATTAGACTCATGCGACATGTATTTACCAGCACGATCCATGAATAGATTCAAAAGCTTTTGTGAAGAAAAATTTTCAGCCATAGCTAAAAATGATTCGAAGCAAGAAAATACCTCATTCTTTGCTTTCATAGGATGCACCCATGTATGGCAAGTAGCGTCATCAATGAAGGTAACAAAATATACATGCTTCCCAAACGATGGAGTCTTAACAGGACCGCACGCATCACTATGAACAAGCTACAATTTTCTTGTAGTGTGTGTATGAATATCTTGGAAAAGAAGCATGATGCATTTTTCCAAGAATGCAACCTTCAAATGCATGCTTCTCAATGGAATCAAGTGAAGGCAAACCAATAACCATGTCCTTCTTTTGCAAGTAAAGCAAACTATTGACCTTCAACTGACTAAAACCAGCATGCCAAAGCTCCATTTCAACCATGGAAGAAGTATGAGCAACCAAGGCATTTGAGACAACCCTCCTCTATGTATCCATGTGATACAAACCATTACATAATGTACCAAACATCAGGATAACATCGCCATTGCTAAAGTCATGAACCATACACTTATCATCAACAAAGTGTACATAAAGTCCATCTTTGGCAATCAACAGAACTAAAATTAAGTTCTTCTTGATTTCCAACACATATAATTTCTTCTTGATATCAGACACATACAATGCATTTTTCAAGAGAATCACAATTCCATTTGCAACCATAAGCTCAACTTCTCCTACTCCAATGATAGGATAAGAGGCATTGTTTGCGCACACCACATGTCCTCCTTTGGATGCATCTTTCAAATAGGAAAGAAATCTTTTGCATGAAGTTATGTGCTTTGAAGCACCACTATCAAAAAACCAATCCGAATCAACCTCACTCACAACCATACATTTAGAATGCAAAGCTGCATCATAATAACATGTAAGAACACATGCATTTAGCAAGCTTTCTACACTTGCTAATGGTATGACTAGCCTTTTGGCAATATTTACATCTCTTCTTCTTTTGCAAATCACCATCATTAGAGGAATGAGTGGAAGAGGAAGCCTGAGGCCTTGGTTTTCATGAACCCAAAGCTGAACCATAATTGCTTTTCCCCTTTTGTGAGATAGAAACTACTTGCATTCCGTCAATCAAACCACTCCTATTCACTCTAGATTGCTCTTCTTGAAAAAGAAGAGACACAACCTCATCAAATGCATACATATTCAGATTTGCTTTTGCAAACAAACAGAGTGTAGTAGAAAAGCTTTGAAAATATTCCAGTAATCCTTTCAACAATGAAGAAATGAGTGATGCATCGAGAATAATCTCATCTATGTTTGCCACTTGCTCTTTCGAGTCCTTTATGCGTGTCACATACACATGCATTGACTCATTTTCAGCCATACATACATCATCAAATTGCTTCCTCAAGTATGCAACACATGCTTCATTACACACAACATACAAAGAAGCAAGAGTGTCCCATGCCTGTTGTGATGTAGAACATGACCGAATGTGGTGTAGAATGTAAATTCTCATCAACTCTTTGGTCTTTAATTCTTTCTATTTCACTTTTGTTACTAATCTTACTTTCAATAGGTGAGAAGCGTTCCTATAACAAAAGAGTTATCCAATTCTTTATTATCGTGGCCTTAGTGGTGGCCAATTCAGGTTGCCTATTCTTGGGTGGGTTTGATTGTGTGACGGTACTCCTGGCATTGTAAATTGCACATGAGTTCGGTTAGGAGCACTTCGTTGACTCGTTTGTCCTGACATTGTATTCTCTGGCTCTTGATGCATCCCAAATGGATTATGGGAGGTAGTTGTCTGCTCTCACAAAGGGAATACAGGAAACCCCATATACTTCAACTGAGTCCTATCAACTGCATCTACTAGCCAATATGTTCATTGGTTCTGGTCTAGGTAGGTTCGTTGCTGCGATCTGGGTGTTCTGTTACACATAGATGTGACCTAACTTGTCCATGTACACTCCTTCATACTTGACTGCAGGTATGGGCACTATTGCTGATTCAGTGGAGTTCACCATCATGGCTACTGACGTATTTAAGCCATCTAGATAGATAGGGATCCCTTGGGGATTAGTCGACACATATTACAGAGAGGTGCGGTATTCCGCCTCTACCGTTGACATGAAGTCCTCCCTAGGGACAAAACCTTGCATGTCTTTTGAAGCCATTGGTATCTCCTCCTCTGAGTCACTAGAGGTGTCAATATAGATAGAGTGATGAATTGCCTGGGTTGCACTTCCCACCGATGAAATGATACTCCTCTAGCTACTTAGCACACGCCCTGATCTCAAGTTCATCCACCCTTCTAAGTCTATGTTGGCTTCCAGCTTCTCCACAACTGGCTCCTCAATTACCTCAAATTTTGCCTTCAAATGACTTGATAGGTTTTGGATGATACCACTCTAGGTGATACCACTCAGACGATACGATACTGGTTTTGGCACTATACGATACCAAAAACTTTAGGCGATATGGTACCACAAAATAACACGATACGATACCAACATTTGGAGAAAATCTCTGCCTGTGATGATATGATACTATATTAGTGGATCATATGATACTACAATAATATACGATACGATACCAGCTTCCTTGCGATACGATATCAAAACTTTGCACGATACGATACTTGTCCACTACATGATACGATACCAACAAGTCACATGATATGATACTGAAATTCTCATGATATGATACAAGATGGGTTGGAGGATACGATAGAAAATTTTCCGTGATACGATACTAGTGCAAATGAAGATACGATACCGAATCCCTCACGATACGATACTAGTGCAAGTGATGATACGATACCAAAGAGGTCAGGTGATACGATACCACTTTTTGGACATAATGATACTAAGTTGACTATATGATACCGCTTGGTTGAGGATACGATACCATGATCGAGACGATACGATACCGAGTGGACCGCGATGCGATACCATCGGTTGATCACGATCGGGATACCAAGTTGACGATACGATACCAAAATGGTATCATGGTACCTCAAGTGGTATGCAATGATATGATACCAGGTGAGTATCGTGCTACTAGTGAATTTTAGTATCGCGATACCAAGACTCAACAGACCGTGATACTTGAGCCTAAATCACTCTAAACTCAAAATTTTCTATGGAAATATTTTTATTTCTCAGCCTCCTTACTCTTGACCCTCAGTCTCTCTCAAAAACTCTTTGTTCTACCCCCGATATCCAAAACAATTTTAATCACGTGCAAATGTATTTTTGAAGTAATTTTGAAATCACAAATTTGTTGTAGCTTACCTTCAAGAATGTCTTGCCTAAGATTTGAGCTCTCAAGTTTGGCTTTTTACTTGTCAAGCTTGATACCACTCAGGCAATACGGATCGCTGTTCTGCCCACAATACCAATTCTCTCACTTGTGTCAAATGAACTATTTTTTTTGGTTTTTATAGTTTTATGATGGTTCAGACCTACTCTAAACTAATTTTGCCAAATTGTTTTGGATTTTTTCTTGATTTTTTCAACTTCTTCCTACTCTACTCCTCTCTCTAACCTAACCCTAACTCTTCCCTTACTTCCTCTCTCCTAATCGTTAACCTAAAAACGCTTTATGCACACCTCAAGGATGTGAAGTAACAAGTGCAGAAGTGCTTGACTACTTGCCACTGAACAAATTCACCTCTACAAAGTATGATTCCTTCACTCTAGAGAAATAATCATCATGAAGGCACCTTGGTTAAGTTTGCTCCCCGACAACGGCGCCAAAAATGTGTGTACCTAAGTTGTGAAAGGTTATGGACTTGCGTCGATGAAACTAAATCTCAATCGCCCCATAAGTCACAAAGAGACTTATATACATGTGCCCTAAAAATGTTCCTTTCACACAAGAGACCAGCACTTTATTGACTAATCTCTAGTTTAGTACCATTTTACAAGAATTATGTTACAAGGATTTGTGGCTTATGCATGTAGAGGACTTCTCTAGTGCATTTACATAGTTTCGAGAGAAGTTTCTAGAATTTTGAAGAAGAAATTTTATGCCCATTAAATTGAAAATTTTTGGGGCTCCTCTTTTGTGCCTCTTTTCTCTGCAACACCAAGGTTATGAACAAGGAAATTCCGTAGGCAAGTGGTGATGCAGTGGAATTGAGAGGTTCAAGAGACCGAGGTTGAGATTAAGAAAGTTCTAGAGATTGTGCAACAGTTAGAACATCAACTTAATGGGAGATAAGGATTCATCATTGAGGGATTCATCAACTTAATGGGAGATAAGGTTAGCCGATCTTACTCCTAGACGATAGGTCATGATTTCGATTCCCAAAATTGGTATCGAAGCAAGGAGATGGTTAAATCAAACCCTAAGAGGGTGGATTCAGAAGTAATCCTCAACCATGGCTTTTGGGGCTTGTGATTATCCCATCTTATTCTTAGTCAATAGTGCAAAGAAATGATAGGCAGGAGATGGTTGAACGACACCCTAAGAGGGAGGAATAGGAAATAATCATCAATCATGGATTTTGGGGCAAGTGTTAGACTCAAGAAATGGAAAGCAAAAGGTGGTTGAAACACACCTTAAGAGGGAGCATTAGGAAGTTATCATCAACCATGGCTTTTGGGGCAAGTGGTTAGTCCATTGTATTCTTAGCTGGTAGGTCATGAGTTCAATTTCCACATAAAGTGATCAAGTCATGGATATAGGTCAGGCCCTAAATGAAACCCTAGAATGATGCACACACCTCACAACCCTTAAATAGTGCCTACAAGTTCTTGAGACATTATTTGATGTACCACCTTTCCAAGCTCTCATAATCTAGGCATATCTAATAGTTGTGACCTCATGAGCATTGGGTGAGAGTTGATCTATCTATCATAGGCCATCGTTTCCCAATTAATCCATTGCATGCATGCCACTTTCCTTTATAGGTGATCACCACCCTTGCCTCTCTTTCTCTTCCTCCAAGAGTGGGAATTCTTCTCTTACTCAAGATATTTTTTCTTGTCTTGTATTTTATTTTCACATGTTTCTCTATGTTGCAATTGGATGCGACTTATGGCTTCAACCATACGACCGAGTTGATTCCACATGTCTGCCAACATAGTGTAGCACACAACACACAAACATAATATGCACAGATCACATGAATGCTAGCATATAGCAAAGCTAGATGGAGCTTGTGGTCTTGACCGCTCAACCAAGATGGCTCCACCCACCACCAACCTCCTATGGCACATAGCTAGAACACATATAAAAATTTCAAATTCCAAGCCTATGGTGAAAGTAGCTACAATGCATGGTCCTAACCACATGGCCAAGACAATCCCATCCACCTACTAGCCCATTATAGCATATTGGCACATACATACAAATTGTTTTCTTTGTTTTGAATTTTTTTTGTTTATTGGTTAATTTTCCAAGTCTTGACAGTTACGTGCAAAAAGAAAGGGTCTTCAAAGCCACCTCTCCCCAAACCATGTCACACACATCCTTTAACCTTTTGATAGATGGACTTTCCCCTTACCACACTCTTTGGTTCTGTTTAATTAGCTAAGTCACTTATACACCTATCCTTGGGTGATCACACGGTGTACCTATTCTAGAGGTATCACCTAGTTCATTTCCATACTTGGTCCTTAATGAAATCTTTAGGGTGATTCCTATTGAGATTTAGGACCCTTATCATTACTACGTATTACCAGTTGGTCTACCCAAGCCTAATATATGTCATTCTCATCATAGATGACTCTTGAGTAGGATTAAAACCATCTATCTTTGGAATATCCTTCACAATAGATTAAGTACACTTCAAACCATGTAAATGGAAATATCAACTCAAGATCCTAGTTAAGGAAGCATACAAACTACAAGGCCCTGTCGACGACCCATCAACCTTGCAAATACATCTAAAATATCAATAGAACAAATGATCATTTTTGGAGGCTCATATTTGGATATCATAAAGACCATTGTTCATTGCCATTTATCACTTATTTGAAAGACTATATCTATACATACAACAATATTTAAAACACATACCAATAAATCATTCGAGAAATGATCTCACATGAAGCCACAATTAAACATATATCATGCTCTCTCCTCATGGATAATCATCATACACATTCTCATTTATTAATTTATTCATTCATCTTTCATCATATCATCCATGTTTCCAACCACAAAATTAGATTCGTACCTTTTTATGCCTTGATCCATAATATGCTTCTTCTTGCTTCTTCAGAAAATGAATTATTCATCATGATAAAACAATTACATGAATAATCTTGAAATAACCAATGCCTCACAAAAGACATCAAATAGGAATACCAAATGCCCCAAAATACATATCTCCTTATTACCTCCATTATTTGCTATGTACAAATACCTATGGCTAAAGACTTTTGAAGATTCCCCATCATTGTTCTATGAAAGTGTTAGAATCAAGCACTAATAGGCAAGAGATGGTTGAACCACACCATAAGAGGGAGGATTAGAAATTAATACTCAACCACTGGTTTTGGAGCAACTGGTTAGCCCATCTTACTCTTACCTAGTAGGTCATGAGTTCAATTCCCATAGTTGACAACAAATTTTAAGAAGTAGGTTTGGGAAAAATAGATAAAAAGCACCTGGGATACTTTAAAAAATGAGTTAAAAAAATATTAGAGTTATCTCCTGATCCAAAGGTTGGATTTAAATGTGTAAGGTACTGTTGGAAGGCTCTCAAAATTAATTCTTAAATGAAAGCACTAGATTGGGGAACAATCTGATATTTCAATGCATTTGATTCATAAGGTTGTTTATTTTCAAAATAGCATAGTAATATTTATATATAAGAAGAGAAAGACATTTATATACACACACACACACACACATATATATATATATATATATATATATATATATATTTCCTTTCTTGGTCCATTCCCCTCTATTTTCTACTCATGAGCTCTACTGAACTCTCATGTCTTAGTAAAAGTATCCTTTGATATGAAGCACATTTACTTTCACTAGAGCACTTTCTTCACCAACATCTTGGATATGAAATGAGCAATTGAGATTTACCTCTACCACTTTAATTGGACCTACCCACCTGGTATGCGATTTTCCTAGGAAGATATATCATGCTATCATATATGAGCATGAAATCACCCTCCGTCATGGTGTATGTTTTGAGTTTGTTTTCATGCCTAACCTTTCTTTTTCCTTGAATTGATTATAGAATTTCTTGAGCCAAAATCCTTTTCTCTTCTAATCTAACTAGTTGCGTGCACCTTTTTCTCAAGGATTCCTCCTCTCCTTACCTTGTGTCCATGGTTTTTCTCAATGCAAGGACTTCTTTACAATTAGAAAAAAATCCTCTTCTCCGTACACTAATGAAAATGGTGTGCACTTGGTGATCACTCTGAAAGATGTTCTGTAAGAACATGAAGCTTTAGGAAGTCCTTCATCATAATTGCTCTTGTGAGTAGCCAAACTCTTCATGAGAATTTGTTCTTGGATTTTGTCGGTGACATCAACTTTGCCATTCACCCTTGGATATATCGATTTGTTTTCGTATGCTTAAAATTTACAAACTTATTATTTTCTTCTAATCGACAAAGTGTCAGCCCTTGTCACTGACTATTACCAATGGACATCCAAACCGGGTAATAATTTGTTCTTACAAGAACTTTTCCACATCAAAGGCTCTATCAATTTTTAGGGCCTTTGCTTCTACCCACTTTGTAACATAATCAATACACACCAACATATATCTATTGCATCTATGCCTGGAGGGTCGATCTATCGGGGCCCACAAAATCTATTCTTCATTTTTTGAAGGAATTTAAAGAAAAGATTGGTGTTAGTGGCATGGTGTGTCTAGTGTAGGTTTACACATCCGCTCATATTTATATTATCTCTTACTATAAGCATGTCAATCCTTGAATAGATTCAGCCATGAATATCCTGAGAATATGCTTTTTCTTTGGAAAATCTCCCATAAAATCTCTACCACATTATTTATCATGTAGGGATTTTAGTAGACTCTTTGCCTCTTCTCCCTCAAGACATCTTCTATAAATGCTCTCTTGGATGAAATACTGATAGAAGTTTCTACCTATAATGTTGTCGAACTTTGTAAGGGACTAACTTCTGCCTTTCTCTTGGCTTCAAGAGAAAATCTATCTATAGATAGAAAGTTCATCAAAGTTTCACACCAATGCATTTTAGCTTCCACATGAAACAAGTGAGCATCGGAGCCCATCAGACACTCTTGAAATTGGCTCTTCATTGACCATACACTTATCATCAACAAAGTGTACATAAAGTCCATCTTTGGCAATCAACAGAACTAAAATTAAGTTCTTTTTGATATCCGGCACCTACAATGCATTTCTCAAGAGAATCACAATTCCATTTGCAGCCATAAGCTCAATTTCTCCTACTCCAATGATAGGATAAGAGGCATTGTTCGCACACACCACATGTCCTCCTTTGGATGCATCTTTCAAATACGAAAGAAATCTTTTGCATGAGGTTATGTGCTTTGAAGTACCACTATCAAAAAACCAATCCGAATCAGCCTCACTCACAACCATACATTCACAATGCAAAGATGCATCATAATGACATGTAAGAACACATGCATTTAGCAAGCTTTCTACACTTGCTAATGGTATGACTAGCCTTTAGGCAATATTTACATCTCTTCTTCTTTTGCAAATCACCATCATTAGAGGAATGAGTGGAAGAGCAAGCGTGAGGCTTTGGTTTTGATGAACCCAAAGCTGAACCATAATTGCTTTTCCCCTTTTGTGAGATAGAAACTACTTGCATTCCGTCAATCAAACCACTTTTATTCACTCTAGATTGCTCTTCTTGAAAAAGAAGAGACACAACCTCATCAAATGCATACATATTAGGATCTGCTTTTGCAATCAAACAGAGTGTTGTAGAAAAGCTTTGAAAATATTCCAGTAATCATTTCAACAATGTAGAAACTAGTGATGCATCGAGATTAATCTCATCTATGTTTGCCAATTTCTCTTTCGAGCCCTTGATGCGTGTCACATACACATCCATTGACTCATTTTCAGCCATACATACATCCTCAAGTTGGTTCCTCAAGAATGCAACACATGCTTCATTACACACAACATACAAAGAAGCAAGAGTGTCCCATGCCCGTTGTGATGTGGCACATGACCGAATGTGTGGAACTATACGATGCTTCAAAGAAAGTGCAATGGATGCATGATCTTGAGCATGTTTTCCATCCCATCTAAGCTGCTCCTATGTAGGTGGAGAAGGAGAAACCACTTTACTTGAAGAAGAAGTTACATTTGTGATAGTCAACTCTGAAATAGAAGCACCTGTGTGTCTTCGATCTACATCTGCCACTATGTTCCAAAGTTGTTTTGCAACAAGAACATGCTTCATAATGTAAGACCACATTGAATAGTTAGTCCCATCAAGCTGGCTAGAATAGGGAAGACAGATGGCTAGAATAGCTCTCTCTATTGATGATGAACTAAATTGAAGTAAGACCTAAATAATATCCCTAAGTACAAAGTACCAGCACATATTAATGAATCATGTATGTGGTCACATGGGGAAAAAACCTCTAGCTAACACTAGAGTAAAAAAGTGCCCATGTATAGGGAAAAGGTTCACATCAAAGCTATTTGAGGAACACATACTCAAGTAAAACGTGCATTTAGGAAAGGATTCAATTCATGCATTGTTTTTGTCAATGTCATAAATGATTATACTCATACACTTCTTCATGCGCATAAACCTTTCATGACTACTTATAAGGCTTGTTTCATGTTTAATTATTTCTCTAACCTACTAGCATCACAAGGATCCTTTGACCATAGCATAGACTTAATTCCTGGTAGTTCTCCTCCTGCTAAAGCACCTTATAGGCATGCCCCACTACATCAAAAGGAAATAGAAAAACAAGTAAAAGACTTACTCCACAAAGGACTTAAAAGGAATAGTTCTTTCCCATTTGGAGCATTAGTTCTTTTAGTAGATGTAGAGGAGGTACTGGGGTATCCACTTTTATCAAAAGTAGAGAATAAAGGTTAAAGACATCCAGTACGTCGCCTACTCAAGGGGGGTTCTCTTTAGGGCAATATACCCTTTAACATTTATGTGAGCAGACAGAAGAATTGTACATACTCTAGAAATATTAATCAATGAATGACTACAGAAGACCATATACTTCTTGATTCGAATCAGATGATTACAAGGTTGGGTAGAGTGATGCTCAATGGTGCAAGCTTAGGGCTAACATGCCACCCTAAAAGTAAATAACCTCAATGCAACAGAGTCTTCCCATCAGTTTAAGGGGCCAATTATATGCAGAATAACCCAGAACAATTTAAATGGTAAACAATTTCTCAAGAGAATAGAGCTGAATCAACACACTGACTCACAGAAAAGAAAAAAAAGGAATTCAAGCTACTCTCTTACACTATAGCGCTCATAGCCCTCCACTGAGAAGCCTACCCTCTGTATACACACTACAGAGTAGCTCCTACAATAGGCTTGAAATCACCAAGTGTAAGAGAGGACTTCTGCACGTATGCACGAACCATTGTATCTCTAAAAATTGTACCCGCCATGAGCACAAATCCATTGTTTTTATAGGCCCCAATAGGCCAAGAGGGCCTTGCCGAATCTTTCACGTCCACTGATCATGCGTCGGTTGATTGCCCAAAATTGGAGGGTAGGTCAAATATTCCACTTGATTTGAATTAGATCCAAAAAATAGGTAGTCACAGTGAATGGTTGGTGGCAATAGTATTTGCTCCGCTTCCACTTTTTATCACACACCCTTTTGTAGTCAAATTGAGATCCTTACTTTGTGTTGCCGGTGATTTAGAAACACCAGTTGAGTGTGAGAAAGGAGGATGAATAATGATTTTAATTCCACCAATCCCAGAGCCATGACAACCAGTACACTTCGATGAAGATCCTGACTTTGAGCCAGTGCCTGTACACTTTGAACACAGCACATTCCTAGAGAGGGAGAGCTTCTAGGAAGTGCCATTGCATAACTCTTCCAATGACACATTCAGAGGATGTACTACATCTTCCCCCCTCCTTTGCCTCCTACTCCCTGATCGCATTTCTTTGGGGTCTCCCATGTGCCCTCGTTGTGCCGTAAAAGGGCACCCAGTTTTCTTGCATTGGGTCTGATTGTCTGTTTGTGACCAAAATAGTGCCTGTGGCCCGCAAGGATGCAAGCCATATTTTCATTATCATAGGTTACAAATACATTTCTTGCAGCACATACAATGAAGTCAATGGCTGCCATTCGTGATGAGTATCCTGTAAATGGAGCAAGTTCTCCTTCCAACGCTAGTGATTCTTTGGTATGATAGTTTGGAAACATCTGCTTCAGTGAAGCTAGAGTGTCTTCACCGCCATAGTCATCTCCTGATACCACATAAAGATGTGAATCATTCCGAAAACCCAAAGCCCTCAGCATTATACCCACCTCTTCTGGAGTAAGGGAACATCTCCCATTTCTTCCCTCTCTGTCTGGGTTTCGTGTATGTATGGGGTGCATGTCTGTGTGAAGGTGTGTGAGAGAGTGTGAAGGAGTGTGTGTATATGGGTGTGTGTGTGAGACGGTGTGTGTGTGTGTGTTTGAGGGTGTGTGCGGAAGTGTGTGTGTGTGAGTATGTGTGAGCGTGGTGTGTGCATGAGTATGTGTGTGGGAGTGTATGTGGGTGTGTGTGTGTGTGTATAGCATGCAGTGTGTGAGGGGGCGGGGAAGTCAGCGGGGATGGTGGCAGGGATTGTGGGGGAAGCAAGCGGGGGTGGCGGAGGGGCGCGGGGGAGTAGGCGGGGTAGTGCGGGGGGGTCAGCGGGGGGGGGGTCAGCGGGGTGGCGGGGGGCTGCGGGGAGGGGTCAGCGGGGGGGGGGGGGGGGTCAGCGGAGTGGCGGGGGGCTGCGGGAGAGTGGGGGGCCTGCGGGGGGGTCAGCGGGGTGGCGGGGGGCTGCGGGAGAGTGGGGGGCCTGCGGGGGGGTTGGCGGGATGCGGGAGGGTGGAGAGAGAGAGAGAGAGAGAGAGAGAGAGAGAGAGAGAGAGAGAGAGAGAGAGAGAGAGAGAGAGAGAGAGAGAGAGAGAGAGAGAGAGAGAGAGGGAGAGAGGGAGAGGGCACGCGGGGGCGGGATGGCGGGGGGCTGCGGGAGAGTGGGGGGCCTGCGGGGGGGTTGGCGGGATGCGGGAGGGTGGAGAGAGAGAGAGAGAGAGAGAGAGAGAGAGAGAGAGAGAGAGAGAGAGAGAGAGAGAGAGAGAGAGAGAGAGAGAGAGAGAGAGAGAGAGAGAGAGAGAGAGAGAGGGAGAGAGGGAGAGAGGGAGAGGGCACGCGGGGGCGGGATGGCGGGGCTGCGGGAGGGTGGGCTTAGGGATGCGGGAGGGTGCACAGAGAGAGAGAGAGAGAGAGAGAGAGAGAGAGAGAGAGAGAGAGAGAGAGAGAGAGAGAGAGAGAGAGAGAGAGAGAGAGAGAGAGAGAGAGAGAGAGAGAGAGAGAGAGAGAGAGAGAGAGAGAGAGAGACAGAGAGAGAGAGAGAGGGGGAGAGGGAGAGAGGGAGAGGGCACGCGGGGGCGGGATGGCGGGGGGCTGCGGGAGAGTGGGGGGCCTACGGGGGGGTTGGCGGGATGCGGGAGGGTGGAGAGAGAGAGAGAGAGAGAGAGAGAGAGAGAGAGAGAGAGAGAGAGAGAGAGAGAGAGAGAGAGAGAGAGAGAGAGAGAGAGAGAGAGAGAGAGAGAGAGAGAGAGAGAGAGAGAGAGGGAGAGAGGGAGAGAGGGAGAGGGCACGCGGGGGCGGGATGGCGGGGCTGCGGGAGGGTGGGCTGCGGGATGCGGGAGGGTGGAGAGAGAGAGAGAGAGAGAGAGAGAGAGAGAGAGAGAGAGAGAGAGAGAGAGAGAGAGAGAGAGAGAGAGAGAGAGAGAGAGAGAGAGAGAGAGGGAGAGGGGGAGAGGGCACGCGGGGGGCGGGATGGCGGGGCTGCGAGATGCGGGAGGGTGGAGAGAGAGTGAGAAAGAGAGAGAGAGAGAGAGAGAGAGAGAGAGAGAGAGAGAGAGAGAGAGGAAAAGGAAAAAAAAAGAAAGGGGGAGAGGGCACGCGGGGGCGGGATGGCGGGGCTGCGGGAGGGTGGGGCTGCGGCATGCGGGAGGGTGGAGAGAGAGAGAGAGAGAGAGAGAGAGAGAGAGAGAGAGAGAGAGAGAGAGAGAGAGAGAGAGAGAGAGAGAGAGAGAGAGAGAGAGAGAGAGAGAGAGAGAGAGAGAGAGAGAGAGAGAGAGAGAGAGAGAAAGAAAAAAAAAAAAGAAAGGGGGGGTCACACGTAGAGAGAGAGAGAGAAAAAGAGAAAGAAAAATGGGAGAGAGGGAGAGGGATCGAGAGAGGAGGAAAGAGAGAGGGAGGGGGGAAGAGAGGGGGAGGGAGAGAAAGAGAGGGAAAGAGAGAGAAAGAGAGAGAAAGAGAGAGAAAGAGAGAGGGGAAGAGAGAGAGAGAGAGGGGGGAAGAGAGAGAGAGAGGAAGAGTGTGAGAGGAGAAAAGAGAGAGAGGAAGAGAGAGAGAAAGACAGCGGGGAGAGAGTGCGAGACCGAGAGAGAGGTAAAGAGAGCGAGGGAGAGAGAGCGAGAGAAAAAGGGAGAAAGGGAGGGGGTAGGCCGTGAGAGAGAGAAAAAGGGAGGACGAGAGAGAAAGCAAGGCCGAAAGAGAGAGGAAAAGAGAGTAGTAAAACAATTTAACCGAGGTGGCACCGAAAGTGAAAGTAACAGTTGCTAAGAACTCAAATTTGCCAGTTGTAATGGAACAGAGCACTCTCTGATGCTGTAGCCCAAGGCACCTGAGAGCTTTTCTCCCAATCTCGGCAACCGTTACTTATCTAAAGAGATATCACAGGCCTACAAGTTACAAAAAATTGCCTTTCCATTGCTTGACTTTTTCTTCTATCTTCTTCGGTCCTCCTGCATGCCTAGGGGTACTACAGACCCCCACATCAAACTTTTGCACCGTCCTTGGTGCAATTTCTCCCTTATTCTACTTATTTCAAAGAGATCTAGTTTTGCTGCAATTACTGTAAAGAAACACGGTATGTACAAGGAATGAAGTGCTCCCATTTTGACCTATTTGAGATACTTCTTTACCCTGGAGATATTGACCAGGGGAATCCTTTTACCCTGCAGATCTTCCAGATGCACTGCGCCCTGTGGCCATACTTTGATTACCTTATAAGGTCCTATCCACTTGGGTGCCAATTTAGTTTGAATTGGTGGAACCTGATGCACTAAAACCATGGACCCTTCTTGAACTTCATTCGATCTCAGATACCTGTCATGTAATCTCTTGCGCTCTTCTTGTGTCACCAGAAGTTTCTGCATTGCCCCTTCTCTGTACTCTTCTAATGCCACCAATCTCTGAATGGGGGGTTCAAGTCCAATGGTTTTGATTCCTATTTCCTTTCTGATAATGAACTCAAATGGTGCCAATGCCTCTTTTCCATAAACTAAGCGAAATGGAGTCTCGCATGTGGTTCCCCTCTTCGTGGTTCTGAAAGCCCAAATTGCACCAATTAGTGCTAGTGGCCAAGAGCTTTGATGATGAAAAGATAATTTGCGAAGTAGTCCAATCAAAATCTTATTGGAACTCTCTGCTTGGCCATTTGCCCTTGGGTAATAGGCACAAGATTTTGTATCTGTCAAATATAAACTGGAGCAATTGATTTACAAAATGTGTGCCCCTGTCACTAGTAATTTCCAGAGGGCAACCAAATCTTGAGAAAATACGTTTATACATAAATTTAGCTACTGTTAAAGCCGTGTAGTCCACAGTAGCTTTAGCCTCTATCCATTTAGTGGCATAGCATGTGGCCATCAAAATATACTTTTTACCTCCTGGTTGCCCAGTTGGGATAATTGGCCCTATGAAATCAAGACCCCATCGTTCAAATGGGAGCCATCCTGTAGATATGACCAATGGTTGGAAATTCAATCTGGTTGGCGCGGGAGCACACCTCTGGCAGATGTTGCATTCTTTAGAAAACTTGATTGCATCCTTGAAAATATGAGGCCACCATAAACCTTTGTGGATGATTTTATGAGCCAATTCTTCCCCCTTTAGATGTTCTTCATTGTGTGCAGCCTCTAGCAGAAGATTTACCTCCTCTGGATAGACACACCTTCTCAATATATCATCTTGACAGTATTTATATAAATTTCCATTTATAAGAGAATATGCTTTGGTTTTCAGGAGCAATCTTCTCTTTTAATACCTGTTGCCTTTTCGCTCATTGCCGTCCTGGACACTTGATCTGCCATGTAGTGCTCTTTTCCTGGCTTAATATGAATATCAAAATTAAATTCTTGAAATAGGAGTAACCATCTCCAAATCCTTCCAGCTACTCTAGGCTTGTTTATCAAATACTTCAAGGGCTGATGATCAGAAATAACAATGAAATGTACACCAAGGAGATAATGTCGGAATTTCTGAAGAGCAAATACAATAGCCAAACCTTCTCTTTCCGTTGTACTGTAATTTCTTTCAGCTTGGTTGAGTAATCTGCTGGCATAAGAGATAGGTCTATCCACTTTGTGAGATGATCCTCAACTTTAGTTCACAAAATGCTTTGTCGGCTTCAGCACTCCATGAGAAAGGAATCTTTTTACTGGTAAGCCTTGACAAGGGCTTAGCAATTTCTGAATACATCCTAATGAATCTTCTGTGATACCCTGCATGGCCCAAGAAACTTTGCACTTCCTTTGGGCTTTGTGGAATTGGCATGGAAAGAATAGTTGTAACCTTTGCAGGGTCAACAGTTATACCTTCAGCAGATACTATGTGACCAAGAAGAGTACCCTTAGTGACCAAAAAGTGACATTTATTAGGATTCAATTTCAAACCTCTTTTGAGACATCGCTCAAAAATTTCTTTTAAATTTTCCAAATGGTCATGGAAATCTTGAACTGCAGCTCTTTTATCTGTTCCTGAAAATACTGAAAAGTCATCCATAAAAATTCGTAGAAATGTTGTTAACCATTTGCCCAATATCAGATACATCGTTCTATTAAATGAAGCCGGTGCATTCTTCAAACCAAAAGCCATTCGAGTATAGACATAAGTGCCCCAGGGAGTGACAAAGGCTGTTTTGTCCCTATCATCAGGATGGATCACTATCTGATTGTAGCCACTAAAACCATCCAAGAAACTATACAAAGTGTGACCAGCTACTTCCTCAAGTACTTGCTCTGTGAAGGGCTGAGGAAATCCATCTTGAATAGTCACTTTATTCAAAGCACGGAAATCAACACATACCCTTATTTTTCCACGATTTTTCTTCGGCACAATAACCATAGAAGAAAGCCACCTGGAATGTTCTACTGGCACAATTATAACTGCTTCTTCTAATTTTGTAATCTCTGCTTTTACCGCCTCTGCATACTTCGGATTGAGTCGATATGGCCTACTTCTTACAGGTGCAGCTCCCTCAACCAAGGGTATCCGATGTAATCCAAGCTCTTCTGGTATTCCTGTTAGATCTTTGTAGGACCATGCAAAGACACTTTTGTAAGTAAAGAGCAAAGAAGTTACCTTCTGTAGTAAATTAGGATAATGCCACAACCAGGATGCCAAATGGACTACTTGAGGGTTCTCTTCATCCCCTAAATTTACTTCTTGAACCAATGTTTCAGGACTGGCCTTGTTTGATAAATCATATGCAGGAGTGGAGTTTAATTTATATTCTGCAACATGTTCTTCCATCCATCCTTGAGGTATATCTGAGAAAGGAAGATCTTCTCTGCCCTTAGGTTCAAAATCTTCTACCTCTGATACTTTTATCTGGGTTGCTTCCTCAAGGCTTGTGCTTTCCTACAATTGCTCATTCTCCAACACCTTGTGGTCTTCATTGCCCTTTCTTGTAATTACCTTATCTGCAACTTCTTCCTCAATTTCATTAATCTCCACTGTGCAACACTCTGCACTTCCCATCATCCAATTTAACAATGTATCCTCTTCTTGGGGTAGAGAGGGCATTACCTGAGTGTCCACAGTATATC
Source organism: Ceratopteris richardii (assembly GCA_020310875.1). Taxonomy (NCBI): domain Eukaryota; kingdom Viridiplantae; phylum Streptophyta; class Polypodiopsida; order Polypodiales; family Pteridaceae; genus Ceratopteris; species Ceratopteris richardii. Next base: position 113,452,771 of record CM035409.1, on the reverse strand, counting down.
CAGTAGTTTTTCCTGAGTCGAATCCTTCTTCCAAATGTAGTTGCAGTTGGCTATTGGTATTTGTTGAAATCCATAGTTTATTTTTTCCCCAATCTTGCAAAGCTTTTGCTTGTCTCAGCCAAGGTCTCCCCAGGAGTAGAGGGTAAGAAGTCTCCTGTGGAAGTGCAATAACAACAAAATCTAGAACAAAATGGTAGCCCTGTACTACCATCAGTACCTTCTCAATAATGCCCAGTGGCGCAACCCGATGTTGATCTACCAATGTAACTGTGAATGGTGCCAACTTGGTGGGGTTCAATTTCAGCTTCTTCATTGTAAAATCTGGCATTAAATTGATACCAGAGCCTCCATCTATGATCACACCTGTGAGAGTTTCATCCTTTATACAAACAGATAATCTTGAACTTTGGTAGTCTGCTAAGGGTGCAGGGGGAAAATCAACCATGAAACCATCTATACTAGGTGATTGGACCAAGTGAGCAGAGTGTATAATCTCATATAGACTAACCTTGTGATGAATACCTTTCAAGATCTGTTCAATGTTTACCTCATGAGTGTTTTCTTGCAGACTTGTTGGTTGGCCCTTTAGAGAAGTAGTCATCTTATTATAAGCTCCTTCAATTTGTGCTTGGTCCTTCCATCCAGACTCCTTATCTTCCTCTTTATCTTGAAATCCTTGTTGTTCATCTCTCTGGGTTGCAGCTGCTTGCCTAGCTCTAGTCATCATGGGCACTGTAGAGGATGAAACAGCATAAGTCTGAGTGGTTTTTCCTTCTTCATGTGGAGAGACTGCAATCATATGAATTGGAGCAGTACGACCTCTTGGGCAAGCTTTGGTATAATGATCCTTGGCCTCTGGACAATGTTGACAAGGAGGTGCATCTTCTGGGAGGGAACACCTATTTTGCATGTGGCCATATTCACCACAACGATAGCACATCAAGGGTCTATTATATCTAGGCTTTGCAGGCCTATTCTCCTCTATATTCGATGTATTTGAAGTACTAGCATAGTATGAATCCAAAGTTTGAGGGTTACCTCTCTGCTGTGTACCCTTGAGGTAATAGCAATCTCTGGCTTCATGAACATCTTTTCCACAAAATTGACAGCTTACCTTGTTAGGGCAATTAGCATTGGAATGTCCATTGTTATTACAGATCGTGCACCAAATTTGTCTCCTTGTATCTTGTGTGGTCTTCAAATCTTCTAACTCACGGCGAAGTTGGGCTACTTCATCATCCATGCGTCGCAGTGGTGGCAAGACCTTCTCTTCTTGTTGATTTTGTTGCATTTTTAATGCCTACAGTTCCCTCCTTAGTTGCTCAATAGGATCCAGGTCTGCAGCATACTTAGGTTGTGTATCCCCTTCAAAATTTTGCCTTGCTTCTTCAATGCGTGATGCTGCTGCAACAAAATCATTGAGGGTGGCATCCAATCTAAGAGACTCACGAAGCTTCTACTGAGATGACCTGGGTAGAGCCTTCTCTATCCACTTTTTAACCAAAAAGTCACCTGGAGCATGTGGCAGACGTGCAACAAGTGCTTTTGTTCTAGTGTGAAGTTCATGAAAGGATTCACCTGATCTTAGCTTCAAATTCTCTAGCTGATCTAGAGCTCTTTCTGAAGAATCACTTGGTCGGAATGTCTGTGAGAATGCCGCCTTCATAGCCTCCCATGTAGTGAAATGGCCATCTGCATATTGACTATACCATTTATCTGCAAGACCCTCCAATGTGGATGGAAAAAGTGCCAGCATTGCATCCTCTCTATTTTGCAGACCTCTTCCA
>CM035409.1:113295984-113445984 GCA_020310875.1 Ceratopteris richardii | reverse complement strand
CATTCTTTTCTTTGGATGGCTATTTTCTATAGGAAGTTTGTTTGAAATTTTTCTTATTTAGTATCGCCTCCTACTTTCTTATTGAAAAAGAAAATAAAATTTGCATGGGGACTTCAACAACAATTCTTTGAAAAATACAAACATGCACTTTCACATGCATCTTTTTTACAGTTACCTATTTTTCCTTAAACATTTCATGTTGGTATTTATGCTAGTGGCTCAGGAATAAGTGCTATTTTAATTCAAAATGATCATCCTATTGCATTTGAGATAGGAAGCTTAAGCCTTAGAAAAGAATTATAGTACATATGATAAAGAATTGTGAGCAATTGTGCATGCTTTGTGAATTTGGAAACACTACCTTATGAGATTTGAGGTATTAATCAAAATGATCAATAGGATATTAAGAATTTATTAAATCAACCCTTAATTTTTGATCAACATCTTAAATGTGCTTCATTCATTCAAAATTTCCAACCCATGATGCAATATCAACCAGGTAAAGGAAATGTCAAAGTCGATGCTCTTAGCCATTTTCCTTCACATTCTGTTGTTTTGCATCATATTTCTACCATCCAAATTCATTCTTTTCAAGAAATGATTACCACTTATGCATCTGATTTGTATTTCTCACTTGCATGGCATGACTTCAATAATTGTGCACCTTTATCTGGTGAACAATATACATTTCATCATGGTTTACTTTATTTTCAACATAGATTGTGCATAACCAAGGTTTTAAAGATTTTTTCATCAAAGAAATGCATGAACCATCTTACATGGGTCATAGAGGCATATAGAGCACCTTTTTTGCTTGCAAATATTTTTTCTTTTTGCCATACATGGAAAAAGATATTCCAAATTATGTTTCTCAATGCATTGTATGTCGATGTGTAAAATGTCATCATGGTGAACCATTTGGATTATTAGTGCCACTTCCCATTCTGAATGAACCATGGGAACAAATCTCTATGGATTTTATCACAGGTCTTCCTATCACTTCATCACATAATCATATGATTTGGAAAATAGTTGATAGATTTAGTAAATATGCATATATCATTCCTTGTAGAAAAACTTATCTACTCCTCAGGCTGCAAAAGTATTCATTAAATTAATTTTCCCACATCACGAATTTCCTAAAGTAATGTTATCTGAACATGATGTTAGGTTTTGTAATCATTTTTGGGTTCCCTTATTTCAACGTTTGGGTTCTAAAATAGATTTTAGCTCTGCATGTTATTCCAGAAGTAATGGACAAAGTGAGGCTACAAACAGTACTATTCTTGATTTATTGCATTGTTATTCATTAGATAATCCCACTAACTGGGATGAAAAGTTTCCATTGCTTTAATGTGCTTAGAATAACACCACACACACCACTATCATGTCACTTATTCAAATTGACATTCTGATGGCTGATTCTATTGCTCAAGGTCATATTTGTATACTTCACAATGTTCACAAGCACATTAGGAAAAGTCCACAACGTTATACACATAATGTCAATACAAAATGATTAGCCAAGGAATTTAAGGAAACTAATCTTGTATGGTTGTGTATCTTTAAAAGATGTCTCAAAAATATTTTGTAGCATCCAAAAATTAAATTTGCACCACACTATTATGGACCATTTTGCATTATACAAAAAATCAGCGATAATTCATTCAGATTAGATATCCCATCGCATTGGAATATACATAAATCTTTTCATATTAGTTTAACTAAACGCTCTAAAGGCACTTTACCACTCACTCCACTTCTTGATGACCCTCCTTTAATTGAAGAACAATATGAAATCTTAGTTCCTGAGACAATAATTGATCATGATGTGACTACTACATGTAGAGGTACTCAATATCATCGATATTTAGTTAAGCACAAAAATCACTCTATTGAAGAATTTCAATGGATACATAAAACACAATTAATGCCCCATTATGACCACTTAATCTCTTCATATCATACACTAACACATTAATGTAATGCTTCCATGAACATTTCCATCCATGCATTTTTACATCGAACATGCTTATTTTCGTTCAATGATGGAACATGTGATTGGCCATCCATGTTTAATTTTATTTTATCAACTGATGTCAATTGCTTTTTCAACTAAGGGGCATGTTATGAATTATGGAATGTGTTGAACAAAGAATTCTTGGAGTGTTAATTTATTAATGTATTAATGTGTTTTGATGTTTTTGATATAGCAGCTAAAGGTTTGTGAGGGTGTGAAAGGCATGAAAGGGGGGACATCAATAATCCCATTTATAATTTATATAGCCTGTAAATAAACCTATGTAGAGGGTCTATTGTTAGAAATAATTACTAAAGTAGTGGTTAGAATAAGGGTCATTGTAGATGACAATTTCTTATATTAAAAGCAAAGGATGGTCATATGAATTTTGCTAGTTTGCTATGCCTACAGAAATCTAAAATGGTGTCCTTTGTGCCCAAATTTTGAAGCACCTCATAAACATGTCTTTGAATGTTGTATTTTGGGGAAAATGTAGCATTCTTCCTTTCCAAAAGATGGTTCAGTTTGAGCTACTTAGAAATTGTAGCTTATTCATAGTATGTATGTAGTCCTATGCAAAAATCTTCTTTAGGGAACTTCCTTTACTTGATGACCTTTATTGATTATTTCTCCAAGCATGTATGGGTGTATCCACTAAAAGAAAAGTGAAAAGTGTTTATGTGCTTTAAATAGTTTTTGGTCTGGGTAGAAAATCTATCAACATGTAAAATGAGCACCCTCCATTTTGATTGAGGGGAGAGAATATACATCTTTTGACTTTAATGAATTTTGGGCTGAAAATGTGATTAAACATCAATGTACAATTCCATATACACCTCAACATAATCGAGTTGTTGAAAGGAAGAAGAGGTCACTCATGGATATGGCGAGGTGTATGGTCAAGAGTCAAGGTTTACCACATAGTTTCAAGCTTCATGAGGTTGTTATGTGTGCAACATATGTACTTAATAAGTTTCACACTAAAGCATTGCAATCTATCACTCCATTTAAGGCTTGGCATGCTCACAAGACATCTGATGCTCACTTGCATGTTTTTGGTGGTTTGGCATATGCATTAGTGTATGAACAAGAACACAAGAAATTGGATGATAAAGTAGAGAAATGGATTTTCGTTGGGTATAGTTATGAAAGCAAAGGCTATCGCTTGTATCATCTACAAACTTAATGCATTTTGGTTAGCCATGATGTTGTTTTTATGGAAGATACTTTTCATCCATTACTTTCATGTACTAAGGAGATTTTAGTTACCTCCAAAGATGTGTATGATACTTTGCTACCTCTTTTTAGATGTGGAGAATCTAGTGCTAGTCCATATGAGGGAATTTTGCAGCCTTTAGAGGTTTCACATGATGACATAGATCATTCCATTTCTGATAAGAAAAAACTATGCCTAAATGGCTCGTGTAGACTTTGTGAGATAACAAATTGGATGTAGATTTTTCATATGGTACTGATCATTTGGGATCTCATAGGTCTTTTTTTGCATTAGATTGCTATGCTATGGATGTCTCTAGCATTTTTTATGAGAATGAGCCTGTTTTGTTTGAGGAAGCATGAAACTTTAAAAATTGGATGGCTACTATGCAATAAAAATATGATGCTATTATAAAAAATGGTACTTGGTCTTTATGTGACTTGCCTCTTGGCTAGACCATTGGGAGGAAGTGTGTATACAAGCTCACATGTAAGCCTGATGGAATAGTTGACAAGTATAGGGCTAGGCTTGTTGCAATAGGTTATGCTCAAGAAAAAGGAATTGCTTTTGATGAGACCTTTGCACCTTTATGTCAAATGACTACTATTCATAGCATCTGTGCATTTGCAGCTCATCAAGGTTGGAACATACATCAGTTGGACATGAAAAATGCATTTCTAAATGGTGACTTGCATGAAGAAGTGTATGTTTTTCAACCCTATGGTTTTGTGTAGAAAGGACATGAAAACAAAGCGTGCCTATTGAAAAAGGAATTAACAAGCACCATGTGCTTCTTATGAAAAGATATATGCCTACTTGATTGCACATGGTTTTGAGAAGATTCCAACCAAGAGCACCTTATACATTAGGCCTACAAATGATGTGCTTCTGATCATTGTTGTCTACGTTGATGACATGCTACCCATTGGTCCTAATGAGAAGCATATTGTTGATTTTAAGGTTTATTTGCATGCTTCATTTGAGATGTAGGATTTGGGGCATTTGCTTTGGGAATTCAATTTATGGAAGTTCATGGCAGACGAACTATGTATCAAAGAAAATATCTTGACACATTATTGCAACATTTTGACCTAGATATTGAGTTTTTTTCTCACTGATGAGTAGGCTTATGTATTCCCCAAGTGTCAAGCATTGGCAGGCAGTTAAGTGCATCTTTTGCTACTTGAGTGGTATAAGGCTACTCGAATTGTTTTATCCCAAGGGGGAATCACTACCTCTAGATTTACATGCTTTCTTTTGAGTCTGACTTGGTTGGTTGCTATGACACGTCTACCCCCTAGTGGTTTTCGCTTCATGCGTGGTAGCTCATGCATAATTTTGTTGAGAAAGAAACATTCTATTGTGGGCACTTCTAGTTGTCAAGCTGAATATAGGGTGGCTTTCATAGAAATTGTTGAGTGTGTGTGGCTCACACAACTTATGGCAGATTTGGGTGTTGGTCAATCTTCTACCACCATCATGTTCACTGAGAGTTAGAGTGCATTGGGTGTTGCAAGGAACCTTTTGTTCCATGCTCACACTAAGCACATTGAGGTGCTTAGTAGTATGTGTGTGAACACATTACGACCACCAAGGCACTTTTTTCCCTCTTTAGGAGGTTTTTTCCCTAGTTTATATATATGCATATAACCCTAATGGTCACTTATCTTTGTACATTCTCTTAGTAATGAATACAATATTTTGTGTTGTGCTCCAAGCTTCATCTTGTTCTTTCTATTGTTTGCATGCTTTCACAAACCTCAAACTCCCAGAAAAATAATGGCATACAAATGTAATAAGGAAAAAACAACCACAATGGCCATCCGGAAATCACACAACATATAGTATGTGGGTTTTAGAGATGTGGATCATTCCTCTTCTAACTCACATAGCCATTCTTTCACTAGTCATTAAACAACATAAACTACTCACAATCAAAGAGCATGCACTACATTAAAAACATTGCTTTTAAGAACTTCAAGGTAGTTGCACCTTGTGCTCTTGTCATTCATGCATTTGTTTTGAAATAGCACATATAAAATTGTGTATATATACATATTTTTTCTTTTCCTTTACATATTCAATACTAGGATTGGCCACTTAGAACTCCATGTGGTTTTCTTCCAAGAAATTAGGAATACAAAATGGATATCATTTTGCCATAACCATGTGCCTTCATACACAAATTTTCTTTTGCACGATACTTGATCATTTGATCTTCAAGTATGCATCCAATATATGGCCATGTTACATGGTCTTCAACATGACATGGTTGTTCCATTCCTATGCACAAGAGTGCAACGTTTTATGTGAGGATACTTCACATTTATATTTGGATTCTCCATGAAGATTTTCTTTCATATGACCACCACTCATATACTCACAAATTTTACAAGAGAAATGGCATCATGTTCCTCTTCTAGACAACTAATTATTGGCAAGCTCATGCCAAACTAATGCCTCCAATATAGGGCCATGTTACATGGTCTTTCCTACGTCATGTTTGTTCCATTCCTATGCACAAGAGTGAAAATTTTTATGTGAGGATACATCAAATTTATATTTTGATTTTCCATGCAGATGTTTGTTCATATGACCACTATTTGTATACTCACAAATTTTACAAGAGAAGTGGCATCATGTTCGTCTTCTAGATAAGTAATTATGACAAGATCAGGCCAAACCCATGCATTACCCTAAAGAGTCCCCATGTGAATATTTCCACAATTGGTCTCTACTAATGTCCATTTTCTTTTAAGAGGTGGAGATAGCTTGATCTCTTTTATTTGTCACATGCACAACTTGAGTCCACAATCATTTTAGTTTCAGTTATATCACTTCATTTATTTCTCTTTTGAGGTTACACATAAAAGATATTAAAAGATCTAAAACGATCACTAACAAGTTGCAATCTACTTGTCTAGAGGTTTTTCTCGCTATCAACTATATTATTACAAGGCACCTATCCATCACATCACCTTTTATTTGATCATTAAAACCCACACTTATATCATACAACCACCAAAACTTTTGTCAAGGATGAAATTAAGTAGGGAGAGAGGAGTGTTGGAGGAAGCTTAGAAAGTGGCAAAAACTGATTGAATATTAGTCAAAGGGTGAAGGATATTTTCAAAGTGAAGTATAAGCATGAAAGTGAATAAGGAAGCTTTCTACTAATTTTTCGCACCTTAAATCCCTCCTTACAATATGTGTTTCCCAATTTTTTTAACCCAAAATGCTTGTGAAGATGCATTTTTTGGCACAAATCCAAATTTTGCAAAGGTTCAGCCACATTCTAAAAGCGGACAAGTACTCAAGATTCAAGGGCAAGATTAATGTCTCCACAATAAGTTGTTTTATTTTTAAGACATAGCTTTTACCTCCAAATAGCCTATGCATACTAATTTCAAGCTTAAGCCAGATATTATAATGTGGAAAGACCTCTTCAAGAATCCATAAAGTCAAAGAGTTCTCATATTTTAGGGTTAGATTAATGAGTCTAGAACTTTTATGGGCTTGTAATTATCTTCTTGAGCAATAGAGAGGTTCTTGAATAGCTTTTCTCTTGTCTAGTCAATAGTGTATATTCATACATGTGTGTCAGTGCCTACATACATGCTTGATCTCTCTCTCTCTCTCTCTCTCTCTTTGGATGCTTGTACTTTCATCTTGCTACATGATGCCTTAATATCATTGATTGGCCGCTTCATAGATTACATCATATCTCTTATTCTCTATCATGTGTACTAGATAGCCCTGCTTAATGTTAGTAAATCAGTTGAGGGTGTAGGTCTATGATGTGAACAAGCTATTTTACAACTTGAGGTGTGTCCTGATGCTTGGCAATAATTTCCAACATCTTACATGATCTAAAATATATAGATATACTTTCAAGCCACATTTGGAAGTGCTAACATGCCAAGCGATACTTGTTATAGCTAGCGACTCCATCTCAAAACTAGCAAAACTTGACAATTCAATCCTGTTTTGTAATACACAAAATTCATACCAACTCGAACTCTTGTGAACTTAATGTCCTCAAAAAGCTCTCAAGAAAAGCTCTTTATTAGTAAGCTAAAAATCGGTTAAATTAGATAGCTAAGTCGATTGTAGCACTCATCCAAAGTTGATTGTGTGCTAGGTGGTCAGTGGCTAGAAAAGTGACTAAAAGTACCACTTTGGGGCTTCCCAAATATTTATATGGGATACTTTCCTCTAACTTGAGTTTACATGCTGTGCAAAATTTAGAGAACACATGTTAACTAGAAAGAATAAATTTCAATAACAACTGAAACTTTTAAATGCCAAGAAAAAAAATGCCATTTAGTAAGATTTCACTTTTTTAGAGGTGAATATTCTATTTCTTTATAGGTTTTTGCTGCTTCTTTTGAAATGCGAGATATTGGAAGCATATATTTCTTTTCCCTTCGTTATGTTCTCTTCTTTCTCTACTCCTCTCTTCTCACATGGAAAACTAGATGAAGGGAATGTGAGAGACGTGAAAGATAAGAAGCATATGTGAGCAAACATTATTACACATGCATTAATCTATATACATCTACAAACATCATAAATGTACATACTAAGCTATTGCGTTAGTAATAACTTGCTAAACAGCTAAGATGAAATAGAAAAACAAAGGGTTACTTGTGTATATCTTTGATGATGATCATCCAAGCTTCATCTCCTCTCGGTTTATATTTCTTTGTCCTATATATGAGTCTCACCAACATGTCCTTAACCCTAAAGCCTTCATTTTAGTTTTCTCCCATAGCTTTAACAAAGGGATTAACCCTTTTTCTCTGGTTGTGATTTTTCTTGTAGTTTTCCTTTTTTCACATACTTCTCACATCCTCATGGCCTCATCATATGTTTAAACTGATTAGTTTCCACCTAAAAGAGAGATTTTATGGGATATGCATAAGCTCCCTAGCATCCTTAAACCATGCATTGTCTGACATGTGTGCTCTTGTTCCTGCGTTTAGATAATCATTGTCCATTGTGGTCATTTTTTCAACAAAATCATATAGGGTTATTGAAAGAATTCCTCGTTGTCTATAAAAAATGTAATCAAGCTCCTATCACCCTTGAGCCAACCGTCAAGCTCGGAGTTCCAACAAAGTGTTATGCACAGTTTCGACTAAGCTTGGTAACATGGAATGTTAGGATTGGGTTAAATACATCATGTAGTTTGAGAGTATCAAGTTGCATACAACCTATTGATGTCCTCGTTCAGACTCTCAAGCTAGTAAGAGATCTTGAGTGGAATTATCCTAACTTATCAAACTTGGTAGATAAATAAAATGTAGTTTAAGAGACACACTTTGAAGCTCCATTAGGAATTTATACTCAAAAGAAAAGACAAGAAGGAAACCTTGTGCTTTTCTTTACCCTCAAGAAACATGGAAAGATGCTAAAGAAAGTAGGACATGGACCCTATGTAATGCATTGCATATCACATACTTGAGCCATTCAATTAGAAACATTGGAAGGTGATGTTTTCCGGAGTGGTTGTAGAGTAAAATCTTACTAGGAATCACTGATTCTGGACATATTAAGATAATTACAAGCGACTATGAATAGGAAAGAAGATGAACAACAAATTAAAGCCTAGTGCTAAGAAGAATCCATAGAGTGTATACACCAAGAAATATTATTTATAAAGTATGTATACCAAAATATACATTCAAATGTACAAGAAGAGATTGAAAGGAGTCATTTTTAGAGACATAAGCCTTTTCGATGTCTGTGTCAAAGAAACAACTAGAAAAATCCAATCAAACACATAAGATCTTGTAAAACTATTGACTTAGGAAATTGATCTAAACTCCTAATAGATAGCGATGCCATAGCCAATGTGATGATGTAATTTCTTGTCTAGATTTTATAGGTCAAGAGTAAACCAATAGAATCCTATCTCAAAGGATTAGATGGAGCACAAACCTTATCTATAGCTGAACTTAAACTTGCCATGCAAATGGGAAAGGTCAAACTAAATGTAAGTCCTTAATCTAGAGGGATGATAACTTGATCAAATCACTCAATCTCAAATAAGACTAAATTAATGATAATTTGGTAGGCAAAAGTCTAGAAAATGGTGAAATGAGCCTCATGTAGGAAGCAAAGGATGAATTCGTTCCTCTTTTTTACTTCTTCTTTAGTCAATGGCATAATACCAAAGTCGAATCCATCGTTTCTTGATTCCTTCCTTGGGGCAAGATTTCAACTCAAATGACCACCTCTCTATTTTAAGAAGGTCACATGGAGAGCTATGAACTAAAGAGCACTTTCAGTCCCTTTTTGATAGTAAAGACTTGGGACAATTCCCGTATGGCAATCTGTTAACCATTAATTGCCAACAAGACACTACATTATCTCGTTGTCATGCACAACTACACTGCCTAAATATGTGTGCTCTACACCCAGGGGAGCAGGAGAGTCACAATATATATTAAGCATTTGAATTTCATGTTTTAGTAGCCAAAAATGATTTTCTAAAATCAAATGTCTTGAAAGGATGGCATCCTGAGATAATTTTAGTAAATCTTGGCCTCCTTGGGTAGATATTAACTGATGACTTAAATCCAACAATCACAAATCTTAGCCATGGCTAAAACTCATTAAGGAGCATATACCTGGATGCATTATGTGTGCATGTGTATGCATTATGTGTGCACGCGTGTATGCAAAATTATGTGTGCTTGTGTGTATATGTGTGTGTATTTGTGTGTGTATGTGTGTGTGTCTATGTGTATGTGTGTGTGTGTTTATGTGTGTGTGTATATGTGTGTGTGTATGCATATGTATGTGTATGTAAATGTGTGTGTGCACATATCTGGCTTCAACGAGATCTCTCTCTCTCTCTCTCTCTCTCGTTCTATTCTTGCTCTCGCATGTTAATCCCGACACAAATGTGCCGCCGAGAGAAATCAAACTTGTTTTTTTTTAACATTCCAGAGCGTCAGGATGATACTCGCAAAGGCATCAGGATGATCTCGCATATACTCGCTAAAACTCCGATATCTAAAATATGTAGCATACTCGATCTCATGTTTCGTAGGATATCGGCCATAATCCTTTTGCTGCATTGAAACAAATAAAAAAGATTAGTTGCTTGCATTTTAACTAAAATAAAAAATATACTCACAATAACACATATACTAACAAATGTAGCTACAAAACCATTATGGTCCATTTGGCTTAGGTGCGATGTATGGCCCGACTCCACTCTCGTCTTTGCAGGAGTATGCATGTGTGTGTATGTATGTGCGTGTATGTGTGTGTGTATGTGTGTATGCATGTGTATGTGTGTGTATGCATCATTATGTGTGTATGTATCTATGCGTGTATATGTGTGTGTATGTGTGTGTGTCTATGTGTATGTGTGTGCATCTATGAGTGTTTACGTATTTATGTGTGTGTATGTGTCTACGTGTGTGTATGTGTCTATGTGTGTATGTGTATGCATGTATATATGCATATGTGTGTGTATGCATTATGTATGCATATGTGTGTGTATTCATTATGTATGTGTATGTATGCATGTAATTATGTATGTATGCATATGCATATGCATTATGTATGCATATGTATGCATGTATGTGTATGTGTGTGTATGTCTCTCTATGTGTGTGTGTATTTATATACCTGGATGCATTATGTCTGCACGTGTATGCATTACGTGTGCATGTGTGTATGCAACATTACGTGTGTATGTGTGTGTGTGTGTGTGTCTACGTGTATGTGTGTGTGTGTGTGTGCCTATGTGTGTATGTGTGTGTGTGTGTAAGTGTGTGTGTGCGCATACCTAGTTTAAACAAGATGCATCTCAATCTCTCTCTCCACAATACAAGTGAAGGAGGGCTTAGTATCCATCGGACTTCCCTAATTTCACAATACATAAATAAATTATTGCTAAACTCTGACATTTGTAAGGAAAAAAATTGACTTCTTTATGCCACGCACATAGTGGTCCTTGGAACTTATTGCACGGCTTTTTGAGGTGGAGATAAGCAGGTATGTTTTCAATCGGAGAAAAATACTGACAATTCTTTGCGCGAGCGATTACTTATCATCGTATCGCACAAGCAATCACGAAAAAGATTCCTAGTTCAGACTCCAGGTCCGTTGGGCAATGAAGGTGGGAAAACCCAGAATTATTGCGATTATGATATAGGAACTTGAAATTTACTGCACGACTTTCGGAGATGGAGAATCCTCCCTTGGGGACGATATCACTTTCGCGTACAAAAATGATGAAAACGATTTTGTGAGCGAGAGATGGCGTAAAAGGGCTGTCTGTCGCACGACAAGTGTTTGAGTGAGAGACTACGGAAAAGAGCTGTCCGTTGGCCGACAATTACTCATCACGTTATCGCACAAGCAATCACGGAAAAGATTCCTACTTATCTCTTTTTTTTTACGTCCAGGTCTATTGGGCAATCAAGGTGGCAAAAACCAGAATTATTATGATTGTGATGTAGGGCTGCCTATATAAGTAATAAGTTGCGTGTGGATTCCATACTCAGGTTTGTGTCTGGCTTGAGTCGAGAGAGAGAGAGAGAGAGAGAGAGAGAGTAAAGAGATTGTCGACATGTCTACTGCTGCAGGTGTAGTCCTGGTAAGAATATCGGCTACTTCTGAGTGTTGAAATTTCAGTGTTTTGATTCCCCTTAGTGTTGGAATCCAGTAATGTGTGGGAGCTTGTGTGTCCAGAGTGTGGGCGGCGGCTTCTTCTCCAGATCTTCGCGCAACATTCAGTACAAGGACGGAACGCTCTCCGCCTTGTGCCAGACTTCTGGCGGGAATTGGTTATCTGCGACTCTTGATTTGAATTATCATCTTGAGAACATTGATGGTATCGTTCGAGTAACTACTGCACCACCGGGCAACTTTCTGGCGTCGTGTGAGAATGTGGCTCTGGAAGGCACGTCGATGCTCAAGGGAAGCGCAAGGAGGAAGAATTCAAGTGTGGTGACTTTCCAGCTGCAGTTGGATGACTATGTCGCAAATGTTGAGGGAAAGCTGGTAGCTCTCTCTCTCTCTCTCAGCTGTTGATCGTTTTTCTGTCAGCCCAAGCGTGTGTTCTGTTGCCGGAGTGTGATCATTTGTTTCACTATTTAACCTCGCAGGAAATCGGCGGAGGTTTCTTCTCCAGAACCTCATCGCAGATTAGTTTTACTGGCGATGGGTGGCTGGAAGCCTTGTGCCAGACCACTTGAAACGAGATCGTGCCCAGCTCGCTCAACCTTAATTTCTACCTTGAGAACATCAATGGCGTGTTGCGATTTGCAGACTCACCCCCCGGAAATTTTATGGCAACAGCTCGAAATGTAACATTAGACACCAGCACAACGAAGCTAAGCGGAAGCCTGGAGCGCGTTCATTCTAGCTGGCAGAATTTCGAGTTGAACCTTGATTACAATGTTCAGAATGTGGAAGGAAAATTGATGTGGCTGCTAAATCCACATGTGCCGTACTATGCAGATGAAAATGGTAAGATAGCTGCTTTATATAATCTAGCAATCTTGTAGTAGTAGTAGTAGTAGAGGTAACATTGTAAGTACTGTGGTGTACCTTGATGTTCTTTGTTTCTAGAAAGAGGTGGATCTGGTTCATACGATGCCTCAGACGCTCAAGTTGTCGAGTATGCCGCGTCCATATTGCCGCATGGTCTCGTACTACGTGTTCAACAGATTACGCCACCAGCAAATCAAAAGGAGAAGAACGAGATCGCAAGCATCATCGCCAAGTGGGACTTGGACCTCATGGACCGTGGTTGGGGACAAGTAAGCCCTTTTCCTGTGCACCATTTCCACATGTATTCACGTGACACCGGGGAGGTGCCCTTAATGTATGCATGCTATATGCAGTATTGCCAATCTGTGCTTGCATACGCCATAGTCTCATCGTCGTTACAGTACACTACAACTAAATATAAAAACCATCGTTAGTCTCATCATGTATACCTTTCTTTCTATATGCACTAATGCAATATCAAATGAGGAAGGATGATGCAGAGAATCGGTTATGTAACATGTTGTTCCAAAATAACTGATGCTTCCCCCTTTTTTTTTTCTTTTGCTCTCCTCTGTCAGAGCACCCTTGTAGAATTTCCTAAAGAATTACCGGGTTGGAGAATCGATAACCAAGAGAATGGTTCATTTCTAGTCGATGGACTTCAGTACTACAGCATTGCCGTGCAAAAGGGAAGAAACGTTTATTCAAGAGTTTTAGTGCCGGTCGGCTATAACTTAGGCAAATCGCGTTTTCGGCATGCAATGCTTCTTAGCAGGGATAACGGAAAAGTATATCGAATCGCTCCCCCAAAAGCTACTGATCCACGTCAACCTCCTCCGCAATTCGATCCATCATCTTCCCAATCGTGGGTGGCATCTCTTAATTGGGAGTACAAGCAATTGCAGTAAACGCCATCACTTAATGGCCGCATCTGTTTATGAAATCTTCTATATTCTATAGAAAGTTAGGACCTTGGCGCTCACGTGCACGTTATGTCTAGAATTTGGATTTGCGTTGGTATATATATGTCTACTCCTCGATTTAATTCTATCTGGCTTTGGAATATAATTATCATGAGCAGACAATCTATGTTTTCTGCGAAAACCAATTGCAGTTGTCTCTTTGATGTCCGAAGCAATATATGTTTGGTGGCAAAAATGTATACACAATGCATACATATTTTCTACAAAGACAAATGCCCTTGCGCGCATATATACATACACGCTTGTAGACATACACAGTGCACACAAAATATATTTCAGCAACATTTGCACACATGTCCATGCACACATATACATGCACACGCATACACATGCATACACACATACACATATAAATATAGATACATATATACACATATATAGACCTCTACTTATAGTTTGCACACATACGACAACAGTCACACACATACCAACAACAACACATATACATATATAGACCTCTACTTATAGTTTGCACACATACGACAACAGTCACACACATACCAACAACAACACATATGTAGAGACAAATACATGCACTTCTATACAGACGTGCACTTTTCATACACATATCCGAATTGCACACATATACAAATACACATTTCGCACACACATACATAATGGGCACACATACATGGAATAACAACTTGTGAGTCTCAGTGCATGCACGTCTTTTCGATTATTCACAATGTGCTCCACTAGTTTGCCTAAATATTATAGCTCACACAAATGTTGGTGCAACAAGTTTCCCTCTTTGCGGCAGCCTTCAGCACCCTCCCTTTGCCTCCTCCAAAGATAATGAGATTTGATGCAGAAAAACACATTCTCCAACATAAAAAAGTATATAGGAGCACAACGAACCATGAACCATGTACAACAAAGACATTCCATAAATGATTCATGTACAAAAGAGATATTCCATAAATGAACCATGTTAGGCAACACTGCAACTAGCCTATGACTTGTATATATATATATATACATATATATATATATATATATATATATATATATATATATATATATATATATATATATATATATATATATATATATATGAATTTATGTGTGTATATGTGTATGTGTGTTTATGTATATGTGTGTTTATGTGTATATGTGTGTATGTATGTAAAATCCTAATCCTAAAACCGTAACCCTAAAACATCAGTGTGTATGTGTATGTGTGTATATGTGTGTATATGTGTGTCTCCTATGTGTGTGCATGTATGCATGTGAGTTTATGTGTGTGGATATGTGTATGTATGTGTGTGCAGTGTGTGCATGTATATGTGCCCGTATGTGTATGTGTGTTTCTGCATGTGTATATATGTGTGTCTGAGACTTTATGTTTGTTCATGTGTATGCATGCATATCTATATGTGTGTGCATGTGTGCATACGTATATGTGTGTGTATGTGTATGCATGTGTATATATATGTGTGTGATTTTATATGTATGTATGTATGTGTATGTGTGGTATGTATATGTATGTGTATGTGAATATGTATGCATGCATGTGTTTGTGTATGTAAAACCCTAAAACCCTAACCCTATAACATGTGTGCATGTACGTGTTTGTGTATGCATATATGTATATATGTGTGTCTATGTGTGTATATGTGTATGTGTGTGTGTCTATGAGTGTATGTATATATGTGTGTATGTGTATGTGTGTATATGTGTGTGTATGTATATGTGTTTATATGTGTATGTGTGTATGTGTATGTATGTCTTTGTATGGGTATTTATATGTGTTAATGTGAGTTTATATGTGTGTATATATGTGTATGTGTGTGTACACATATGTGTGTGCATGTATGGGTGTGTGTATGCATGTGTATATGTATTTATGCATATGCATGTGTGTATGTATGCATGCATGCATATGCATGAGTATGCATGTGTGTGTATGTATGCATGTACATGTGTGTGTGTCTGTATATATGTGTATATGTGTCTGTCTATGTGTGTGTATAAATATGTGTATGTGTGTGTGTATGAATATGTATGTGTATGTGTATATCTCTGTATGTATGTGTGTATCTCTTATGTGTGTGTATGTATGCATGTAGTAGTTGTGTGTGCATATGTGTATGTATGTTTGTGTATGCATACCTATGACCCATATGTGTGTATATGCATGTGTATATGTATGTATGCATATGCATGTGTGGATGTATGCACACATATGCATTAGTATGCATGTGTGCTTGTATGAATGTGAGTGTGTACATGTATACGTATGTATGCTCCAAAACCCTAAACATAGAACCCTAACCCTAAACAACCTTTCCCTCTCTATCTATCTCTCCCTCTCTCTCTTTTCAAATGTTAACCAACATTTAATTTCATCTCTCTCTCAATCTCTCTCTCTCTCTCTCTCTCTCTCGCTCTCTCTCTCTCTCTCTCTCTCTCTCTCTCTCTCTCTCTCTCTCTCTCTATATATATATATATATATATATATATATATATATATATATATATATATATATATATATATATATATATATATATATATATATCAAGTAAGGCTTTTAGTATGATTTTTTGTCTTTTTTTGTATCAATGTTGTGTTTTTTATATCTCTTTCTCTCACTACTTCAGTGGTTGGTAGTCCATTAATTGGTTATCGCAATATCACTTAGCCAAACCTATTTATAAAATATTCCATATTGTATAGAAAATTAGAATCTTCCAACTCACCTGCATGTTACATATGGATACATTTATAATCTAGTTTTGGGTTGGCATATATTTATTTATTGCCTGATTTTTTACTATCTACCTTTGGGACATACTTGTCACGAGCAAACAATTTCTATTTTGTTTAAAAAACCATTTGCAATTTTACTTTGAATGCCACGAAAGCCATATGCCACAAGAAAACTGCAATGGTATCTTCAATGTCAAGATCACAAAGCATATACACATGCACACGGTCACACATTTTTATGTGATGCAAGAATGTACATTTTTCATGTCTATCTTGAAACATACATGGCCTCATAGGTATGCTTAGAGAAACCTTTGTTCACTCAAAACAATGATTCTTTGAGCTCCTAGATAAGGAACCCGAAAACTTTGACATATTGAGAATACATTGTGAGACCTTCCTAATGCAATTAATTTCACTCAAAATACTTGATCCTGTCACAAGGAAGGAGATAAGGAAGAGAGCTCACACACACTCTCACTCTCAAGGAGAAGTACACACACAGATTGAGGCAAGGAAGAATGATTTTCTTCTTCTTCTTCTATTACATAAAAGAAATGTACAAGAATGACCTAAAAACAAGAATACAACAAGTCCAATATATAAAGATCAGTACATAAGGAAAAACCTAATGTCCACGAATGAGTGAGCTGGCAAGAAACAAATGTGACATCACTCTCGGTAGATAAATCTAATAAAGATCAATGAAGTATCCCTGACATATATCACGCGTGACCACTACACATGTCAGAGAAATGAAAAACTAATCCAAGCATCTCCCGAAACTTCTTTAACTTCTCAGCTCCAAGTGCTTTGGTGAAAATATCAGCAACCTGCTCATCTGTTCTCACATAAACAAGATCAATATCTCTGCTAATACCTTCTCTCTGATGAAGTGATATTGTACCTCGATATGCTTTGTTCTAGCATGGAAAACAGGGTTCCGTGCTAACTCTATGCTGCTAAGATTATCACAATAGATAGTGATAGGCTTTTGCACTTTCACACCTAAATCTGCAAGTAACATCTCCAGCCATGATGCCTCACATGCTTCAATTGTAGCACCTCTATACTCAGCCTCTATACTCGACAAAACAACAGTGGGTTGCTTCTTGCTGCTCCATGTAATAGCTGCACCTCCAAGTGAGAAAAGAAAGCCACTAGTAGATCTTCTATCTGGAGTACTACCAGCCCAAGCTGCATCAGTGTATTCATGAACCTGCAGCTCCACACCAGCTTCATAAAACAATGCATAATCCAAAGTAGCACTCACATAACGTAGAGTGCACCTCAGAGCATCCAAATGTGGCTTCCTAGGAACCTGCATAAACTAACTTTCAAGTCCAACAGTATAACTTAGATCAGGCCTTGTAATTGTGAGATATATAAGACTTCCCACAATTTTTCTATACATAATAGCATTTTCCGATGCTTCACCTGATGTAGTATCCAATTTCAAATTCTAATCTAATGGCATAGAAATTGGCTTACAATCAGCCATACCATACTTTTGCAGCATACTCAAGGCATATTGCCTTTGCGACATCCATATACCTGTTTCTGTATGTATAAGCTCAATGCCCAAGAAATAGCGCAGCACACAAAGATCTTTCATGTCAAATTCCTCCATAAGAACTTTCTTTCACACAATCAAAACCACCCAGGAATAGGCAACCTGAATTGGCCACCACTGAGGCCACGATAACAAAGAATTAGATAACTCCTTTGTTATAGGAACGCTTCTACGGTCACCTATTGAAAGTAAGATTAGTAACGAAAGTGAAATAGAAAGATTTAAAGACCAAAGAGTTCATGAGAATTTACATTCTACACCACATTTGGTCATGTTCTACATCACAACAGGCATGGGACACTCTTGCTTCTTTGTATGTTGTGTGTAATGAAGCATGTGTTGCATACTTGAGGAAGCAACTTGAGGATGTATGTATGGCTGAAAATGAGTCAATGCATGTGTATGTGACACGCATAAAGGACTCGAAAGAGCAATTGGCAAACATAGATGAAATTATTCTCCATGCATCACTCATTTCTTCATTGTTGAAAGGATCACTGTAATATTTTCAAAGCTTTTCTACTACACTCTATTTGGTTGCAAAAGCAAATCCGAATATGTATGCATTTGATGAGGTTGTGTCTCTTCTTTTTCAAGACGAGCAATCTAGAGTGAATAGGAGTGGTTTGATTGACGGAATGCAAGCAGTTTCTATCTCGTTGTGAGTGAGGTTGATTCGGATTGGTTTTTTGATAGTGGTGCTTCAAAGCACATAACTTCATGCAAAAGATTTCTTTCCTATTTGAAAGATGCATCCAAAGGAGGACATGTGGCGTGTGCAAACAATGCCTCTTATCCTATCATTGGAGTAGGACAAAATGAGCTTATGGTTGCAAATGGAATTGTGATTCTCTTGAAAAATGCATTGTATGTGTCGGATATCAAGAAGAAGTTGTATGTGCCGGATATCAAGAAGAACTTAATTTTAGTTCTGTTGATTGCAAAAGATGGACTTTATGTAAATTTTGGTGATGATAAGTGTATGGTTCATGATTTTAGCAATGGCGATTGTATCTTGATGTTTGGTACATTATGTAATGGTTTGTATTACATGGATACATACAGGAGGGTTGTCTCAAATGCCTTGGTTGCTCATACTTCTTCCATGGCTGAAATGGAGCTTTGGCATGCTGGGTTTAGGCAGTTGAAGGTCAATAGTTTGCTTTACTTGCAAAAGAAGGACATGGTTATTGGTTTGCCTTCACTTGATTCCATTGAGAAGCATGCATTTGAAGGTTGCATTCTTGGAAAAATGCATCATGCTTTTTTTCCAAGATATTCATACACACACTACAAGAAAATTGTAGCTTGTTCATAGTGATGCGTGCGGTCCTGTTAAGACTCCATCGTTTGGGAAGCATGTATATTTTGTTACCTTCATTGATGATGCTACTTGCCATACATGGGTGCATCCTATGAAAGCAAAGAATGAGGTATTTTCTTGCTTCGAATCATGTTTAGCTATGGCTGAAAATTTTTCTTCACAAAAGCTTCTGAATCTATGCATGGATCGTGCTGGTGAATACATGTCGCATGAGTCTAATGTTTTTCTTTGTGAAAGAGGTATTTCACACCAATGTACCATGCCATATACACCTCAACAAAAACCAAACTAGTAAGGAACCATATATTGGTAGATTGTCAAGAATAATAAATGAAGAGCCAATTTCAAGAGTGTTTGATGGGCTCCTCATGCTCACTTGTTTCATGTGGAAGCTAAAATGCATTGGTGTGAAAACTTGATGAACTTTCTATGCATAGCTAGATTTTCTCTTCAAGCCAAGAGAAAAAGGAAAAAGTTAGTCCCTTACAAATTTCCATAGCATTATAGGTAGAAACATCTATCAGTATTTCATCCAAGAGAGCATTTATAGAAGATGTCTTGAGGGAGAAGAGGCAAAGAGTCTACTAAAATCCCTACATGATAAACAATGTGGTAGAGATTTTATGGTCTTACGCATATGCACATTGGCTCATCTCTTCTAAGGGGTAGGGGCCTACGACGATCACCATACTAGAGAGAGGGCGAGGTGCTTAGTGTGCAAATGCCACTCACCGGATGTGGGAACGACGCACACAAGGGCCTGATTCAACCCCGTGCCAGCTCTTCCCATGATCTCACCTCCTTCAATCTTCCCGACATTGGGCAACTGCCTCGCTTGACATGGGGTTCAGGTATCAGCGAGCAAAGGAAGGTCTAAAGGAAGGGAGAGTGGTGTGAGGTTGGATAAGGCCCCACCAGATGCATCCTTCTCCCTCATCCGGCGAGCGATGTCTACACGCCGGGTGTCTCGCCCCTGGTATGCTGGTCATCATCTACGTCATAGACTTGCACCCTTGGAAGAGAAAGTCTAAATCGCGTGTGCATGGGAAGTAGTTGTGTATGCTCGTAAGCATCATGGATGCGAAAAATGCTAAAAAATGATCAATCTCAATAACAATACAAAATGGAAACTCCGCTAGAGTGCGGAGCTTATCTTAACAAGAAGTCTTTTCTTCACTTTCAGTCTTCAAACTTCAAAAACATTGGGTCGGTTTTTGATCTTCAATCTTTAAGCTTCTCAGCAAATCATGGGAATTGCTTTATTGTACTTCGAGCAATACTCCTCAAGTCATGAGAATCTAGGCCTGGAGAGGCATTCCACAAAAGAGATCCATGGGGGGGAGGGAGGAATCATCATTAGTACCATTAGAACTCATGATAAGAACATACTAAGCTTGTTATTAATTTCTTTTTCTCTTTGAAATTGTATGGTGTACATGCACATAGACATATGGAGGAAAGTATTCATGTGCATTAAAAGAAACATATGCATGGTCTCTACACACAAACACTCCTCTTCCCTCCTTCCTTCTTACTCTCTTTTCTATTTTTCATTCTTTCTTTCCATCCCTCTTCTCTTCTTCCTTCTCTTCTTCTTCTTCTTTTTCTTTCTTCTTCTTCTTCTTCTTCTTTCTTTTTCTGTTTTTCTTTTTTGCTCTCTCTTTCTTTCATTTTCTTTACTCTTTCTTTCGATCTTTCCTTCTTCTTTCTTTCTTTTCTTTCTTTCCTTATTTATTTCTTTATTTTTATCTATTTTTCTTTCTTTCTTTCTGGTCGAAAATTGAATCTCTCTCAATCTCTCTCTCTCTCTATCTCTCTCTCTCTCTCTCTCTCTCTCTCTCTCTCCCTCTCTCTCTCTCTCTCCTCTCTCTCTCTCTCTCTCTCTCTCCCCCTCTCTCTCCCCCTATGATGTCATCAACCTCTGGCATTGCATGTAACTCTATCTCTCCGCATCGATAGCCTGAGCATCTCTCTCACTTTCTCTCTCTCTATCTCACTACCATACCCGATTCTCTCTCTGCATGGAAGCAAACTACTGTGGAGACATTATGGGTCCCTCTCTTTATACATTGATAGTCTGATCTCTCTAGACTGTCTCTGTCTATGGCATGCTAGAAGCTAGGACACCCCTCTTTCACTCTCCCTCTCTCTCTCTATCTCTTTCTCTCTGTCTGTCAAGCATGAGGTCTGTGGCTAGTTGCACATGCTGTTTCTTTGTCTGTCTCTTCCCTCTCCATGAAACATAGATTAATTATGGATCTGAGAAAATAAGCAGAGAGGCAGAATGATGATCAATAGAGCGCTATGTTGAATGGTCTCTCTCTCTTATCTAATATGACAACAAACGTGAGCATAAGCTGAGGAGCAACTCATATGGTCTACTCTAGGTGGCCAACCCTTTCAGAAGGAAATGGCCTATTGAGAATGCCATCTCTCTCTTAGACAAAGCATGCACATGAAAGAAAACATGAATGAGAATAAGTGAGGGGTAAGAAATTCACCTAATGAGGCATTCCACAGAAGAGATGAAGAGGGGGGAAGAAACAAATGATGTTTGGTCTCCTATTTATAGGTTCCCCAAATCCTTCTAGAAACTTCTAACCTCCTTACTCAACCTTTCTATTTTTGGAATCTCTTTTTATTTTCCTTGGACTAAGGTTTTTGTTTTCACACTTAATGTTTGAAATTAAATAAATTAAAGGGTTAGACTTAGGGTAAATGTCGATTCTAAGGTTCTCATCTAGGATTTCGATCAGGAAAAGTTAGGTTTTGCCTATAATTAAGTTTAGCCATGTCAAATTAAGGGTTTTTTCATAGTTAGGGCTTAAACTCCAAGGGTTTCTAAGGGCCTAGGTTTGGTTTCCATAAGAGAAATCTCAAGTCTTCAAGGGTTTTCAAGGGGTTTCAAAGATCAAACCTAGGGGTTCAAGGGTCAGAAGTTAGTTTCAAAGGGGTGTTTACAAATATATAGGCCTAATGTACAAAAATGCCATGGTTTCACATCTCATAACCAATTGAATCAACGAAAACATGCATAGTTTATAACTCTTTCTAGGTCAAGTGATCACACAATAACCAGAAACCAATGAACTTGAAAAACTTTGATGTACACTTCCCAGAGGCATTTCATCCCGACAACGAGAAATGTATTGAGATATAGTAGAGATTTCAAACGCTTTTGTGTGGCATATTGAGCTCACACTATAGCTCTATCATTGCCCTCACATTGTGCAATCATTCATTGCGAATATCAATGTAATTTATGTGCATTATTACATATAGTTCTTGCATATCTCATTTCTTCTTCTCTATCAACTACCACTGAGAATAATAGTGAACCTCTTCAATCTATTTCCTAGTGTATACTTGATCTTTTGTTGTTCTTTAAGTTTTTTGTAGAGTCATTAGACTCTCTACACTATTTCTACAAACTTTCACGTTAATTGGCTCAGTCATTCTCGAGTTATGAGCAAAACATTGCTCACTCGTTTGCATATTGTTAATACCCGAAAATGTCGAGATGCATCTCTGAATTGCTAAGCATAATTCTCTAAGCATACTTGATCATTTCTTGTGAAACAACATGCAAACGTTAGATGCCCAAAAAGATTTTGTTCAATTGTTAGTAGAGAAGGAGAACTCTTCATTTATTTGAGTAGGTGTAGTGACCAAAATAGAAGGTTTTTGGTTCACAATGAAATTCCAAGTTATCTATTTTGATCAAATGATTTGAGGATCATCCTCCAAAGTACTTGGGAGATTATTTATGCTTTGTGGAAAGCTCAAGAGGTCTACTTTACACTCCTCAACTCCGTTTTGGCTTGTGTGAAGTAGGAATTTGCAATACCATGTCATCTCTGGAAGGTGTCCACCATCTCTTTCAATAACTAGTGGTGTTCTTTATCGACTTCATACTTGCATTGCCTTTCTTCTTTAGCATGATGATATTTCTTTGATTCTTCTTGTAATCTCTTTTGTTCTGCCTCTTCCTCTCTTTCTCCTACCTCTTCCTCTCTTGCCTTCCTCTTAGCTTCTTCTTGTTTGGCCTTACTCTTAGCTTCTTTGCGCTCATTCTCCTCTACTTGCTACCTTCGTGACTACTCTTCTTTATCTCTCACATTCACCATCTTGTCTTGCAAAGTACATCTATTAGCTTCTGCAATGCAGCCCTTTTCTTTAAAATTTGAAGGAAAACCTTCACCATGCATATTCTGTATTCTCGAGGTACAAATATGGGGCTTTTGATAAATAAAAAAGTGAAGATGACTCCCATTTTGGAGTCTAGTACTTTGTTTAAAGCTCTTTTCAACGGCTCGAAGAGTCTTCTCACTTCTTCTTTAATTTCTTGAAAATAATTTCCACCCATTTAACTTTGGCCTTAGCCAATTCCTTCATCAATGCAAATAATTGTTGTGATACTCTATAGTGTTTCGCCAGTAGATTGATAATCATTGTCATTACCAATAATGCCATTTCAACAGGATTGTTATCTCAGAGCTCTAGAAATTGATATTCACTAGAGCGTGGTTCTCCTAATAATTTGTAGATTTTTGCTGCATCCACTAGCTCTATACTTGTTGTAATTCTTGTGTTAGCCACATGGAGTCTTTCTACAATCAAAGCTCGTGATAACTACAAGGTGTTTTGCCCTATCTGTAGGCTTAACTCTTTAATGTTGATGTCCTTACCATATGTCTATCATGCTATCTCTTTGCCAATCTCCTTCATTTGTGGATGAGGATGAGTACTCCAATCCAATAGTGCACAATGTAGGAGCCCCCTACACTTGAACCATTCTTTTTGTTCTTTTGACAATGTCTCTGATATGTTTAGTAGATCGAAATTGGAGAAAGTGATTGCCATATTTGCACTATTGTGTCTTCTACTGACTACTGTGGACTAGTGTCAATGAGTTCACTCTATTTGCCTTTCCACTCTGCTTGCAACTAAGCTAAATAATCAAGATTAGCCTGGTCCTCAGCTTTTTATGGCATGTATTTTTGTGTTGAGAGCACCAGGCCTACTTCATGATTACCCTAAATCGTATCTTAGCTTTAGTTATTTTGCACTCATCGCGGCTCGCAAAATAAGAATAGTGGTACCAGATTTGAAATGTTATAGCCACACTCTTGTTGATTGCATGTACAATTTACATGCATACTAGTGACTGTGCTAATCATTTCCAACTATTGCATAAACATGTATTTTTTATTCACAATATATATATATATATATATATATATATATATATATATATATATATATATATATATATATATATATATATATATATATATATATATATATATATATATATATATATATATATATATATATATATATGAAGAGAGAGAGAGAGACACATTTTTTAATATGTAATTTACCCTCCGAAAGTCTGATAGGACCGTAATTTAGACCCGTTCATGACCGTTGGTAAGCGTTTGCCAACTAATGTGGAGATTTTGAAAGGTCTGGGTCCGCAAAGCTCATGAATCTAGAATAGACTTGTCTGCTACAATTTTAACTTGCCCATTTTACTCTTCATCTTAGAATGAAAGTACAGCAGAAGATCACCATGCCACAAAATCTTCATTCGTAGGTTCTGGTCCTGCCATTTCTTCTGGCGATTTTGCACTTCCTGCAGTAAGAGAAAACACAGGTACAAATGCTCATCTAACTATCGTTGTTGATCCATGCGATAATCAAATGAGTCCTCCTGAACTAATGTCTTCTCGACTACAATTCAGGGTCTAGGCATCGCAAATTCCAATGGAAGGATCAGCTCCTGTCTATAAAGCAATTTGAAAGAGGTGCTTCCAATAGAAACTTTATAGGAAGTGTGGTATGCCCATAGTGTACTAGGGAGAATAATTTCCCACTAATCCATAGAATCCAGTAGCATCTTGTGTAAAATATGGAGTAGGACCTTGTTGGTGGTTTCTCCCAAACCATCTGCTCGTGGGTAATAGGGAGAACTAAATTTGTGCTTAATGTGATACTCTACGGTTAATTTAGAAATTAATTGATTAAAAAAATGAGTTCCCTTGTCTGACACTAATTTCAAAGGAAGGTTGTACCAAGGAAATATTTGGTTCTGGAATCTCTTTGCTATGGTTAGTGTAGAGGTCTCTCGTGTTCGATTTGGGTGCTTTGGTTGGGCCAATAAAGTCAAGGCCCCATCTTTGGAAGGGTTCTAATGGCAGGATTGGTTGCAGTGGGAAATGCTGACTATCTCAAGGTTCGCCAGTTCATTGACATGGATCATAATTCTGTACTGCATGTTGAACATGTGCATACATCGTTGGCTACCACAATCCATCCTATTGGATTTTTTGAACTATAAGCAAATGACTGAAGTGACCACTGGCATCACCAATGTGAGCTTCCATAATGACTCTTGTCACCTCATGGGGTGGTATGCAACAGAGCCAATTTCTAATGGGATCTGTCCCATAATGATCATAAACATGTGACTAGGGAGTCCCAATTTCTTTCGAGCTACAGATCGCAAATGAGATGGAGCAATTCCATTTTCTAAAAAACTCAACATCTCTCCATACCACATTGGGGAAGTTAGTGGTGCATTTTCGGCTTTTGCCACCGTAAAGACCTCCCCATCTAGAAGAGCCTCGTCGATACCAATCGGACAGGACATCTGCAATGGCATGACTCGCACTAGGGCGATGGACAATGTCATACTCAAATTCTTGCAGCAAGAGCACCCACCTCGCTAGCCATCCAACCAAGTTTTGTTGCTTCACCAAATACACTAGGGAACTATGATCTACATGGAAGGTGAACAAATGGCCCAATGGATAATGGTAAAATTTCTTGATAGAATAAATGAGTCCGAGACATTCACATTCCATGGTTGAATAATTCTCCTCTCCTACATTTAATCGTGTACTAGCATAATAGACACTTTGTACCAATTGTAGTCCCAATAGCTTTATCAAAAGCATCTACAAACACATGAAAAGGTTGTTTCCAGTTTGGAGCTTTTAGAACTGGCATCGTGGGTAACATCCTCCGGAGTTGCTCAGAAGTAGGTTGGGCTCTCTCCGTCCACACAAACTCTGCCTGTTTGATATGTGCTAACTTGCTTAGTGGGATAGCAATATGTGCCATTTGTTCTAGATGTCGGGTGTGCCACCGTACCGACCCTAGGAATCATAAGACTTCTTTTGGGTTTCGGGGTGTTGGGGTTTCCAATATAACATTAACCTTATCAAGGTCTACTCCTATCCATTTCTATGAAATAATGTGGTCCAATAATTTTTTGCATTTTACTATATAGATGGATTTATTAGGATTAAGGCAAAGATGTGACTTTTTGCACGAATCAAATCATGCACGTAAGTGCTCTAGATGCATTGCCATCTTGCCGAAAAATAAGAATTGGTCTAAGAAAATTTGCATAAAAGATGTAAGGTACAGAGAAAATATTTGTTTCATACATCACTAGAAAGTGCTTGGCGCATTCTGCAACCTAAATCACATGACCATACAAGCGAATACTCCCTAGTTTCTAATGAATTCCATGTAATGTATATATCCGCTTCTACCAATCAAACTTGATTGTATCCACTAAAAACATCAAAGAAAGAATACATTTGGCAACCTACTACCTTCTAGGATAAACCCACCTTATACACCCAAAAATCCCGGTGGATACTTCCAGTTTAAGATGATCATCGATGCATATCACTAGTGGGACATCAAGATTCGATATGGAGACGGCAAATGGTGAACTTATTTATGATGCATATGTACGCGCTAAGAATAGTAACATTGATGTATGTTTCGCTCGCATCACACCTCATTGAGATGTCCCATTTATTTCTGCACTAGAGCTCCTTCTTACATGAGGAGTGTAGAGAGTGGTTAGATCGCCTCCACACTACCTACATAGGGGCGTTACTTCCCTATAGTGACTCATGGAGCATCATTAGATTGTGAGTGACTAGCTCACAACTTGCTCATGCTCAAGAGGAGCTAAGAATGAACAAAGATATGTGATTGGCCCTTTTTCATCATAGATAGGCCACTCATTGGAATCACTTGGGTTCGATCTCGCCAATCATGGGGTACCATTAGGCAACTTAGACTGATGGATGACTCGCACTATGGAGGCTTGGGGGCTAAGAGAGGTTTCCACCCAGTTCTACTACAGCCTTTTGAGTAACGAAACTGCCTACGACACTTGCCCGAAGTGTGGGAGGCATGTCTTGCAACATGTACAATGATTGATGACTGTTGAGATGCCAAATATGCTTCTAGAACCTTTTAATAATAGTGATAGTTTTGATGCATTGTTTGGTTTGGTTAGGAAAGGAAGGATATCACAAATAAAATAATAAAATATATGTGCCTTTTTTGGTTTACATCAGCT
Organism: Ceratopteris richardii; assembly: GCA_020310875.1. Taxonomy (NCBI): domain Eukaryota; kingdom Viridiplantae; phylum Streptophyta; class Polypodiopsida; order Polypodiales; family Pteridaceae; genus Ceratopteris; species Ceratopteris richardii. Next base: position 113,418,247 of record CM035409.1, on the reverse strand, counting down.
TGCAAGAGTACCCTTGATTTTATTATCCTAATACGTACAAATTTGACACGATTAGCTCGAAAATAGAAGACAAAGGCAATTATCTAAAATTTATTCGTGTTATGTGAGACATCATTTCGTCACTTTCCAAGGAGTGCAATGCTGAGGAGAGTGTTCAATTCATGGTGTTCGGGAACTATCGAAGGTTTAAGTAGAGATCTTCCTAGAAAATGGAAAAACCATCTCAGATCTTAGTGTAAAAATAGTGCAATATTAATGGATTTATTGTTAAGACTACTCAAGAGGAAACATTGTAAATCATTGACGATTGCATCCATTCATAATATCCAACCCATGTTATTACAAGGATCCAATTGCAAGGCTGAACACACTAGGATGACCATGGCACTTTTTTCCCTCTTTACAAGTTTTTTTTCCCTTGATTTGTATATATGCCTATAACCCTAACGGGCCACCTGTTTTTGTACATTCTTGTGGTAATACACTTTGTATTGTGTGTTGTGCTCCAAGGTTCATCTTCTTTATAGGGTACAGTATTGTTGGTGCGCCATTCAATTTTTGGTAATCCACACATATCCGTAATTTTTTGTTGTTCTTAGGTACAATAACAATTGGAGAGACCCATTTTGGATTCTCTATGGTTACAATATTTGCAAATTTGATTAATCTATCTAGCACATGCTTCAATTAGTAAAGTTTGGATTCATCGTACATCATTGTTGCATGATTGAGGTTGGGTCAAGCTTAAGCAGAATTCAGTAATGATATAGCAAGTTTGGATCAAGACCCTTCATATCAGCATATGTCCATGCAAACACATCTTTGTACTATTGTTGAAGGGCAATCGATGCCATCCATAATTCCGGAGCAAGCTCCGAATAGATTCGGATCGGCTTTGGGTCTTCCGCACTGCCGAGGTTCACCAATTGTAATATATCCTCTTCAACCCAACTGTTCCCCTTCTTCTATATCCATATGTTCTATGCAGTCAGTGGCCATCATGCTACCATAGTCAGAGCTAATAATTCCAATTAGATCCACAACTCCAAAGGATCAGAGATCTCTATTGGCTTCAAGAAACTACTATTCTTTGTCATCCGCTAGTTCGTCCAACATGTGAGGAGGTTCCGTCAATATGGATTTATGCTCTAGAAGATAGTATTGATCCTCTTCTAATGCGATCTAAAATTTTGCAGGTCCTTTCTTAAAGGTGGTAGTCTTCTCATCCCAATTCTATTAGACTTTCACATTCCGTAGCCAGGGTCATCCCAATTTTAAACTATAATCTAGATTCTACCCTTTGAGTCTAGTACTACAAATGTGATATTAAACATCATTTGTGAAATTTTCATGGGGATGTCTTTAATAAGCCCCACCAACTGCACTCTCGATTGGTTGGCCAGCTGAACAAAGAATGGGGCTGGATCAATACTATTCCAATGCATCTGTTTGCATGTAGTTGTGGAAGCAATATTAATATGCGATTCATCATTATTCAAGAACTTGGGGATGGCTTTTTTTTTATCAGACATCTTTGACCATAGAGACCGAAGGTTTCAAACTTAGAGACATCAAATATCTTTCTTGTAAGTGCATTAATAATAGCTTCGCAAAAGTCAGAACAATTTCAAGCAAGGCTCTAAGTGATAGTTTAGTATGTGAATCTTGCAAAAACACACAAGAAGTATCATTCCCTGATTCTTTGGGATCACGATCTCTCTGGTTCAATTCTAAGCTCGACCACTGGTTCTAAACTCTCATGGAAATCCCTTGATCATAAGACAATGACTACAGAACTTTTGGAACTACAAATTTAGCTAGATATCCGAAATTCTTCCTTTCCTTTCCTGTTTCATTAACTTCCTAAGTGGGTTTAATAGTTTTTTTCCTAAGGTTTCTATGTCATTCTGTGCTATAAGGTTCCACTCGAACCAACTTAGGGTCAATATAATACGATGGGTACTCTTGGGCCCTAGCTTTTCTTAATCCTTGCTTTTGCTTTGCTAGTGTCCGATCATATGATTTTTTACCCATTCTAATATTCATACTGCAACCTAGCCATCACTGATGCTAAGGGTTCCAAACATTCTAAGGTCACCACATTAGCCATAGGTCACCACATTTTTCTTTAATAGCTGGTTGAAGTCCATCAACAAATAAGTTCCTCCAACATATCTTATGAAGGACATTTGTCTATCAAAAATTGCCGCATCATAGATCTTAAGTCTGATGCATATTGTTCTACCATTCCTTTCTACATCATATACTCGAGAGTAGCATAGAGCTCCAAAATGCTCTTGGCAATCTGGAATCATTCTAAGAATGCCTCCCTTAACTCATCATGGGATCAAAAATTGTAAAGGGAGTACTACATGAGCCATTTAACTCTGTAGCTTGGAATACCTAAAATTTATGGTCATCAGCTTGTAGATTATGATGACTTTAGATATATTAATTTTTGAATACCTTCATTTGTTCTTGCATAAAAATGAATATAATTCAACCTTGGGAATTGGTTTTTGTGCAACATCGGGTCTTCAAACTCCTATAAGGTACCGACTTGAGTTGAAGGAACTAGAGCTAAAGCAAACTCTAGGTTGGGTCTTCTACTACTGCTTTGGCTTATTTCCATAGGGTATTCTCCTTTCTAATGGTGGCTCTATTGGATGACTCTAATGGACTCCCCTTGCCATGACGCCTTGGCTAGCTTGCCATCTCTCCACTCAAAGATCCATTCCTGCAAGAGTTTTAGAGGTAATACTCCATTTTCCACTCAATATAGCAATTTTTTTGGGATATTGACTACCTTTGCAAGGGTGATATCTTCAAGGTTTAATGTTGCTATAGTATGCTGAATGAACTCATAAAAATGCTCATGATGATACATATTTTTAAGGTACTTGTTACTGCTCTTTAGTGGCATCAAACTACTCTATGCTACTATTCATGACCAACTCCATCCCATCATGATCTCTAAATGCTTACATAGTACTATACTTCAGTAAAATATAGCACTGGATCTCCACAGGAATGGGTATGGGAAGAGGAATTTATGAATACACTTGTACTCATAAACATGTAATTATGTTCCTTATGAATTTATAATGCATAGGTTTCAAATAATACACTACATAATATTCAAAGACATTATACTCATAGAAAATCTTTAGAAAGAAAGGGATTTTGGCACTAGAAACTAATGATTGATTATTAGGATCATAGATACATCATTCTATAATATGGTATGTTTAAAACCCCACAATACAGAGCATCATCTGATAGTATTTTCTAGAATCTACTACTCAGTATCGTCTTTTTTCAAACTCTACTTTTTCTAGCATAACATATTGCAATGAATGACTCTACACTTCTTCGTAATCTTCATGCCACTCCATACTTCCGAATTTACAATAAAACACGGGGAATTACAAAATTCAAAAACTATTAGAATCTCCACATCAATAAATCCCTTTTTCCCCATTATAAAGTAAATTTACAAGAAATTGTGGTCGACCACACTTGTTGCTAACACTTCAAAGGGAGCCTTGCCATTTTAATGCACTTGTGAATCTTCTCTTGATTATGTGCAATGTAGTGTGTACTCCTTCTGCCCAAAACTTGAATGCTAATGCTTATTTGTGAAGCAAAGTACGAGCGATTTCCATTACACTTCAAATCTCTCTCTCAGCTACTCCTATGAGATGGAGTTTGAGGTTGAATGACCTTCCTCTTGATGCCCTTTTTGCTTTAAGAAGTTATCAAAGTCCTAATTGATAAATTTAGAACGATCAATTGATCAAAATGTGTTGAATGACTTGGGTGCTTCATTCTCAACTTGAGATATCCATTCTCAGAATTTGAAAAATGTATATACCTTGGAATTCAAAATGTAAACCCAAATGTATCTTCAGTGATCATCTACTAGAATAAAGAAGTAGATTCTTCCACTAAGTGAAGGGTTATTCATGGGTCCACCAAGATCCATGTGAATTAAGGCTAGATGATTCCAAGCTCGTCTGGAGGCCTACTTGGGAATGGAAGCCCCATGTTTCTTGCGTTAGGTGAAAGCTTGTTATATTTCATGTATTTGGAAGATCTTGGCCAATCCCCTAACACTTTGTGATGCAAAATTTTTGGTTAATTATGAGGTATGCCGAGAGGCTAGAAAGGGCTTCTTTAGATAGAAAACATGATAAGTTGTAGAGCCCTTTGTGTTCTACTCCTTGTGAAAGGATGTCTTTAGTTATAGGGTCAATCGTCTTTTAATTATAGAAGTTTTATCAAATAAGACTTGATTGTCTTGGCCCAAGATGGCCTTGACTAATAGTAGGTTCATGCGCACATTTGGGAAAAAAATACATTGGATAGGGCTTTATACTCCAAATGATGGTTGGCAAATTCAAATCTTTCTTTGCCTTTCATGAGAAGAATTTCTTTGTTGCCTAAGTAGACTTCACCAGTGTGATCTTTGATCTCTTGGAAGAAGTCACCATGTTTGCACATATAAGATGTGGCTCCACTATCAAAGATCCATTCGTAAGAGGAACCGGAGGTAATTGAGGAATTTGTTTCTTTGGAGATAAAAAGTGCTTCACTAGAATAGTGATACGTGTGTTGAGAGGATTTAGATTGGTTCTTGGAGGTAGGGGCTTTTAGAGCTATTCTTCTTTTTGTAGCTGAATTTTTGTAGATGCCTTATTTTTCCACAATTATTCCATCTAAATATCTTTGATGAATTGTTGGAACCTTGATTAGAGGTGTTTCTAGAGTTATGAATTATATTATTTGATCTTTTGAAGGGTCCCTTGAATTTCATCGTAGTTTTTTATGAGGATATTGACTTTCCTCGAGATTCATGGAGGAGCAAAAGTACCCAAACTTCTTCCCAAGTCAGTAGTTGGCCTTGATTATAAAGGGAAGTCACAAATGATTCATAGGTCCTAGGGAGCTTATTGAGAAGGTGAATGGACATTTTCTCATTGGAAACTTGTTAGCCTACACAATGCTAGCTTGTGTTGATAGTCTTCAAATGTGGCAACAACTTTACTAATGGGGTTGTGGGGTGTAATTAACAGGTTGTGAAACTTGACCTCTGAAAAGGAGATTTTTGAAGTAAAATTTTTGCAAGGTCCTCAAAGTTTCAAGGGATTTTTTACATGAGGTAATATGGTCCGTGTTCGATTCATCACAAGGTAAAAGTAATTGTGCTAAAGCTCTCTTGATCTTGAAATACCATATGTTTCACGATCCTAGATCACTTTCCTTGTCTCACTCTTGTTCAACTACTTCAAATAATTCAAATCACATGACCAGTCATGCAAAATGGTTTAGTAGTTTGCAGAAAATGCGAGTTCCTGGATATGTTGAAACAGGTGATGATACATCACATTCATTGAGCATACAAGAAACATAGCCTTGTCTATGGAGGACGGGAAGGTAAAACATCTTGCTGATGTGTTGCATGTTCCAAATATAACAAAGAATCTGGTTTCTGTTGGACAAATGGTTGACCAGGGATTACAAGTCAGGTTCAATGCTGATGGATTATATGTAGAAGAGTACAATCAGGATGGACGATTGGTTGCCAAAGGAAACAAAGTGGGTAGGATGTTCACCTTAAATGTGAAGATTCCTCAAACGAATGCAGCCATGGTATGCAATGATATGATACCAGGTGAGTATCGTGATACTAGTGAATTTTAGTATCGCGATACCAAGACTCAACAGACCGTGATACTTGAGCCTAAATCGCTCTAAACTTAAAATTTTCTATGCAAATATTTTTATTTCTCAGCCTTCTTACTCTTGACCCTCAGTCTCTCTCAAAAACTCTATGTTCTACCCCCGATATCCAAAACGATTTTAATCACGTGCAAATGTATTTTTGAAGTAATTTTGAAATCACAAATTTGTTGTAGCTTACCTTCAAGAATGTCTTGCCTAAGATTTGAGCTCTCAAGTTTGCTTTTTTACTTGTCAAACTTGATACCACTCAGGCGATACGGATCGCTGTTCTGCCCACAATACCAATTCTCTCACTTGTGTCAAATGAACTATTTTTTTGGTTTTTATAGTTTTATGATGCTTGAGACCTACTCTAAACTAATTTTGGCAAATTTTTTTGGAATTTTTCTTGATGTTTTCAACTTCTTCCTACTCTACTCCTCTCTCTAAGCTAACCCTAACTCTTCCCTTACTTCCTCTCTCCTAATTGTTAACCTAAAAATGCTTTACGCACACCTCAAGGATGTGAAGTAACAAGTGCAGTAGTGCTTGACTACTTGCCACTGAACAAATTCACCTCTACAAAGTATGATTCCTTCACTCTAGAGAAATAATCATCATGAAGGCACCTTGGTTAAGTTTGCTCCCCGGCAACGGCGCCAAAAATGTGTGTACCTAAGTTGTGAAAGCTTAGGGACTTGCGTCGATGAAACTAAATCTCAATCGCCCCATAAGTGCGTATAGTGATGGATCGATACACGTCTAATTGTCAATCCGAAGAACCACATGAACTAAGTGTATGAGGAGGCATAATCTCTCCTTCTTCACAATGGGAAAAAGTCTTTACAAAGAGTCACAAAGAGACTTATATACATGTGCCCTAAAAATGTTCCTTTCACACAAGAGACCGGCACTTTATTGACTAATCTCTAGTTTACTACCATTTTACAAGAATTATGCTACAAGGATTTGTAGCTTATGCATGTAGAGGACTTCTCTAGTGCATTTACATATTTTCAAGAGAAGTTTCTAGAATTTTGAGGAAGAAATTTTATGCCCATTAAATTGAAAATTGTTGGGGCTCCTCTTTTGTGCCTCTTTTCTCTACAACACCAAGGTTATGAACAAGGAAATTCCGTAGGCAAGTGGTGATGCAGTGGAATTGAGAGGTTCAAGAGACCGAGGTTGAGATTAAGAAAGTTCTAGAGATTGTGCAACAGTTAGAACATCAACTTAATGGGAGATAAGGATTCATCATTGAGGGATTCATCAACTTAATGGGAGATAAGGTTAGCCGATCTTACTCCTAGACGATAGGTCATGATTTCAATTCCCAAAATTGGTATCGAAGCAAGGAGATGGTTAAATCAAACCCTAAGAGGGTGGATTCAGAAGTAATCCTCAACCGTGGCTTTTGGGGCTTGTGATTATCCCATCTTATTCTTAGCCAATAGTGCAAAGAAATGATAGGCAAGAGATGGTTAGACGACACCCTAAGAGGGAGGAATAGGAAATAATCATGAATCATGGATTTTGGGGCAAGTGTTAGACTCAAGAAATGGAAAGCAAAAGATGGTTGAAACACACCTTAAGAGGGAGCATTAGGAAGTTATCATCAACCATGGCTTCTATGGCAAGTGGTTAGTCCATTGTATTCTTAGCTGGTAGGTCATGAGTTCAATTTCCACATAAAGTGATCAAGTCATGGATATAGGTCAGGCCCTAAATGAAACCCTAGAATGATGCACACATCTCACAACCCTTAAATAGTGCCTACAAGTTCTTGAGACATTATTTGATGTACCGTCTTTCCAAGCTCTCATAATCTAGACATATATATTAGTTGTGACCTCATGAGCATTGGGTGAGAGTTGATCTATCTATCATAGGCCATCGTTTCCCAATTAATCCATTGCATGCATGCCACTTTCCTTTATAGGTGATCACCACCCTTGCCTCTCTTTCTCTTCCTCCAAGAGTGGGAATTCTTCTCTTACTCAAGATATTTTTTCTTGTCTTGTATTTTATTTTCACATGTTTCTCTATGTTGCAATTGGATGCGACTCATGGCTTCAACCATACGACCGAGTTGATTCCACATGTCTGCCAACATAGTGTAGCACACAACACACAAACATGATATGCACAGATCACATGAATGCTAGCACATAGCGAAGCTAGATGGAGCTTGTGGTCTTGACCGCTCAACCAAGATGGCTCCACCCACCACCAACCTCCTATGGCACATAGCTAGAACACATATAAACATTTCAAATTCCAAGCCTATGGTGAAAGTAGCTACAATGCATGGTCCTAACCACATGGCCAAGACAATCCCATCCACCTACTAGCCCATTATAGCATATTGGCACATACATACAAATTGTTTTCTTTGTTTTGAATTTTTTTTGTTTATTGGTTAATTTTCCAAGTCTTGACAGTTAGGTGCAAAAAGAAAGGGTCTTCAAAGCCACCTCTCCCCAAACCATGTCACACACATCCTTTAACCTTTTGATAGATCGACTTTCCCCTTACCACACTCTTTGGTTCTATTTAATTAGCTAAGTCACTTATACACCTATCCTTGGGTGATCACACGGTGTACCTATTCTAGAGGTATCACCTAGTTCATTTCCATACTTGGTCCTTGATGAAATCTTTAGGGTGATTCCTATTGAGATTTAGGACCCTTATCATTACTACGTATTACCAGTTGGTCTACCCAAGCCTAATATATGTCATTCTCATCATAGATGACTCTTGACTAGGATCATGGTTAAACCATCTATCTTTGGAATATCCTTCACAATAGATTAAGTACACTTCAAACCATGTAAATGGAAAACTCAACTCAAGATCCTAGTTAAGGAAGCATACAAACTACAAGGCCCTCTCAACGACCCATCAACCTTGCAAATACATCTAAAATATCAATAGAACAAATGATCATTTTTGGTAGCTCATATTTCGATATCATAAAGACCATTTTTCATTACCATTTATCACTTATTTGAAAGACTATATCTATACATACAAGAATATTTAAAACATATACCAATAAATCATTCGAGAAATGATCTCACATGAAGCCACAATTAAACATATATCATGCTCTCTCTTCATGCATAATCATCATACACATTCTCATTTATTAATTTATTCATTCATCTTTCATCATATCATCCATGTTTCCAACCACAAAATTAGATTCGTACCTTTTTATGCCTTGATCCATAATATGCTTCTTCTTGCTTCTTCAGAAAATGAATTATTCATCATGATAAAACAATTACATGAATAATCTTGAAATAACCAATGCCTCACAAAAGACATCAAATAGGAATACCAAATGCCCCAAAATACATATCTCCTTATTACCTCCGTTATTTGCTATGTACAAATACCTATGGCTAAAGACTTTTGAAGATTCCCCATCATTGTTCTATGAAAGTGTTAGAATCAAGCACTAATAGGCAAGAGATGGTTGAACCACACCATAAGAGGGAGGATTAGAAATTAATACTCAACCATGGGTTTTGGAGCAAGTGGTTAGCCCATCTTACTCTTACCTAGTAGGTCATGAGTTCAATTCCCATAGTTGACAACAGATTTTAAGAAGTAGGTTTGGGAAAAATAGATAAAAAGCACCTGGGATACTTTAAAAAATGAGTTAAAAAAATATTAGAGTTATCTCCTGATCCAAAGGTTGGATTTAAATGTGTAAGGTTCTATTGGAAGGCTCTCAAAATTAGTTCTTAAATGAAAGCACTAGATTGGGGAACAATCTGATATTTCAATGCATTTGATTCATAAGGTTGTTTATTTTCAAAATAGCATAGTAATATTTACATATAAGAAGAGAAGATATATGAGCATGCTATCATATATGAGCATGAAATCGCCCTCCATCATGGTGTATGTTTTGAGTTTGTTTTCATGCCTATCCTTTCTTTTTCCTTGAATTGATTATAGAATTTCTTGAGCCAAAATCCTTTTCTCTTCTAATCTAACTAGTTGCGTGCACCTTTTTCTCAAGGATTCCTCCTCTCCTTACCTTGTGCCGATGGTTTCTCTCAATGCATGGACTTGTTTACAATCAGAAAAAAATCCTCTTCTCCGTACCCTATTGAAAATGGTGTGCACTTGGTGATCACTCTGAGAGATGTTCTGTAAGAACATAAAGCTTTAGGAAGTCCTTCATTATAATTGCTCTTGTGAGTAGCCAAACTCTTCATGAGAATTTGTTCTTGGATTTTGTCGGTGACTTCAACTTTGCCATTCACCCTTGGATATATGGATTTGTTTTCGTATGCTTAGTTTTATACAAAATTATTAATTTCTTCTAATCGACAAAGTGTCAGCCCTTGTCACTCACTATTACCAATGGACATCCAAACCGGGTAATAATTTGTTCTTACAAGAACTTTTCCACATCAAAGGCTCTATCAATTTTTAGGGCCTTTGCTTCTACCCACTTTGTTAACAATCCCTGAATAGATTCAGCCATGAATATCCTAAGAATATGCTTTTCTTTTGGAAAATCTCCCATAAAATCTCTGCCACATTATTTATCATGTAGGGATTTTAGCAGACTCTTTGCCTCTTCTCCCTCAAGACATCTTCTATAAATGCTCTCTTAGATGAAATACTGATAGAAGTTTCTACCTATAATGCTGTGGAACTTTGTAAGGGACTAACTTCTGCCTTTCTCTTGGCTTCAAGAGAAAACCTAGCTATACATAGAAAGTTCATCAAAGTTTCACAACAATGCATTTTAGCTTCCACATGAAACAAGTGAGCATCGGAGCCCATCAGACACTCTTGAAATTGGCTCTTCATTGACCATACACTTATCATCAACAAAGTGTACATAAAGTCCATCTTTGGCAATCAACAGAACTAAAATTAAGTTCTTTTTTATATCCGGCACCTACAATGCATTTTTCAAGAGAATCCCAATTCCATTTGCAGCCATAAGCTCAATTTCTCCTACTCCAATGATAGGATAAGAGTCATTGTTCGCACATGCCACATGTCCTTCTTTGGATGCATCTTTCAAATAGGAAAGAAATCTTTTGCATGAAGTATGTGCTTTGAAGTACCACTATCAAAAAACCAATCCAAATCAGACTCACTCACAACCATACATTCAAAATGCAAAGATGCATCATAATATTTACATCTCTTCTTCTTTGCAAATCACCATCATTAGAAGAATGAGTGGAAGAGGAAGCGTGAGGCCTTGGTTTTGATGAACCCAAAGCTGAACCATAATTGCTTTTCCCCTTTTTGTGATATAGAAACTACTTGCATTCCGTCAATCAAACCCACTTTTATTCACTCTAGATTGCTCTTCTTGAAAAAGAAGAGACACAACCTCATCAAATGCATACATATTAGGATCTGCTTTTGCAATCAAACTGAGTGTAGTAGAAAAGCTTTGAAAATATTCCACTAATCCTTTCAACAATGTAGAAATTAGTGATGCATCGAGAATAATATCATCTATGTTTGCCAATTGCTCTTTTGAGCCCTTGATGCGTGTCACATACACATCCATTGAATCATTTTCAGCCATACATACATCCTCAAGTTGCTTCCTCAAGTATGCAACACATGCTTCATTACACACAACATACAAAGAAGCAAGAGTGTCCCATGCACGTTGTGATGTAGAACATGATCGAATGTGTGGAACTATACGATGCTTCAAAGAAAGTGCAATGGATGCATGATCTTGAGCATCTTTTCCATCCCATCTAAGCTGCTCCTGTGTAGGTGGAGAAGGAGAAACCACTTTACTTGAAGAAGAAGTTACATCTGTGATAGTGAACTCTCAAATAGAAGCACCTGTGTGTCTTCGATCTACATCTGCCACTATGTTCCAAAGTTGTTTTGCAACAAGAACATGCTTCATAATGTAAGACCACATTGAATAGTTGGTCCCATCAAGCTTATCTTCAGCTTGAAACATGCCAAAAGAATCTCTAGCGCCTCTCGTTTCACTAAAGAACAAGAATGTGATAAAAACTTTACTTCGATGAAAGTTGAAATGAATGCTGAAATTTCAGCTCACAAATTGTCACTTTGATGGCAATTCTAAATGCACAAATGGGTTCAAAATAGTGGTAAAACCCCAAGGAACTTGATAAAAATGTTTCTTGGGTGTTGAACTTCACAATTCTTTGCTGCGAAGTTGATTTGCACGGTTAAAAGTACAGGCACGCCGTGATGCAAAAAACCTGAACTTGAGAAGGAGTTGAACCTACTCTCATACCACTACTAGGTGTGTGTAGAATTGCAAAACACATGAGAAGCTCACAAGGAGCGAAAACACAGCAAGACACACAGGGAAGACAGATGGCTGGAATAACTCTCTCTATTGATGATGAACTGAATTAAAGTAAGATCTAAATAATATCCCTAAGTACAAAGTACCACCACATATTAATGAATCATGTATGTGGTCACATGGGGAAAAAACCTCTAGCTAACACTAGAGTAAAAAAGTGCCCATGTATAGGGAAAAGGTTCACATCAAAGCTATTTGAGGAACACATACTCAAGTAAAACATGCATTTAGGAAAGGATTCAATTCATGCATTGTTTTTTTCAATGTCATAAATGATTATACTCATACACTTCTTGATGCGCATAAACCTTTCGTGACTACTTATAAGGCTTGTTTCATGTTTAAAAAAGTTAGTCCCTTACAAATTTCCATAGCATTATAGGTAGAAACATCTATCAGTATTTCATCCAAGAGAGCATTTATAGAAGATGTCTTGAGGGAGAAGAGGCAAAGAGTCTACTAAAATCCCTACATGATAAACAATGTGGTAGAGATTTTATGGTCTTACGCATATGCACATTGGCTCATCTCTTCTAAGGGGTAGGGGCCTACAACGATCACCATACTAGAGAGAGGGCGAGGTGCTTAGTGTGCAAATGCCACTCACCGGATGTGGGAACAACGCACACAAGGGCCTGATTCAACCCCGTGCCAGCTCTTCCCATGATCTGACCTCCTTCAATCTTCCCGACATTGGGCAACTGCCTCGCTTGACATGGGGTTCAGGTATCAGTGAGCAAAGGAAGGTCTAAAGGAAGGGAGAGTGGTGCGAGGTTGGATAAGGCCCCACCAGATGCATCCTTCTCCCTCATCCGGCGAGCGATGTCTACACGCCGGGTGTCTCGCCCCTGGTATGCTGGTCATCATCTACGTCATAGACTTGCACCCTTGGAAGAGAAAGTCTAAATCGCGTGTGCATGGGAAGTAGTTGTGTATGCTCGTAAGCATCATGGATGCGAAAAATGCTAAAAAATGATCAATCTCAATAACAATACAAAATGGAAACTCCGCTAGAGTGTGGAGCTTATCTTAACAAGAAGTCTTTTCTTCACTTTCAGTCTTCAAACTTCAAAAACATTGGGTTGGTTTTTGATCTTCAATCTTTAAGCTTCTCAGCAAATCATGGGAATTGCTTTATTGTACTTCGAGCAGTACTCCTCAAGTCATGAGAATCTAGGCCTGGAGAGGCATTCCACAAAAGAGATCCATGGGGGGGAGGGAGGAATCATCATTAGTACCATTAGAACTCATGATAAGAACATACTAAGCTTGTTATTAATTTCTTTTTCTCTTTGAAATTGTATGGTGTACATGCACATAGACATATGGAGGAAAGTATTCATGTGCATTAAAAGAAACATATGCATGGTCTCTACACACAAACACTCCTCTTCCCTCCTTCCTTCTTACTCTCTTTTCTATTTTTCATTCTTTCTTTCCATCCCTCTTCTCTTCTTCCTTCTCTTCTTCTTCTTCTTTTTCTTTCTTCTTCTTCTTCTTCTTCTTTCTTTTTCTGTTTTTCTTTTTTGCTCTCTCTTTCTTTCATTTTCTTTACTCTTTCTTTCGATCTTTCCTTCTTCTTTCTTTCTTTTCTTTCTTTCCTTATTTATTTCTTTATTTTTATCTATTTTTCTTTCTTTCTTTCTGGTCGAAAATTGAATCTCTCTCAATCTCTCTCTCTCTCTATCTCTCTCTCTCTCTCTCTCTCTCTCTCTCTCTCTCTCTCTCTCTCTCTCTCTCTCTCTCTCTCCCTCTCTCTCTCTCTCCTCTCTCTCTCTCTCTCTCTCTCTCTCTCTCTCTCTCTCTCTCTCTCTCTCTCTCTCTCTCTCTCTCTCTCTCTCTCTCTCTCTCTCTCTCTCTCTCTCCCCCCCTCTCTCTCCCCCTATGATGTCGTCAACCTCTGGCATTGCATGTAACTCTATCTCTCCGCATCGATAGCCTGAGCATCTCTCTCACTTTCTCTCTCTCTATCTCACTACCATACCCGATTCTCTCTCTGCATGGAAGCAAACTACTCTGGAGACATTATGGGTCCCTCTCTTTATACATTGATAGTCTGATCTCTCTAGACTGTCTCTGTCTATGGCATGCTAGAAGCTAGGACACCCCTCTTTCTCTCTCCCTCTCTCTCTCTATCTCTTTCTCTCTGTCTGTCAAGCATGAGGTCTGTGGCTAGTTGCACATGCTGTTTCTTTGTCTGTCTCTTCCCTCTCCATGAAACATAGATTAATTATGGATCTGAGAAAATAAGCAGAGAGGCAGAATGATGATCAATAGAGTGCTATGTTGAATGGTCTCTCTCTCTTATCTAATATGACAACAAACGTGAGCATAAGCTGAGGGGCAACTCATATGGTCTACTCTAGGTGGCCAACCCTTTCAGAAGGAAATGGCCTATTGAGAATGCCATCTCTCTCTTAGACAAAGCATGAACATGAAAGAAAACATGAATGAGAATAAGTGAGGGGTAAGAAATTCACCTAATGAGGCATTCCACAGAAGAGATCAAGAGGGGGGAAGAAACAAATGATGTTTGGTCTCCTATTTATAGGTTCCCCAAATCCTTCTAGAAACTTCTAACCTCCTTACTCAACCTTTCTATTTTTGGAATCTCTTTTTATTTTCCTTGGACTAAGGTTTTTGTTTTCACACTTAATGTTTGAAATTAAATAAATTAAAGGGTTAGACTTAGGGTAAATGTCGATTCTAAGGTTCTCATCTAGGATTTCGATGAGGAAAAGTTAGGTTTTACCTATAATTAAGTTTAGCCATGTCAAATTAAGGGTTTTTTCATAGTTAGGGCTTAAAGTCCAAGGGTTTCTAAGGGCCTAGGTTTGGTTTCCATAAGAGAAATCTCAAGACTTCAAGGGTTTTCAAGGGGTTTCAAAGATCAAACCTAGGGGTTCAAGGGTCAGAAGTTAGTTTCAAAGGGGTGTTTACAAATATATAGGCCTAATGTACAAAAATGCCATGGTTTCACATCTCATAACCAATTGAATCAACGAAAACATGCATAGTTTATAACTCTTTCTAGGTCAAGTGATCACACAATAACCAGAAACCAATGAACTTGAAAAACTTTGATGTACACTTCCCAGAGGCATTTCATCCCGACAACGAGAAATGTATTGAGATATAGTAGAGATTTCAAACGCTTTTGTGTGGCATATTGAGCTCACACTATAGCTCTATCATTGCCCTCACATTGTGCAATCATTCATTGCGAATATCAATGTAATTTATGTGCATTAATACATATAGTTCTTGCATATCTCATTTCTTCTTCTCTATCAACTACCACTGAGAATAATAGTGAACCTCTTCAATCTATTTCCTAGTGTATACTTGATCTTTTGTTGTTCTTTAAGTTTTTTGTAGAGTCATTAGACTCTCTACACTATTTCTACAAACTTTCACGTTAATTGGCTCAGTCATTCTCGAGTTATGAGCAAAACATTGCTCACTCGTTTGCATATTGTTAATACCCAAAAATGTCGAGATGCATCTCTGAATTGCTAAGCATAATTCTCTAAGCATACTTGATCATTTCTTGTGAAACAACATGCAAACGTTAGATGCCCAAAAAGATTTTGTTCAATTGTTAGTAGAGAAGGAGAACTCTTCATTTATTTGAGTAGGTGTAGTGACCAAAATAGAAGGTTTTTGGTTCACAATGAAATTCCAAGTTATCTATTTTGATCAAATGATTTGAGAATCATCCTCCAAAGTACTTGGGAGATTATTTATGCTTTGTGGAAAGCTCAAGAGGTCTACTTTACACTCCCCAACTCCGTTTTGGCTTGTGTGAAGTAGGAATTTGCAATACCATGTCATCTCTGGAAGGTGTCCACCATCTCTTTCAATAACTAGTGGTGTTCTTTATCGACTTCATACTTGCATTGCCTTTCTTCTTTAGCATGATGATATTTCTTTGATTCTTCTTGTAATCTCTTTTGTTCTGCCTCTTCCTCTCTTTCTCCTACCTCTTCCTCTCTTGCCTTCCTCTTAGCTTCTTCTTGTTTGGCCTTACTCTTAGCTTCTTTGCGCTCATTCTCCTCTTCTTGCTACCTTCGTGACTACTCTTCTTTATCTCTCACATTCACCATCTTGTCTTGCAAAGTACATCTATTAGCTTCTGCAATGCAGCCCTTTTCTTTAAAATTTGAAGGAAAACCTTCACCATGCATATTCTGTATTCTCGAGGTACAAATATGGGGCTTTTGATAAATAAAAAAGTGAAGATGACTCCCATTTTGGAGTCTAGTACTTTGTTTAAAGCTCTTTTCAACGGCTCGAAGAGTCTTCTCACTTCTTCTTTAATTTCTTGAAAATAATTTCCACCCATTTAACTTTGGCCTTAGCCAATTCCTTCATCAATGCAAATAATTGTTGTGATACTCTATAGTGTTTCGCCAGTAGATTGATAATCATTGTCATTACCAATAATGCCATTTCAACAGGATTGTTATCTCAGAGCTCTAGAAATTGATATTCACTAGAGCGTGGTTCTCCTAATAATTTGTAGATTTTTGCTGCATCCACTAGCTCTATACTTGTTGTAATTCTTGTGTTAGCCACATGGAGTCTTTCTACAATCAAAGCTCGTGATAACTACAAGGTGTTTTGCCCTATCTGTAGGCTTAACTCTTTAATGTTGATGTCCTTACCATATGTCTATCATGCTATCTCTTTGCCAATCTCCTTCATTTGTGGATGAGGATGAGTACTCCAATCCAATAGTGCACAATGTAGGAGCCCCCTACACTTGAACCATTCTTTTTGTTCTTTTGACAATGTCTCTGATATGTTTAGTAGATCGAAATTGGAGAAAGTGATTGCCATATTTGCACTATTGTGTCTTCTACTGACTACTGTGGACTAGTGTCAATGAGTTCACTCTATTCGCCTTTCCACTCTGCTTGCAACTAAGCTAAATAATCAAGATTAGCCTGGTCCTCAGCTTTTTATGGCATGTGTTTTTGTGTTGAGAGCACCAGGCCTACTTCATGATTACCCTAAATCGTATCTTAGCTTTAGTTATTTTGCACTCATCGCGGCTCGCAAAATAAGAATAGTGCTACCAGATTTGAGATGTTATAGCCACACTCTTGTTGATTGCATGTACAATTTACATGCATACTAGTGGCTGTGCTAATCATTTCCAACTATTGCATAAACATGTATTTTTTATTCACAATATATATATATATATATATATATATATATATATATATATATATATATATATATATATATATATATATATATATATATATATATATATATATATATATATATATATATATATATATATATATATATATATATATATGAAGAGAGAGAGAGAGACACATTTTTTAATATGTAATTTACCCTCCGAAAGTCTGATAGGACCGTAATTTAGACCCGTTCATGACCGTTGGTAAGCGTTTGCCAACTAATGTGGAGATTTTGAAAGGTCTGGGTCCGCAAAGCTCATGAATCTAGAATAGACTTGTCTGCTACAATTTTAACTTGCCCATTTTACTCTTCATCTTAGAATGAAAGTACAGCAGAAGATCACCATGCCACAAAATCTTCATTCGTAGGTTCTGGTCCTGCCATTTCTTCTGGCGATTTTGCACTTCTTGGAGTAAGAGAAAACACAGGTACAAATGCTCATCTAACTATCGTTGTTGATCCATGCGATAATCAAATGAGTCCTGCTGAACTAATGTCTTCTCAACTACAATTCAGGGTCTAGGCATCGCAAATTCAAATGGAAGGATCACCTCCTGTCTATAAAGCAATTTGGAAGAGGTGCTTCCAATAGAAACTTTATAGGAAGTGTGGTATGCCCATAGTGTACTAGGGAGAATAATTTCCCACTAATCCATAGAATCCAGTAGCATCTTGTGTAAAATATGGAGTAGGACCTTGTTGGTGGTTTCTCCCAAACCATCTGCTCGTGGGTAATAGGGAGAACTAAATTTGTGCTTAATGTGATACTCTACGGTTAATTTAGAAATTAATTGATTAAAAAAATGAGTTCCCTTGTCTGACACTAATTTCAAAGGAAGGTTGTACCAAGGAAATATTTGGTTCTGGAATCTCTTTGCTATGGTTAGTTTAGAGGTCTCTCGTGTTCGATTTGGGTGCTTTGGTTGGGCCAATAAAGTCAAGGCCCCATCTTTGGAAGGGTTCTAATGGCAGGATTGGTTGCAGTGGGAAATGCTGACTATCTCAAGGTTCGCCAGTTCATTGACATGGATCATAATTCTGTACTGCATGTTGAACATGTGCATACATCGTTGGCTACCACAATCCATCCTATTGGATTTTTTGAACTATAAGCAAATGACTGAAGTGACCAGTGGCATCACCAATGTGAGCTTCCATAATGACTCTTGTCACCTCATGGGGTGGTATGCAACAGAGCCAATTTCTAATGGGATCTGTCCCATAATGATCATAAACATGTGACTAGGGAGTCCCAATTTCTTTCGAGCTACAGATCGCAAATGAGATGGAGCAATTCCATTTTCTAAAAAACTCAACATCTCTCCATACCACATTGGGGAAGTTAGTGGTGCATTTTCGGCTTTTGCCACCGTAAAGACCTCCGCATCTAGAAGAGCCTCGTCGATACCAATCGGACAGGACATCTGCAATGGCATGACTCGCACTAGGGCGATGGACAATGTCATACTCAAATTCTTGCAGCAAGAGCACCCACCTCGCTAGCCATCCAACCAAGTTTTGTTGCTTCACTTTCCAAGGAGTGCAATGCTGAGGAGAGTGTTCAATTCATGGTGTTCGGGAACTATCGAAGGTTTAAGTAGAGATCTTCCTAGAAAATGGAAAAACCATCTCAGATCTTAGTGTAAAAATAGTGCAATATTAATGGATTTATTGTTAAGACTACTCAAGAGGAAACATTGTAAATCATTGACGATTGCATCCATTCATAATATCCAACCCATGTTATTACAAGGATCCAATTGCAAGGCTGAACACACTAGGATGACCATGGCACTTTTTTCCCTCTTTACAAGTTTTTTTTCCCTTGATTTGTATATATGCCTATAACCCTAACGGGCCACCTGTTTTTGTACATTCTTGTGGTAATACACTTTGTATTGTGTGTTGTGCTCCAAGGTTCATCTTCTTCATAGGGTACAGTATTGTTGGTGCGCCATTCAATTTTTGGTAATCCACACATATCCGTAATTTTTTGTTGTTCTTAGGTACAATAACAATTGGAGAGACCCATTTTGGATTCTCTATGGTTGCAATATTTGCAAATTTGATTAATCTATCTAGCACATGCTTCAATTAGTAAAGTTTGGATTCATCGTACATCATTGTTGCATGATTGAGGTTGGGTCAAGCTTAAGCAGAATTCAGTAATGATATAGCAAGTTTGGATCAAGACCCTTCATATCAGCATATGTCCATGCAAACACATCTTTGTACTATTGTTGAAGGGCAATCGATGCCATCCATAATTCCGGAGCAAGCTCCGAATAGATTCGGATTGGCTTTGGGTCTTCCGCACTGCCGAGGTTCACCAATTGTAATATATCCTCTTCAACCCAATTATTCCCCTTCTTCTATATCCATATGTTGTATGCAGTCAGTGGCCATCATGCTACCATAGTCAGAGCTAATAATTCCAATTAGATCCACAACTCCAAAGGATCAGAGATCTCTATTGGCTTCAAGAAACTACTATTCTTTGTCATCCGCTAGTTCGTCCAACATGTGAGGAGGTTCCGTCAATATGGATTTATGCTCTAGAAGATAGTATTGATCCTCTTCTAATGCGATCTAAAATTTTGCAGGTCCTTTCTTAAAGGTGGTAGTCTTGTCATCCCAATTCTATTAGACTTTCACATTCCGTAGCCAGGGTCATCCCAATTTTAAACTATAATCTAGATTCTACCCTTTGAGTCTAGTACTACAAATGTGATATTAAACATCATTTGTGAAATTTTCATGGGGATGTCTTTAATAAGCCCCACCAACTGCACTCTCGATTGGTTGGCCATCTGAACAAAGAATGGGGCTGGATCAATACTATTCCAATGCATCTGTTTGCATGTAGTTGTGGAAGCAATATTAATATGCGATTCACCATCATTCAAGAACTTGGGGATGGCTTTTTTTTTATCAGACATCTTTGACCATAGAGACCGAAGGTTTCAAACTTAGAGACATCAAATATCTTTCTTGTAAGTGCATTAATAATAGCTTCGCAAAAGTCAGAACAATTTCAAGCAAGGCTCTAAGTGATAGTTTAGTATGTGAATCTTGCAAAAACACACAAGAAGTATCATTCCCTGATTCTTTGGGATCACGATCTCTCTGGTTCAATTCTAAGCTCGACCACTGGTTCTAAACTCTCATGGAAATCCCTTGATCATAAGACAATGACTACAGAACTTTTGGAACTACAAATTTAGCTAGATATCCGAAATTCTTCCTTTCCTTTCCTGTTTCATTAACCTCCTAAGTGGGTTTAATAGTTTTTTTCCTAAGGTTTCTATGTCATTCTGTGCTATAAGGTTCCACTCGGACCAACTTAGGGTCAATATAATACGATGGGTACTCTTGGGCCCTAGCTTTTCTTAATCCTTGCTTTTGCTTTGCTAGTGTCCGATCATATGATTTTTTACCCATTCTAATATTCATACTGCAACCTAGCCATCACTGATGCTAAGGGTTCCAAACATTCTAAGGTCACCACATTAGCCATAGGTCACCACATTTTTCTTTAATAGCTGGTTGAAGTCCATCAACAAATAAGTTCCTCCAACATATCTTATGAAGGACATTTGTCTATCAAAAATTGCCGCATCATAGATCTTAAGTCTGATGCATATTGTTCTACCATTCCTTTCTACGTCATATACTCGAGAGTAGCATAGAGCTCCAAAATGCTCTTGGCAATCTGGAATCATTCTAAGAAAGCCTCCCTTAACTCATCATGGGATCAAAAATTGTAAAGGGAGTACTACATGAGCCATTTAACTCTGTAGCTTGGAATACCTAAAATTTATGGTCATCAGCTTGTAGATTATGATGACTTTAGATATATTAATTTTTGAATACCTTCATTTGTTCTTGCATAAAAATGAATATAATTCAACCTTGGGAATTGGTTTTTGTGCAACATCGGGTCTTCAAACTCCTATAAGGTACCGACTTGAGTTGAAGGAACTAGAGCTAAAGCAAACTCTAGGTTGGGTCTTCTACTACTGCTTTGGCTTATTTCCATAGGGTATTCTCCTTTCTAATGGTGGCTCTATTGGATGACTCTAATGGACTCCCCTTGCCATGACGCCTTGGCTAGCTTGCCATCTCTCCACTCAAAGATCCATTCCTGCAAGAGTTTTAGAGGTAATACTCCATTTTCCACTCAATATAGCAATTTTTTTGGGATATTGACTACCTTTGCAAGGGTGATATCTTCAAGGTTTAATGTTGCTATAGTATGCTGAATGAACTCATAAAAATGCTCATGATGATACATATTTTTAAGGTACTTGTTACTGCTCTTTAGTGGCATCAAACTACTCTATGCTACTATTCATGACCAACTCCATCCCATCATGATCTCTAAATGCTTACATAGTACTATACTTCAGTAAAATATAGCACTGGATCTCCACAGGAATGGGTATGGGAAGAGGAATTTATGAATACACTTGTACTCATAAACATGTAATTATGTTCCTTATGAATTTATAATGCATAGGTTTCAAATAATACACTACATAATATTCAAAGACATTATACTCATAGAAAATCTTTAGAAAGAAAGGGATTTTGGCACTAGAAACTAATGATTGATTATTAGGATCATAGATACATCATTCTATAATATGGTATGTTTAAAACCCCACAATACAGAGCATCATCTGATAGTATTTTCTAGAATCTACTGCTCAGTATCGTCTTTTTTCAAACTCTACTTTTTCTAGCATAACATATTGCAATGAATGACTCTACACTTCTTCGTAATCTTCATGCCACTCCATACTTCCGAATTTACAATAAAACACGGGGAATTACAAAATTCAAAAACTATTAGAATCTCCACATCAATAAATCCCTTTTTCCCCATTATAAAGTAAATTTACAAGAAATTGTGGTCGACCACACTTGTTGCTAACACTTCAAAGGGAGCCTTGCCATTTTAATGCACTTGTGAATCTTCTCTTGATTATGTGCAATGTAGTGTGTACTCCTTCTGCCCAAAACTTGAATGCTAATGCTTATTTGTGAAGCAAAGTACGAGCGATTTCCATTACACTTCAAATCTCTCTCTCAGCTACTCCTATGAGATGGAGTTTGAGGTTGAGTGACCTTCCTCTTGATGCCCTTTTTGCTTTAAGAAGTTATCAAAGTCCTAATTGATAAATTTAGAACGATCAATTGATCAAAATGTGTTGAATGACTTGGGTGCTTCATTCTCAAGTTGAGATATCCATTCTCAGAATTTGAAAAATGTATATACCTTGGAATTCAAAATGTAAACCCAAATGTATCTTCAGTGATCATCTACTAGAATAAAGAAGTAGATTCTTCCACTAAGTGAAGGGTTATTCATGGGTCCACCAAGATCCATGTGAATTAAGGCTAGATGATTCCAAGCTCGTATGGAGGCCTACTTGGGAATGGAAGCCCCATGTTTCTTGCGTTAGGTGAAAGCTTGTTATATTTCATGTATTTGGAAGATCTTGGCCAATCCCCTAACACTTTGTGATGCAAAATTTTTGGTTAATTATGAGGTATGCCGAGAGGCTAGAAAGGGCTTCTTTAGATAGAAAACATGATAAGTTGTAGAGCCCTTTGTGTTCTACTCCTTGTGAAAGGATGTCTTTAGTTATAGGGTCAATCGTCTTTTAATTATAGAAGTTTTATCAAATAAGACTTGATTGTCTTGGCCAAAGATGGCCTTGACTAATAGTAGGTTCATGCGCACATTTGGGAAAAAAATACATTGGATAGGGCTTTATACTCCAAATGATGGTTGGCAAATTCAAATCTTTCTTTGCCTTTCATGAGAAGAATTTCTTTGTTGCCTAAGTAGACTTCACCAGTGTGATCTTTGATCTCTTGGAAGAAGTCACCATGTTTGCACATATAAGATGTGGCTCCACTATCAAAGATCCATTCGTAAGAGGAACCGGAGGTAATTGAGGAATTTGTTTCTTTGGAGATAAAAAGTGCTTCACTAGAATAGTGATACGTGTGTTGAGAGGATTTAGATTGGTTCTTGGAGGTAGGGGCTTTTAGAGCTATTCTTCTTTTTGTAGCTGAATTTTTGTAGATGCCTTATTTTTCCACAATTATTCCATCTAAATATCTTTGATGAATTGTTGGAACCTTGATTAGAGGTGTTTCTAGAGTTATGAATTATATTATTTGATCTTTTGAAGGGTCCCTTGAATTTCATCGTAGTTTTTTATGAGGATATTGACTTTCCTCGAGATTCATGGAGGAGCAAAAGTAACCAAACTTCTTCCCAAGTCAGTAGTTGGCCTTGATTATAAAGGGAAGTCACAAATGATTCATAGGTCCTAGGGAGCTTATTGAGAAGGTGAATGGACATTTTCTCATTGGAAACTTGTTAGCCTACACAATGCTAGCTTGTGTTGATAGTCTTCAAATGTGGCAACAACTTTACTAATGGGGTTGTGGGGTGTAATTAACAGGTTGTGAAACTTGACCTCTGAAAAGGAGATTTTTGAAGCAGTTTTGTTTTCATAAAATTTTTGCAAGGTCCTCAAAGTTTCAAGGGACGTTTTACATGAGGTAATATGGTCCGTCTTCGATTCATCACAAGGTAAAAGTAATTGTGCTAAAGCTCTCTTGATCTTGAAATACCATATGTTTCACGATCCTAGATCACTTTCCTTGTCTCACTCTTGTTCAACTACTTCAAATAATTCAAATCACATGACCAGTCATGCAAAATGGTTTAGTAGTTTGCAGAAAATGCCAGTTCCTGGATATGTTGAAACGGGTGATGATACATCGCATTCATTGAGCATACAAGAAACATAGCCTTGTCTATGGAGGACGGGAAGGTAAAACATCTTGCTGATGTGTTGCATGTTCCAAATATAACAAAGAATCTGGTTTCTGTTGGACAAATGGTTGACCAGGGATTACAAGTCAGGTTCAATGCTGATGGATTATATGTAGAAGAGTACAATCAGGATGGACGATTGGTTGCCAAAGGAAACAAAGTGGGTAGGATGTTCACCTTAAATGTGAAGATTCCTCAAACGAATGCAGCCATGGTATGCAATGATATGATACCAGGTGAGTATCGTGATACTAGTGAATTTTAGTATCGCGATACCAAGACTCAACAGACCGTGATACTTGAGCCTAAATCGCTCTAAACTTAAAATTTTCTATGCAAATATTTTTATTTCTCAGCCTTCTTACTCTTGACCCTCAGTCTCTCTCAAAAACTCTATGTTCTACCCCCGATATCCAAAACGATTTTAATCACGTGCAAATGTATTTTTGAAGTAATTTTGAAATCACAAATTTGTTGTAGCTTACCTTCAAGAATGTCTTGCCTAAGATTTGAGCTCTCAAGTTTGCTTTTTTACTTGTCAAACTTGATACCACTCAGGCGATACGGATCGCTGTTCTGCCCACAATACCAATTCTCTCACTTGTATCAAATGAACTATTTTTTTGGTTTTTATAGTTTTATGATGCTTGAGACCTACTCTAAACTAATTTTGGCAAATTTTTTTGGAATTTTTCTTGATGTTTTCAACTTCTTCCTACTCTACTCCTCTCTCTAACCTAACCCTAACTCTTCCCTTACTTCCTCTCTCCTAATTGTTAACCTAAAAATGCTTTACGCACACCTCAAGGATGTGAAGTAACAAGTGCAGTAGTGCTTGACTACTTGCCACTGAACAAATTCACCTCTACAAAGTATGATTCCTTTACTCTAGAGAAATAATCATCATGAAGGCACCTTGGTTAAGTTTGCTCCCCGGCAACGGCACCAAAAATGTGTGTACCTAAGTTGTGAAAGCTTAGGGACTTGCGTCGATGAAACTAAATCTCAATCGCCCCATAAGTGTGTATAGTGATGGATCGATACACGTCTAATTGTCAATCCGAAGAACCACATGAACTAAGTGTATGAGGAGGCATAATCTCTCCTTCTTCACAATGGGAAAAAGTCTTTACAAAGAGTCACAAAGAGACTTATATACATGTGCCCTAAAAATGTTCCTTTCACACAAGAGACCGGCACTTTATTGACTAATCTCTAGTTTACTACCATTTTACAAGAATTATGCTACAAGGATTTGTAGCTTATGCATGTAGAGGACTTCTCTAGTGCATTTACATATTTTCAAGAGAAGTTTCTAGAATTTTGAGGAAGAAATTTTATGCCCATTAAATTGAAAATTGTTGGGGCTCCTCTTTTGTGCCTCTTTTCTCTACAACACCAAGGTAATGAACAAGGAAATTCCGTAGGCAAGTGGTGATGCAGTGGAATTGAGAGGTTCAAGAGACCGAGGTTGAGATTAAGAAAGTTCTAGAGATTGTGCAACAGTTAGAACATCAACTTAATGGGAGATAAGGATTCATCATTGAGGGATTCATCAACTTAATGGGAGATAAGGTTAGCCGATCTTACTCCTAGACGATAGGTCATGATTTCAATTCCCAAAATTGGTATCGAAGCAAGGAGATGGTTAAATCAAACCCTAAGAGGGTGGATTCAGAAGTAATCCTCAACCGTGGCTTTTGGGGCTTGTGATTATCCCATCTTATTCTTAGCCAATAGTGCAAAGAAATGATAGGCAAGAGATGGTTAAACGACACCCTAAGAGGGAGGAATAGGAAATAATCATGAATCATGGATTTTGGGGCAAGTGTTAGACTCAAGAAATGGAAAGCAAAAGATGGTTGAAACACACCTTAAGAGGGAGCATTAGGAAGTTATCATCAACCATGGCTTCTATGGCAAGTGGTTAGTCCATTGTATTCTTAGCTGGTAGGTCATGAGTTCAATTTCCACATAAAGTGATCAAGTCATGGATATAGGTCAGGCCCTAAATGAAACCCTAGAATGATGCACACATCTCACAACCCTTAAATAGTGCCTACAAGTTCTTGAGACATTATTTGATGTACCGTCTTTCCAAGCTCTCATAATCTAGACATATATATTAGTTGTGACCTCATGAGCATTGGGTGAGAGTTGATCTATCTATCATAGGCCATCGTTTCCCAATTAATCCATTGCATGCATGCCACTTTCCTTTATAGGTGATCACCACCCTTGCCTCTCTTTCTCTTCCTCCAAGAGTGGGAATTCTTCTCTTACTCAAGATATTTTTTCTTGTCTTGTATTTTATTTTCACATGTTTCTCTATGTTGCAATTGGATGCGACTCATGGCTTCAACCATACGACCGAGTTGATTCCACATGTCTGCCAACATAGTGTAGCACACAACACACAAACATGATATGCACAGATCACATGAATGCTAGCACATAGCGAAGCTAGATGGAGCTTGTGGTCTTGACCGCTCAACCAAGATGGCTCCACCCACCACCAACCTCCTATGGCACATAGCTAGAACACATATAAACATTTCAAATTCCAAGCCTATGGTGAAAGTAGCTACAATGCATGGTCCTAACCACATGGCCAAGACAATCCCATCCACCTACTAGCCCATTATAGCATATTGGCACATACATACAAATTGTTTTCTTTGTTTTGAATTTTTTTTGTTTATTGGTTAATTTTCCAAGTCTTGACAGTTAGGTGCAAAAAGAAAGGGTCTTCAAAGCCACCTCTCCCCAAACCATGTCACACACATCCTTTAACCTTTTGATAGATCGACTTTCCCCTTACCACACTCTTTGGTTCTATTTAATTAGCTAAGTCACTTATACACCTATCCTTGGGTGATCACACGGTGTACCTATTCTAGAGGTATCACCTAGTTCATTTCCATACTTGGTCCTTGATGAAATCTTTAGGGTGATTCCTATTGAGATTTAGGACCCTTATCATTACTACGTATTACCAGTTGGTCTACCCAAACCTAATATATGTCATTCTCATCATAGATGACTCTTGACTAGGATCATGGTAAAACCATCTATCTTTGGAATATCCTTCACAATAGATTAAGTACACTTCAAACCATGTAAATGGAAAACTCAACTCAAGATCCTAGTTAAGGAAGCATACAAACTACAAGGCCCTCTCAACGACCCATCAACCTTGCAAATACATCTAAAATATCAATAGAACAAATGATCATTTTTGGTAGCTCATATTTGGATATCATAAAGACCATTTTTCATTACCATTTATCACTTATTTGAAAGACTATATCTATACATACAACAATATTTAAAACACATACCAATAAATCATTCGAGAAATGATCTCACATGAAGCCACAATTAAACATATATCATGCTCTCTCTTCATGCATAATCATCATACACATTCTCATTTATTAATTTATTCATTCATCTTTCATCATATCATCCATGTTTCCAACCACAAAATTAGATTCGTACCTTTTTATGCCTTGATCCATAATATGCTTCTTCTTGCTTCTTCAGAAAATGAATTATTCATCATGATAAAACAATTACATGAATAATCTTGAAATAACCAATGCCTCACAAAAGACATCAAATAGGAATACCAAATGCCCCAAAATACATATCTCCTTATTACCTCCGTTATTTGCTATGTACAAATACCTATGGCTAAAGACTTTTGAAGATTCCCCATCATTGTTCTATGAAAGTGTTAGAATCAAGCACTAATAGGCAAGAGATGGTTGAACCACACCATAAGAGGGAGGATTAGAAATTAATACCCAACCATGGGTTTTGGAGCAAGTGGTTAGCCCATCTTACTCTTACCTAGTAGGTCATGAGTTCAATTCCCATAGTTGACAACGGATTTTAAGAGGTAGGTTTGGGAAAAATAGATAAAAAGCACCTGGGATACTTTAAAAAATGAGTTAAAAAAATATTAGAGTTATCTCCTGATCCAAAGGTTGGATTTAAATGTGTAAGGTTCTATTGGAAGGCTCTCAAAATTAGTTCTTAAATGAAAGCACTAGATTGGGGAACAATCTGATATTTCAATGCATTTGATTCATAAGGTTGTTTATTTTCAAAATAGCATAGTAATATTTACATATAAGAAGAGAAGATATATGAGCATGCTATCATATATGAGCATGAAATCGCCCTCCATCATGGTGTATGTTTTGAGTTTGTTTTCATGCCTATCCTTTCTTTTTCCTTGAATTGATTATAGAATTTCTTGAGCCAAAATCCTTTTCTCTTCTAATCTAACTAGTTGCGTGCACCTTTTTCTCAAGGATTCCTCCTCTCCTTACCTTGTGCCGATGGTTTCTCTCAATGCATGGACTTGTTTACAATCAGAAAAAAATCCTCTTCTCCGTACCCTATTGAAAATGGTGTGCACTTGGTGATCACTCTGAAAGATGTTCTGTAAGAACATAAAGCTTTAGGAAGTCCTTCATTATAATTGCTCTTGTGAGTAGCCAAACTCTTCATGAGAATTTGTTCTTGGATTTTGTCGGTGACTTCAACTTTGCCATTCACCCTTGGATATATGGATTTGTTTTCGTATGCTTAGTTTTATACAAAATTATTAATTTCTTCTAATCGACAAAGTGTCAGCCCTTGTCACTCACTATTACCAATGGACATCCAAACCGGGTAATAATTTGTCCTTACAAGAACTTTTCCACATCAAAGGCTCTATCAATTTTTAGGGCCTTTGCTTCTACCCACTTTGTTAACAATCCCTGAATAGATTCAGCCATGAATATCCTAAGAATATGCTTTTCTTTTGGAAAATCTCCCATAAAATCTCTGCCACATTATTTATCATGTAGGGATTTTAGCAGACTCTTTGCCTCTTCTCCCTCAAGACATCTTCTATAAATGCTCTCTTAGATGAAATACTGATAGAAGTTTCTACCTATAATGCTGTGGAACTTTGTAAGGGACTAACTTCTGCCTTTCTCTTGGCTTCAAGAGAAAACCTAGCTATACATAGAAAGTTCATCAAAGTTTCACAACAATGCATTTTAGCTTCCACATGAAACAAGTGAGCATCGGAGCCCATCAGACACTCTTGAAATTGGCTCTTCATTGACCATACACTTATCATCAACAAAGTGTACATAAAGTCCATCTTTGGCAATCAACAGAACTAAAATTAAGTTCTTTTTTATATCCGGCACCTACAATGCATTTTTCAAGAGAATCCCAATTCCATTTGCAGCCATAAGCTCAATTTCTCCTACTCCAATGATAGGATAAGAGTCATTGTTCGCACATGCCACATGTCCTTCTTTGGATGCATCTTTCAAATAGGAAAGAAATCTTTTGCATGAAGTATGTGCTTTGAAGTACCACTATCAAAAAACCAATCCAAATCAGACTCACTCACAACCATACATTCAGAATGCAAAGATGCATCATAATATTTACATCTCTTCTTCTTTGCAAATCACCATCATTAGAAGAATGAGTGGAAGAGGAAGCGTGAGGCCTTGGTTTTGATGAACCCAAAGCTGAACCATATTGCTTTTCCCCTTTTTGTGATATAGAAACTACTTGCATTCCGTCAATCAAAACCACTTTTATTCACTCTAGATTGCTCTTCTTGAAAAAGAAGAGACACAACCTCATCAAATGCATACATATTAGGATCTGCTTTTGCAATCAAACTGAGTGTAGTAGAAAAGCTTTGAAAATATTCCACTAATCCTTTCAACAATGTAGAAATTAGTGATGCATCGAGAATAATATCATCTATGTTTGCCAATTGCTCTTTTGAGCCCTTGATGCGTGTCACATACACATCCATTGAATCATTTTCAGCCATACATACATCCTCAAGTTGCTTCCTCAAGTATGCAACACATGCTTCATTACACACAACATACAAAGAAGCAAGAGTGTCCCATGCACGTTGTGATGTAGAACATGATCGAATGTGTGGAACTATACGATGCTTCAAAGAAAGTGCAATGGATGCATGATCTTGAGCATCTTTTCCATCCCATCTAAGCTGCTCCTGTGTAGGTGGAGAAGGAGAAACCACTTTACTTGAAGAAGAAGTTACATCTGTGATAGTGAACTCTCAAATAGAAGCACCTGTGTGTCTTCGATCTACATCTGCCACTATGTTCCAAAGTTGTTTTGCAACAAGAACATGCTTCATAATGTAAGACCACATTGAATAGTTGGTCCCATCAAGCTTATCTTCAGCTTGAAACATGCCAAAAGAATCTCTAGCACCTCTCGTTTCACTAAAGAACAAGAATGTGATAAAAACTTTACTTCGATGAAAGTTGAAATGAATGCTGAAATTTCAGCTCACAAATTGTCACTTTGATGGCAATTCTAAATGCACAAATGGGTTCAAAATAGTGGTAAAACCCCAAGGAACTTGATAAAAATGTTTCTTGGGTGTTGAACTTCACAATTCTTTGCTGCGAAGTTGATTTGCACGGTTAAAAGTACAGGCACGCCATGATGCAAAAAACCTAAACTTGAGAAGGAGTTGAACCTACTCTCATACCACTACTAGGTGTGTGTAGAATTGCAAAACACATGAGAAGCTCACAAGGAGCGAAAACACAGCAAGACACACAGGGAAGACAGATGGCTGGAATAACTCTCTCTATTGATGATGAACTGAATTAAAGTAAGATCTAAATAATATCCCTAAGTACAAAGTACCACCACATATTAATGAATCATGTATGTGGTCACATGGGGAAAAAACCTCTAGCTAACACTAGAGTAAAAAAGTGCCCATGTATAGGGAAAAGGTTCACATCAAAGCTATTTGAGGAACACATACTCAAGTAAAACATGCATTTAGGAAAGGATTCAATTCATGCATTGTTTTTTTCAATGTCATAAATGATTATACTCATACACTTCTTGATGCGCATAAACCTTTCGTGACTACTTATAAGGCTTGTTTCATGTTTAATTATTTCTCTCAACTACCAGCATCACAAGGATCCTTTGACCATAGCATAGACTTAATTCCTGGTAGTTCTCCTCCGGCTAAAGCACCTTATAGGCATGCCCCACTACATCAAAAGGAAATAGAAAAACAAGTAAAAGACTTACTCCACAAAGGACTTAAAAGGAATAGTTCTTTCCCATTTGGAGCATTAGTTCTTTTAGTAGAGAAGAAGAATAAAACTTATGTGAATGTTCATTGATTATAGAGCCCTTAACAAGATCATGATAAAGAATAGATACCCTATTCCTTGAATAGATGATCTTTTAGATAAATTACGAGGAGCTCGCGTCTTTAGTAAAATTGATCTAAAATCAGGTTACCATCAAATTCGTATGACAGAAAGTGATATTTTTAAGAATCCATTTAGAACTCAAACCAACCATTATGAATTTGTGGTAATGTCCTTTGGAATTACTTATGGCCCTGCTACATTTGCACGAATGATAAACAACATTTTTTCTTGATTACCAAGCTTTTGTTCTTGTATTCCTTGATGATATACTTGTTTAGAGTAAGAATGATAAAGAGCATGACACGCATCTTAAAAATTTTTTCCATTTGCTATGAGAGACCACACTTCACACTAATCCTGAAAAGAGTTACTTCTTTCAACATAAGCTAGAATATCTAGGACATATTATTTCAAGTGAAGGCATGCATGTGGATCCAAAAAAGATTAAAGTGATAGTAGAATGACCTACACCACAATCACTCAATGATGCTCATTCTTTTCTTTGGATGGCTATTTTCTATAGGAAGTTTGTTTGAAATTTTTCTTATTTAGTATCGCCTCATACTTTCTTATTGAAAAAGAAAATAAAATTTGCATGGGGAGTTACCCAACAACAATTCTTTGAAAAACACAAACATGCACTTTCACATGCATCTTTTTTACATTTACCTATTTTTCCTTAAACATTTCATGTTGGCATTTATGCTAGTGGCTCAGGAATAAGTGCTATTTTAATGCAAAATGATCATCCTATTGCATTTGAGATAGGAAGCTTAAGCCTCAGAAAAGAATTATAGTACATATGATAAAGAATTGTGAGCAATTGTGCATGCTTTGTGAATTTGGAAACACTACCTTATGGGATCTGAGGTATTAATCAAAATGATCAATAGGATATTAAGAATTTATTAAATCAACCCTTAATTTTTTATCAACATCTTAAATGTGCTTCATTCATTCAAAATTTCCAACCCATGATGCAATATCAACCAGGTAAAGAAAATGTCAAAGCTGATGCTCTTAGCCGTTTTCCTTCACATTCTGTTGTTTTGCATAATATTTCTACCATCCAAATTCATTCTTTTCAGGAAATGATTACCACTTATGCATCTGATTTGTATTTCTCACGTGCATGGCATGACTTCAATAATTGTGCACCTTTATCTGGTGAACAATATACATTTCATCATGGTTTACTTTATTTTCAACATAGATTGTGCATAACCAAGGTTTGAATGATTTTTTCATCAAAGAAATGCATGAACCATCTTACATGGGTCATAGAGGCATATAGAGCACCTTTTTTGCTTGCAAATATTTCTTCTTTTGGCCATACATGGAAAAAGATATTCCAAATTATGTTTCTCAATGCATTGTATGTCGATGTGTAAAATGTCATCATGGTAAACCATTTGGATTATTAGTGCCACTTCCCATTCTGAATGAACCATGGGAACAAATCTCTATGGCTCTTATCGCAGGTCTACCTATCACTTCATCACATAATCAGATGATTTGGAAAATAGTTGATAGATTTAGTGAATATGCATATATCATTCCTTGTAGAAAAACTTTATCTACCCCTCAGGCTGCAAAAGTATTCATTAAATTCATTTTCCCACATCACGGATTGCCTAAAGTAATGTTATCTGAACATGATGTTAGGTTTTGTAATCATTTTTGGGTTGCCTTATTTCAACGTTTGGGTTCTAAAATAGATTTTAGCTCTGCATGTTATTCCAGAAGTAATGGACAAAGTGAGGCTACAAACAATACTATTCTTGATTTATTGCATTGTTATTCATTAGATAATCCCACTAACTGGGATGAAAAGTTGCCATTGCTTTAATCTGCTTAGAATAACACCACACACACCATTATCATGTCACTTATTCAAATTGACATTCTGATGGCTAATTCTATTGCTCAAGGTCACATTTCTATACTTCACAATGTTCACGAGCACATTAGGAAAAGTCCACAACGTTATACACATAATGTCAATACAAAATGATTAGCCAAGGAATTTAAGGAAAATAATCTTTTATGGTTGTGTATCTTTAAAAGATGTCTCAAAAATATTTTGTAGCATCCAAAAATTAAATTTGCACCACACTATTATGGAGCATTTTGCATTATACAAAAAATCAGCGATAATTCATTCAGATTAGATATCCCATCGCATTGGAATATACATAAATCTTTTCATATTAGTTTAACTAAACGCTCTAAAGGCACTTTACCACTCACTCCACTTCTTGATGACCCTCCTTTAATTGAAGAACAATATGAAATCTTAGTTCCTAAGAAAATAATTGATCATGATGTCACTACTACATGTAGAGGTACTCAATATCATCGATATTTAGTTAAGCACAAAAATCACTCTATTGAAGAATTTCAATGGATACATAAAACACAATTAATGCCCCATTATGACCACTTAATTTCTTCATATCATACACTAACACATTAATGTAATGCTTCCATGAACATTTCCATCCATGTATTTTTACATCGAAAATGCTTATTTTCGTTCAATGATGGAACATGTGATTGGCCATCCATGTTTAATTTTATTTTATCAACTGATGTCAATTGCTTTTTCAACTAAGGGGCATGTTATGAATTATGGAATATGTTGAACAAAGAATTCCTCGAGTGTTAATTTATTAATGTATTAATGTGTTTTGGTGTTTTTGATATAGCAGCTAAAGGTTCGTGAGGGTGTGAAAGGCATGAAAGGGGGGACATCAATAATCCCATTTATAATTTATATAGCCTGTAAATAAACCTATGTAGAGGGTCTATTGTTAGAAATAATTACTAAAGTAGTGGTTAGAATAAGGGTCATTGTAGACCACAATTTCTTATATTAAAAGCAAAGGATGGTCATATGCATTTTGCTAGTTTGCTATGCCTACAGAAATCTAAAATGGTGTACTTTGTGCCCAAATTTTGAAGCACCTCATAAACATGTCTTTGAATGTTGTATTTTGGGGAAAATGTAGCATTCTTCCTTTCCAAAAGATGGTTCAGTTCGAGATACTTAGAAATTGTAGCTTATTCATAGTATGTATGTAGTCCTATGCAAAAATCTTCTTTAGGGAACTTCCTTTACTTGATGACCTTTATTGATTATTTCTCCAAGCATGTATGGGTGTATCCACTAAAAGAAAAGTGAAAAGTGTTTATGTGCTTTAAATAGTTTTTGGTCTGGGTAGAAAATCTGTCAACATGTAAAATGAGCACCCTCCATTTTGATTGAGGGGAGAGAATATACATCTTTTGACTTTAATGAATTTTGGGCTGAAAATGTGATTAAACATCAATGTACAATTCCATATACACCTCAACATAATCGAGTTGTTGAAAGGAAGAAGAGGTCACTCATGGATATGGCGAGGTGTATGGTCAAGAGTCAAGGTTTACCACATAGTTTCAAGCTTCATGAGGTTGTTATGTGTGCAACATATGTACTTAATAAGTTTCCCACTAAAGCATTGCAATATATCACTCCATTTAAGGCTTGGCATGCTCACAAGACATCTGATGCTCACTTGCATGTTTTTGGTCGTTTGGCATACGCATTAGTGTATGAACAAGAACACAAGAAATTGGATGATAAAGTAGAGAAATGGATTTTTGTTGGGTATAGTTATGAAAGCAAAGGCTATCGCTTGTATCATCCACAAACTTAATGCATTTTGGTTAGCCATGATGTTGTTTTTATGGAAGATACTTTTCATCCCTTACTTTCATGTACTAAGGAGATTTTAGTTAGCTCCAAAGATGTGTATGGTACTTTGCTACCTCTTTTTAGATGTGGAGAATCTAGTGCTAGTCCATATGAGGGAATTTTGCAGCCTTTAGAGGTTTCACATGATGACATAGATCATTCCATTTCTGATAAGAAAAAACTATGCCTAAATGGCTCGTGTAGACTTTGTGAGATAACAAATTAGATGTAGATTTTTCATATGGTACTAATCATTTAGGATCTCATAGGTCTTTTCTTGCATTAGATTGCTATGCTATGGATGTCTCTAGCATTTTTTATGAGAATGAGCCTGTTTTGTTTGAGGAAGCATGAAACTTTAAAAATTGGATGGCTACTATGCAATCAAAATATGATGCTATTATGGAAAATGGTACTTGGTCTTTATGTGACTTGCCTCTTGGCTAGAAGACCATTGGGAGTAAGTGTGTATACAAGCTCACATGTAAGCCTGATGGAATAGTTGACAAGTATAGGGCTAGGCTTGTTGCAATAGGTTATGCTCAAGAAAAAGGAATTGCTTTTGATGAGACCTTTGCACCTTTATGTCAAATGACTACTATTCATAGCATCTGTGCATTTGCAGCTCATCAAGGTTGGAACATACATCAGTTGGACATGAAAAATGCATTTCTAGATGGTGACTTGCATGAAGAAGTGTATGTTTCTGAACCCTATGGTTTTGTGTAGCAAGGGCATGAAAACAAAGTGTGCCTATCGAAAAAGGCATTAACAAGCACCATGTGCTTCTTATGAAAAGATATATGCCTACTTGATTGCACATGGTTTTGAGAAGATTCCAACCAAGAGCACCTTATACATTAAGCCTACAAATGATGTGCTTCTGATCATTGTTGTCTATGTTGATGACGTGCTACCCATTGGTCCTAATGAGAAGCATATTGTTGATTTTAAGGTTTATTTGCATGCTTCATTTGAGATGTAAGATTCGGGGCATTTGCTTTGGGAATCCAATTTATGGAAGTTCATGGCAGACGAACTATGTATCAAAGAAAATATCTTGACACATTATTGCAGCATTTTGACCTAGAAGATTGCAAACCTATTTCCACCCCTATGTAGATAAGTCAACGGTTGAGTCTTCATGATGTTGAAGATGCATTTGATGTTGTTCTCTATCAATAGGCTATTGGGTGCTTGATTTACTTATCATTACTTGACCAAATATTGAGTTTTTTTCTCACTGATGAGTAGGCTTATGTATTCCCCAAGTGTCAAGCATTGGCAGGCAGTTAAGTGCATCTTTTGCTACTTGAGTGGTATAAGGCTACTCAAATTGTTTTATCCCAAGGGAATCACTACCTCTAGATTTACATGCTTTCTTTTGAGTCTGACTTGGTTGGTTGCTATGACACGTCTACCCCCTAGTGTTTTTCGCTTCATGCGTGGTAGCTCATATATATCTTTGTTGAGAAAGAAACATTCTATTGTGGCCACTTCTAGTTGTCAAGCTGAATATAGGGTGGCTTTCATCGAAATTGTTGAGTGTGTGTGGCTCACACAACTTATGGCTGATTTGGGTGTTGGTCAATCTTCTACCACCATCATGTTCACTGAGAGTTAGAGTGCATTGGGTTTTGCAAGGAACCTTTTGTTCCATGCTCACACTAAGCCCATTGAGGTGCACTATCATTATGTCAACATGGGGATTTGTTGATGTATTCTAGTAGTGATGTGTGTGAACACATTACGACCACCAAGGCACTTTTTTCCCTCTTTAGGAGGTTTTTTCCCTAGTTTATATATATGCATATAACCCTAATGGTCACTTATCTTTGTACATTCTCTTAGTAATAAATACAATATTTTGTGTTGTGCTCCAAGCTTCGTCTTCTTCTTTCTGTTGTTTGCATGCTTTCACAAACCTCAAACTCCTAGAAAAATAATGCCATACAAAAGTACTAAAGAAAAAACAACCACAATGGCAATCCAGAAATCACACAACATATAGTATATGGGTTCTAGAGATGTGGATCATTCCTCTTCTAACTCACATAGCCATTCTTTCACTAGTCATTAAACAACAAAAACTGCTCACAATCAAAGAGCATGCACTACATTAAAAACATTGCTTTTAAGACATTCAAGGTAGTTGCA
This sequence comes from Ceratopteris richardii, assembly GCA_020310875.1. Lineage (NCBI taxonomy): Eukaryota > Viridiplantae > Streptophyta > Polypodiopsida > Polypodiales > Pteridaceae > Ceratopteris > Ceratopteris richardii. The sequence goes on along the minus strand of CM035409.1, from coordinate 113,380,943 downwards.
CCTTGTGCTCTTGTCATTCATGCATTTGTTTTGAAATAGCACATATAAAATTGTATATATATACATATTTTTTCTTTTCCTTTACATATTCAATACTAGGATTGGCCACTTAGAACTGCATGTGGTTTTCTTCCAAGAAATCAGGCATACAAAATGGATATCGTTTTGCCATAACCATGTGCCTTCATACACAAATTTTCTTTTGCACGATACTTGATCATTTGATCTTCAAGTATGCATCCAATATATGGCCATGTTACATGGTCTTCAACATGACATGGTTGTTCCATTCCTATGCACAAGAGTGCAACGTTTTATGTGAGGATACTTCACATTTATATTTGGATTCTCCACGAACATTTTCTTTCATATGACCACCACTCATATACTCACAAATTTTAAAAGAGAAGTGGCATCATGTTCCTCTTCTAGACAACTAATTATTGGAAAGCTCATGCCAAACTAATGCATCCAATATAGGGCCATGTTACATGGTCTTTCCTACGTCATGTTTGTTCCATTCCTATGCACAGGAGTGAAACTTTTTATGTGAGGATACATCAAATTTATATTTTAAATTTCCACGCAGATGTTTGTTCATATGACCACCATTTGTATACTCACAAATTTTACAAGAGAAGTGGCATCATGTTCGTCTTCTAGATAACTAATTATGACAAGACCAGGCCAAACCCATGCATTACCCTAAAGAGTCCCCATGTGAATATTTCCACAATTGGTCTCTACTAATGTCCATTTCCTTTTAAGAGGTGGAGATAGCTTGATCTCTTTTATTTGTCACATGCACAACTTGAGTCCACAATCATTTTGGTTTCAGTTATATCACTTCATTTATTTCTCTTTTGAGGGTACACATAAAAGATATTAAAAGATCTAAAACGATCACTAACAAGTTGCAATCTACTTGTCTAGATGTTTTTCTCGCTATCAGCTATATTATTACAAGGCACCTATCCATCACATCACCTTTTATTTGATCATTAAAACCCACACTTATCTCATACAACCACCAAAACTTTTGTCAAGGATGAAATTAAGTAGGGAGAGAGGAGTGTTGGAGGAAGCTTAGAAAGTGGCAAAAAGTGATTGAATATTAGTCAAAGGGTGAAGGATATTTTCAAAGTGAAGTATAAGCATGAAAGTGAATAAGGAAGCTTTCTACTAATTTTTCGCACCTTAAATCCCTCCTTACAATAGGTGTTTCCCAATTTCTTTAACCCAAAATGCTTGTGAAGATGCATTTTTTGGCACAAATCCGAATTTTGCAAAGGTTCAGCCACATTCTAAAAGCGGACAAGTACTCAAGATTCAAGGGCAAGATTAATGTCTCCACAATAAGTTGTTTTATTTTTAAGACATAGCTTTTACCTCCAAATAGCCTATGCATACTCATTTCAGGCTTAAGCCAGATATTATAATGTGGAAAGACCTCTTCAAGAATCCATAAAGTCAAAGAGTTCTCAATTTTTAGGGTTAGATTAATGAGTCTAGAACTTTTATGGGCTTCTAACTATCTTATTGAGCAATAGAGAGGTTCTTGACTAGCTTTTCTCTTGTCTAGTCAATAGTGTATATGCATACATGTGTGTATACACCAAGAAATATTATTTATAATGTATGTATACCAAAATATACATTAAAATGTACAAGAATAGATTGAAAGGAGTCACTTTTAGAGACATAAGCCTTTTCGATGTCTGTGTCAAAGAAACAACTAGAAAAATCCAATCAAGCACATAAGATCTTGTAAAACTATTGACTTAGGAAATTGATCTAAACTCCTAATAGATAGCGATGCCATAGCCAATGTGATGATATAATTTCTTGTCTAGATTTTATAGGTCAAGAGTAAACCAATAGAATCCTATCTCAAAGGATTAGATGGAGCACAAACCTCGTCTATAGGTGAACTTAAACTTGCCATGCAAATGGGAAAGGTCAAACTAAATGTAAGTCCTTAATCTAGAGGGATGATAACTTGATCAAATCACTCAATCTCAAATAAGACTAAATTAATGATAATTTGGTAGGCAAAAGTCTAGAAAATGGTGAAATGAGCCTCATGTAGGAAGCAAAGGATGAATTCGTTCCTCTTTTTTACTTCTTCTTTAGTCAATGGCATAATACCAAAGTAGAATCCATCGTTTCTTGATTCCTTCCGTGGGGCAAGATCTCAACTCAAATCACCACCTCTCTATTTTAAGAAGGTCACATGGAGAGCTATGAAAGTAGAATTATGAAGAAAGTGATGGATAAAATGTACTCCAAATTGCATGAAAAGTATGTTGGAGCGTTTCTCGGACCTCATAGATGGCTACTATAGGTAGCGAAGTTCAAAGTTTATCTTTTTTTTTTTCGTTAGACAAAACCACTTAGTATCTAGATATGGTATGTGTGCATAAGTACACTCGCATTCACATTTACACTTAGAGTCTATAGAGAATAGAGCAATGAGCTAATACTCAAAATATCTGAAGAATCAATGACACGTAAGGTTATGCTTTAATGGTCCTTAAATCAATAACAACAAGATGATCTAACTAGATTTGGAGTTGAAGTCTCATATACAAAGATATGTCTATGACAAGTAATCTCCCTATGTGCAGAGTTAAACTAGCTTACAAAAGCAAAAGAGCTCTTATAACTTAGGGTTAGCTTGTGTTAGTTTGGAACTCTTATAAGTCTTTGACTCATCTCTAGAGAAATAGAGAGCTTATTAGAGCACATTTTCTCCGTACTCATGAGTATTTGTGTGTATGTTGCCCCTATGTGTGTGATTTCCTCTGTCTTGTTGTAGGAGTGTGTACTTCCATTTTGTCACGTACGGTCGTGAACCACCAATGAGCAACCCGATGAATTGAAACTTTATGACACGAGGATCGCTCATGCGTGATGCTCATTGCTCATAGGAAAGTTATGACGATTTCGTGTATTACATTATTTCGTGTTTACTTTAGACCACGTGGAGAAAGATTACATCTTTGTACTCTGCACTATTTCAGGTACAAAAAATTATTACGTTATCGCTGTAGACGGTCCGGAAAGACGTGGAGAATTCGTACTGCAGTCTGCAGTCTATTTCAGGTGGAGAATGCGTACGATGTCGTGTATTACATTATCATTTATTCACGTGGAGAATCCGTACATAAAAAAAGAATCCGTACTAGACACAAGACTATTCACTTTTTTCACGTGGCCAACCCATTGGGACGGTTTACTTTTTCACGTGGCCAACCCATTGGTACGATTTACTTTTTCACGGCCAACCCATTGGGACGGTTTACTTTTTCACGTGGCCAACCCATTGGGACGGTTTACTTTTTCACGTGGCCAACCCATTGGAACGGTTTACTTTTTCTTTTTCACGTGGCCAACCCATTAGGACGGTTTACTTTTTCACGTGGCCAACCCATTGGGACGGTTTAGTCCACGCAAAGAACAAAAACGAACTTCGTACTTTTTTTATATTTTGTTGTACTATTTCGGCCTTCAAATAGTCTCTCGAAGCTAATTTTAACACCAGCTCTTGTAAAAACTATAAAAGTGAGAGGGCTGTAAATATCCATCCGAGTTCCCTAATTCCACAATGCAAGTGAAGGAGGGCTTAGTATCCATCGGACTTCCCTAATTTCACAATACATAAATAAATTATTGCTAAACTCTGACATTTGTAAGGAAAAAAATTGACTTCTTTATGCCACGCACATAGTGGTCCTTGGAACTTATTGCACGGCTTTTTGAGGTGGAGATAAGCAGGTATGTTTTCAATCGGAGGAAAATACTGACAATTCTTTGCGCGAGCGATTACTTATCATCGTATCGCACAAGCAATCACGAAAAAGATTCCTAGTTCAGACTCCAGGTCCGTTGGGCAATGAAGGTGGGAAAAACCAGAATCCTCACTTGGGACGATATCACTTTCGGAGATGGAGAATCCTCACTTGGGACGATATCACTTTCGTGTACAAAAATGACGAAAACGATTTTGTGAGCGAGAGATGGCGTAAAAGAGCTGTCTGTCGCACGACAACTGTTTGAGCGAGAGACTACGGAAAAGAGCTGTCCGTTGGCCGACAATTACTCATCACGTTATCGCACAAGCAAGCACGGAAAAGATTCCTACTTATCTCTTTTTTTTTACGTCCAGGTCTATTGGGCAATCAAGGTGGCAGAAACCAGAATTATTATGATTGTGATGTAGGGCTGCCTATATAAGCAATAAGTTGCGTGTGGATTCCATACCCAGGTTTGTGTCTGGCTTGAGTCGAGAGAGAGAGAGAGAGAGAGAGAGAGAGAGAGAGAGAGAGAGTAAAGAGATTGTCGACATGTCTACTGCTGCAGGTGTAGTCCTGGTAAGAATATCGGCTACTTCTGAGTGTTGATATTTCAGTGTTTTGATTCCCCTTAGTGTTGGAATCCAGTAATGTGTGGAAGCTTGTGTGTCCAGAGTGTGGGCGGCGGCTTCTTCTCCAGATCTTCGCGCAACATTCAGTACAAGGACGGAACGCTCTCCGCCTTGTGCCAGACTTCTGGCGGGAATTGGTCATCTGCGACTCTTGATTTGAATTATCATCTTGAGAACATTGATGGTATCGTTCGAGTAACTACTGCACCACCGGGCAACTTTCTGGCGTCGTGTGAGAATGTGGCTCTGGAAGGCACGTCGATGCTCAAGGGAAGCGCAAGGAGGAAGAATTCAAGTGTGGTGACTTTCCAGCTGCAGTTGGATGACTATGTCGCAAATGTTGAGGGAAAGCTGGTAGCTCTCTCTCTCTCTCTCAGCTGTTGATCGTTTTTCTGTCAGCCCAAGCGTGTGTGCTGTTGCCGGAGTGTGATCATTTGTTTCACTATTTAACGTCGCAGGAAATCTGCGGAGGTTTCTTCTCCAGAACCTCATCGCAGATTAGTTTTACTGGCGATGGGTGGCTGGAAGCCTTGTGCCAGACCACTTCAAACGAGATCGTGCCCAGCTCGCTCAACCTTAATTTCTACCTTGAGAACATCAATGGCGTGTTGCGATTTGCAGACTCACCCCCCGGAAATTTTATGGCAACAGCTCGAAATGTAACATTAGACACCAGCACAACGAAGCTAAGCGGAAGCCTGGAGCGCGTTCATTCTAGCTGGCAGAATTTCGAGTTGAACCTTGATTACAATGTTCAGAATGTGGAAGGAAAATTGATGTGGCTGCTAAATCCACATGTGCCGTACTATGCAGATGAAAATGGTAAGATAGCTGCTTTATATAATCTAGCAATCTTCTTGTAGTAGTAGTAGTAGTAGAGGTAACATTGTAAGTACTGTGGTGTACCTTGATGTTCTTTGTTTCTAGAAAGAGGTGGATCTGGTTCATACGATGCCTCAGACGCTCAACTTGTCGAGTATGCCGCGTCCATATTGCCGCATGGTCTCGTACTACGTGTTCAACAGATTACGCCACCAGCAAATCAAAAGGAGAAGAACGAGATCGCAAGCATCATCGCCAAGTGGGACTTGGACCTCATGGACCGTGGTTGGGGACAAGTAAGCCCTTTTCCTGTGCACCATTTCCACATGTATTCACGTGACACCGGGGAGGTGCCCTTAATGTATGCATGCAATATGCAGTATTGCCAATCCGTGCTTGCATACGCCATAGTCTCATCGTCGTTACAGTACACTACAACTAAATATAAAAACCATCGTTAGTTTCATCATGTATACCTTTCTTTCTATATGCACTAATGCAATATCAAATGAGGGAGGATGATGCAGAGAATCGGTTATGTAACATGTTGTTCCAAAATTACTGATGCTTCCCCCTTTTTTTTTCTTTTGCTCTCCTCTGTCAGAGCACCCTTGTAGAATTTCCTAAAGAATTACCGGGTTGGAGAATCGATAACCAAGAGAATGGTTCATTTCCAGTCGATGGACTTCAGTACTACAGCATTGCCGTGCAAAAGGGAAGAAACGTTTATTCAAGCGTTTTAGTGCCGGTCGGCTATAACTTAGGCAAATCGCGTTTTCGGCATGCAATGCTTCTTAGCAGGGATAACGGAAAAGTATATCGAATCGCTCCCCCAAAAGCTACTGATCCACGTCAACCTCCTCCGCAATTCGATCCATCATCTTCCCAATCGTGGGTGGCATCTCTTAATTGGGAGTACAAGCAATTGCAGTAAACGCCATCACTTAATGGCCGCATCTGTTTATGAAATCTTCTATATTCTATAGAAAGTTAGGACCTTGGCGCTCACATGCACGTTATGTCTAAAATTTGGATTTGCGTTGGTATATATATGTCTACTCCTCGATTTAATTCTATCTGGCTTTGGAATATAATTGTCATGAGCAGACAATCTATGTTTTCTGAGAATACCCTATGGAAATAAGCCAAAGCAGTAGTAGAAGACCCAACCTAGAGTTTGCTTTAGCTCTAGTTCCTTCAACTCAAGTCGGTACCTTATAGGAGTTTGAAGACCCGATGTTGCAACAAATACCAATTCCCAAGGTTGAATTATATTCATTTTTATGCAAGAACAAATGAAGGTATTCAAAAATTAATATATCTATGTCATCGTAATCTACAAGCTGATGACCATAAATTTTAGGTATTCCAAGCTACACAGTTAAATGGCTCATGTAGTACTCCCTTTAAAATTTTTGATCCCATGATGAGTTAAGGGAGGCTTTCTTAGAATGATTCCAGGTTGCCAAGAGCATTTTGGAGCTCTATGCTACTCTCGAGTATATGATGCAGAAAGGAATGGTAGAACAATATGCATCCGACTTAAGATCTATGATGCGGCAATTTTTGATAGACAAATGTCCTTCATAAGATATGTTGGAGGAACTTATTTGTTGATGGACTTCAACCAGCTATTAAAGAAAAAATCTTCGTGTATACACTAGACCAAAGTTGTAGACTTATCCAAATAATTGATTTAGTGAGAAGGATGGAATGAAAAATATAGCTGGCCAATCTAAGCTCTAAGAAGACCAATCTAGTGACGAAGAAAAGTACAAATCTAGTTCAACGCTTGTATTGTTTATAATGCATGAATGCAGGCCACATTACGGTCGATTGTGCATTGAATAAATTTTTTTGTCCAATCTATAATAAGAATAATCATAGTCTAAAAGAATGCCAATTAAATGCAAGGAACACATAAGTAGCTTTTAAACAAGTAGATGTTCCTTCATGGAAGGCAAATTTGATAAGATACAAGCCACCAGTCCACTCCCGACAATGGTAGGAGAGCCAAGATGTTAGAGTGTTGGGACCACCGTGGTACTTAGGTCCATAGCAAGTTCTGAAACAAAGGTAAGGGTTGCGATAAAATCTTCAAGAATTCAGTAGAGGCCAGGCGCAAGTAATTTAGGGAATGGACCGATACAATGTAAGTTTTTTTGCAATATGGACATACAAGATGGGAATGTGAAGAAGCCAAAGAATATGATGAACAAAAAAAGGAGGCTAAGCTTAAGGCACCTATGGCTAATGTGGTGACCTTAGAATGTTTGGAACCCTTAGCGTCATCAGTGATGGCTAGGTTGCAGTATGAATATTAGAATGGGTAAAAAATCATATGATCCGACACTAGCAAAGCAAAAGCAAGGATTAAGAAAAGCTAGCGCCCAAGAGTACCCATCGTATTATATTGACCCTAAGTTGGTCCGAGTGGAACCTTATAGCACAGAATGACATAGAAACCTTAGGAAAAAAAGTGTTAAACCCACTTAGGAGGTTAACAAAATAGGAAAGGAAAGGAAGAATTTCGGATATCTAGCTAAATTTGTAGTTCCAAAAGTTTTGTAGTGATTGTCTTATGATCAAGGGATTTCCATGAGATTTTAGAACCAGTGGTCGAGCTTAGAACAGAACCAGAGAGATGGTGATCCCAAAGCATCAGGGAATGATACTTCTTGTGTGTTTTTGCAAGATTCACATACTAAACTATCACTCAGAGCCTTGCTTGAAATTGTTCTGACTTTTGCGAGATTATTAATGCACTTACAAGAAAGATATTTGATGTCTCTAAGTTTGAAACCTTCGGTCTCTATGTTCAAAGATGTCTGATATAAAAACAAAGCCATCCCCAAGTTCTTGAATGATGGTGAATCGTGTATTAATATTGCTTCCACAACTACATGCAAACAGATGCATTGGAATAGTATTGAGCCAGCCCCATTCTTTGTTCACATGGCCGACCAATCGAGAGTGCAGTTGGTGGGGCTTATTAAAGACATCCCCATGAAAATTTCACAAATGATGTTTAATATCACATTTGTAGTACTAGACTCAAAGGGTAGAATCTAGATTATAGTTTACTGTTGGGATGACCCTGGCTACGGAATGTGAAAGTCTGATAGAATTGGGATGAGAAGACTACCACCTTTAAGAAAGAACCTGCAAAATTTTGGATCGCATTAGAAGAGGATCAATACTATCTTGTAGAGCATAAATCCATATTGACGGAACCTCCTCACATGTTGGATGAACTAGCGGATGACAAAGAGTAGTAGTTTCTTGAAGCCAATAGAGATCTCTGATCCTTTCGAGTTGTGCATCTAAATGCAGTTATTAGCTCTGACTATGGTAGCATGATGGCCACTGACTGCATTGAACATATGGAAATAGAAGAAGGGGATACTGCAAATACCATAATGAAAGATCCCATGGAGCTGGGAAATAATTGGGTTGAAGAGGATATATTACAATTGGTGAACCTCGGCAGTGCGGAAGACCCAAAGCGGATCCGAATCTATTCGGAGCTTGCTCTGGAATTATGGATGGCGTCGATTGCCCTTCAACAATAGTACAAAGATGTGTTTGCGTGGACATATGCTGATATGAAGGGTCTTGATCCAAACTTGCTTTATCATTACTGAATTCTGCTTAAGCTTGAACCAACCTCAATCATGCAACAATGATATACGATGAATCCAAACTTTACTAATTGAAGCATGTGCTAGATAGATTAATCAAATTTGCAAATATTGTAACCATAGAGAATCCAAAATGGGTCTCTCCAATTGTTATTGTACCTAAGAACAACAAAAAATTACGGATATGTGTGGATTACCGAAAATTGAATGGCGCACCAACAATACTGTACCCTATGAAGAAGATGAAGCTTGGAGCACAACACACAATACAAAGTGTATTACCACAAGAATGTACAAAAACAGGTGGCCCGTTAGGGTTATAGGCATATATACAAATCAAGGGAAAAAAATCTCGTAAAGAGGGAAAAAAGTGCCATGGTCGTCCTAGTGTGTTCAACCTTGCAATTGGATCCTCGTAATAACATGGGTTGGATATTATGAATGGATGCAATAATTGCATCAATGATTTACAATGTTTCCTCTTGAGTAGTCTTAACAATAAATCCATTAATATTGTATATTTTTACACTAAGATCTGAGATGGTTTTTCCATTTTCTAGGAAGATCTCTACTTAAACCTTCGATAGTTCTCGAACACCACGAATTGAACACTCTCCTCAGCATTGCACTCCTGGGAAAGTGACGAAATGATGTCTCACATAACACGAATAAATTTTAGATAATTGCCTTTGTCTTCTATTTTCGAGCTAATCATGTCAAATTTGTACGTATTAGGATAATAAAATCAAGGGTACTCTTGCAAGCTGATGTAAACCAAAAAAGGCACATATATTTTATTATTTTCTTTGTGATATCCTTCCTTTCCTAACCAAACGAAACAATGCATCAAAACTATCACTATTATTAAAAGGTTCTAGAAGCATATTTGGCATCTCAACAGTCATCAATCATTGTACATGTTGCAAGACATGTCTCCCACACTTCAGGCAAGTGTCGTAGGCAGTTTCGTTAGTCAAAAGGCTGTAGTAGAACTGGATGGAAACGTCTCTTAGCCCCCAAGCCTCCATAGTGCGATTCATCCAACAGTCCAAGTTGCCTAATGCTACCCCATGATTGGCGAGATCGAACCTAAGTGAGTCCAATGAGTGGCCTATCTATGATGAAAAAGGGCCAATCACATATCTTTGTTCATTCTTAGCTCCTCTTGAGCATGAGCAAGTTGTGAGCTAGTCACTCACAATCTAACGATGCTCCATGAGTCACTATAGGGAAGTACTGCCCATATGTAGGTAGTGTGGAGCCCATCTAACCACTCTCTACACTCCTCATGTAAGAAGGAGCTCTAGTCCAAAGATAAATGGGGCATCTCAATCAAGTGTGATGCTAGCGAAACATACATCAATGTTACTATTCTTAGCGCGTACATATGCATCATAAATAAGTTCACCATCTGCCATCTCCATATCGAATCTTGATGTCCCACTAGTGATATGCATCGATGATCATCTTAAACTGGAAGTATCCACCGGGATTTTTGGGTGTATAAGGTGGGTTTATCCTAGGAGGTAGTAGGTTGCCAAATGTATTCTTTCTTTGATGTTTTTAGTGGATAAAATCAAGTTTGAATGGTAGAAGTGGATATATACATTAAATGGAATTCATTAGAAACTAGGGAGTATTCGCTTGTATGGTCATGTGATTTAGGTTGCGGAATGTGCCAAGCACTTTCCAGTGATGTATGAAACAAATATTTTCTCTGTAACTTACATCTTTTATGCAAATTTTCTTAGACGAATTCTTATTTTTCGGCAAGATGGCAATGCATCTAGAGCACTTACGTGCATGATTTGATTCCTGCAAAAAGTTACATCTTTGCCTTAATCCTAATAAATCCATCTATATAGTAAAATGCAAAAAATTATTGGACCACATTATTTCACAGAAATGGATAGGAGTAGACCTTGATAAGGTTAATGTTATATTGGAAACCCCAACACCCCAAAACCCAAAAGAAGTCTTATGATTCCTAGGGTCGGTACGGTGGCACACCCAACATCTAGAACAAATGGCACATATTGCTATCCCACTAAACAAGTTAGCACATATCAAATAGGTAGAGTTTGTGTGGACGGAGGGAGCCCAACCTACTTCTGAGAAACTCCGGAGGATGTTAGCCACGATGCCAGTTCTAAAAGCTCCGAATTGGAAACAACCTTTTCATGTGTTTGTAGATGCTTTTGATAAAGCTATTGGGAGTGTACTTATGCAGAAGGAGGACTACAATTGGTACAAAGTGTCTATTATGCTAGTACACGATTAAATGTAGGAGAGGAGAATTATTCGACCATGGAATGTGAATGTCTCAGACTTTTATTCTATCAAGAAATTTTACCATTATCTATTGGGCCATTTGTTCACCTTCCATGTAGATCATAGTTCCCTAGTGTATTTGGTGAAGCAACAAAACTTGGTTGGATGGCTAGCGAGGTGGGTGCTCTTGCTGCAAGAATTTGAGTATGACATTGTCCATCGCCCTAGTGCGAGTCATGCCATTGCAGATGTCCTGTCCGATTGGTATCGACGAGGCTCTTCTAGATGCGGAGGTCTTTACGGTGGCAAAAGCCAAAAATGCACTACTAACTTCCCCAACGTGGTATGGAGAGATGTTGAGTTTTTTAGAAAATGGAATTTCTCCATCTCATTTGCGATCTGTAGCTCGAAAGAAACTGGGACTCCCTAGTCACATGTTTATGATCATTATGGGACAGATCCCATTAGAAATTGGCTCTGTTGCGTACGACCCCATGAGGTGGCAAGAGTCATTATGGAAGCTCACATTGGTGATGCTAGTGGTCACTTCAGTCATTTGCTTATAGTTCAAAAAATCGAATAGGATGGATTGTGGTAGCCAACGATGTATGCACATGTTCAACATGTAGTACAGAATTATGATCCATGTCAATGAACTGGCGAACCTTGAGATAGTCAGCATTTCCCATTGCAACCAATCTTGCCATTAGAACCCTTCCAAAGATGGGGCCTTGACTTTATTGGCCCAATCAAAGCACCCACATCGAACACGAGAGACCTCTACACGAACCATAGCAAAGAGATTCCAGAACCAAATATTTCCTTGGTACAACCTTCCTTTGAAATTAGTGTCAGACAAGGGAACTCATTTTTTTAATCAATTAATTTCTAAATTAACCGTAGAGTATCACATTAAGCACAAATTTAGTTCTCCCTATTACCGACAAGCAGATGGATTGGCAGAAACCACCAACAAGGTCCTACTCCATATTTTACACAAGATGCTACTGGATTCTATGGATTAGTGGGTTATTATTCTCCCTAGTACACTATGGGCATACCACACTTCCTATAAAGTTTCTATTGGAAGCACCTCTTTCAAATTGCTTTATAGACAGGAGGTGTACCTTCCATTTGAATTTGTGGTGCCTAGACCCTGAATTGCAGTCAAGAAGACATTAGTTTAGGAGGACTCATTTGATTATCGCATGGATCAACAACGATAGTTATGTTGATATATTTAGGTAGTGATGTGTGTGAACACTCTAGGACCGTCGGGGCACTTTTTCCCTCTTTAGGAGGTTTTTTCCCCCGGCTTGTACATATGCCTATTGCCCTAATGGGCTACTTATCTTTGTACATTATCTAGTAATACATTCAGTATTGTGTGTTTGTGCTCCAAGCTTCTTCTTCTTCCTTGTGCTGTTCGCTTGCTTCCGCAGACGTCTATCTCCAACAATTGGTATCAGAGCAGGTCGTCGCTTCTTCTAGGGTGCCGTCGACACTCCTCCGTTTGTAGTCTCAGATTCGCACGAATTTTGGTGAGAGATCAAAACAGATTCCGAGATCAAAACAGCTTCGCTTTGTGGTGCCGAAATCGCGATCTGAGCTCGTTTCGGCCTCCGAACGCACTATCGCAGCGCTTGTGCAGGCTATTTTGTCCTTTTGTGCCAAACGTATATACCAGTTTCTATTCGCCAATTTAAGCATCTTGAAGTGTTCTACAGGTCTAGCAGAACTCGTCTGGGCAGTTCTGTTCAACTTTTTGAGATATAGTCAATTTTCTGTATTAAGGTATTTTAGTCACCGGCCATGGCTGAAAGCAGTGATGTATTCTGTATGTTGGCTGTTGAGGATAAGTTGGATGGTACAAACTACCCATTATGGGCTTATATGATGCGACATGTACTGGTTGCAAAAGGATTGTGGAACATTGTGCAGGGTGTTGAAAGACGTCCTGTTACACCTGTAACGACAGATACTACAAATACAGGTGTTGGAGCTGATGAAGATGGTGTCGAAGATGATATTCCGCAGATTCCTGTTCGTGCTGCTGTTTCTGTTGCACCTACTGCAGAGCAGATTCGTTGGGATGGTAGAGATGCCCAGGCACATGCATTGATAGCTTCGTCTGTCAAACGTGCCATTATTCCTCACATTCGCTCTTGCAGAACAACAAAGGATGCTTGGGATACACTTACCACTTTGTACCAGGCTAGGAATGAGGCTCGTGTTGCTTACCTCCAAAAACAGTTAGAGAGTGAGCACATGAATGAAGGTGATTCTATGGACAATTTTCTTACAAAGATCAAAAACCTGAAGGAACAATTGATTTCTGCTGATGAGGTTATACCAGATAGCTCACTTGTGCAGACCGTTCTGAATGGTCTTCCTGATTCATATCAGAGTTTTGCTTCACTCTTCGGTTGATGATGAAAGAATTAGTCTCTGTTCTATTGCAGGAAGATCAGTCCAGGCAGAACAGGTCCATTATGCGTGTTGCAGATCAAGCTTTCTAGGCTAGTCAGAAGGGCAAAGGAAAATGGAGCTCTTCTACTAGTAAGCAAAAATCTGCAAATGTTGCACAATCGAAGAACCAGGATAAAGATGAGAAGAAATCAGAAAAGCAGAAATTGTTCTGCAAGTACTGTAAAGGAAATGATCATATTATAAAGAACTGTCCAAAACTGGCTATTAAAGAGGCAAAGAAGAAAGAGGCGGAATGGTTGTTGCAGAGGCCTCTACACCAAAAACAGAGTCTACAAATCTTGTGCAGGAAGAAGAATGGGTGTTTACTACTGTCTGCAGTTTTGACCCATCTTCTCATGATCAGTGCATGTTTGTAGTAGACTCAGATGTTTGGTACTTTGACAGTGGGGCGACCAAACATATTACCTCGCAGCGTAGTTTCTTCTCTTCACTCGAGCCTGCCCCTACAGGGAATACTGTCACATGCGCCAATAACTCCTCTTATCCTATTATGGGAGTTGGTAAGATCATTCTGACTACTGCTGATGGTAGTTCTTTCACTTTGTCAGATGCTTTATTTGTGCCAAGGATCAAAAAGAACCTGTTATCAGTTTCTGCATTAGCCAAGATTGGCTTGGTTGTGAAATTCGTTGATGACAGGTGTACAGTCCATGATCTCTAAAATGGCGATGTGATTATTGCTTCTGGCATTTTATGTCATGGGCTGTATAAGCTCATAGACTATGAAAGATCTGTGAATGATTCGGCATGTGCAGTTCATGATTCTCAGGCTATGTCAGATGCAAAGCTTTGGCATGCATGCTTTGGTCATCTCAATTTTGCTAGTTTGTTACGCCTGCAGAAATCTGAAATGGTGTCCTCTTTGCCCAAACTTGAGGCACCTAGAAAACATGTTTGTGAAGGCTGTATTTTGGGCAAAATGCAGTGTTCTTCCCTTGCAAAAGATGGTTCAGTTCGGGCTATGCAGAAATTGTAGCTTGTACATAGTGATGTCTGTGGTCCTATGCAGACACCCTCTTTTGGAAATTACCTTTACTTCGTGACATTCATTGATGATTTTTCCAGGCATGCATGGGTATATCCACTCAAAGCAAAGTCCAAAGTGTTCATGTGCTTCAAACAGTTTTTGGTTTTGGCTGAAAATCTGTCAGCATGTAAAATGGGCACCCTCCGTTCTGATCGAGGGGGGGAATATATGTCTTCAGATTTTAATGCATTTCTGGCTGAACGTGGGATAAAACACCAGTGTACAGTGCCGTATACACCTCAACAGAATGGAGTTGCTGAACGAAAGAACAGGTCACTCATGGAGATGGCGAGGTGCATGGTCAAAAGTCAGGCTTTACCACATAGTTTTTGGCTTGAGGCTGTCATGTGTGCAGCATATGTACTGAACAAGTGTCCCACTAAAGCATTGCAGTCTATCACTCCATATGAGGCTTGGCATGACCGCAAGCCATCTGTTGCTAATTTGCGTGTTTTTGGTTGTTTGGCATATGCATTAGTGCCTGAACAACATCGCAAAAAATTAGACGATAAGGCAGTAAAATGTATTTTTGTTGGGTACAGTTCTGAAGGTAAAGGCTATCATCTGTATCATCCACAGACTAAATGCATTCTAGTTAGCCGTGATGTTGTCTTTGTGGAAGATGCTATTCAGCCATTGCTTTCATGTACTAAGGAGACATTTGTTAGCTCTAAAGACATGTATGATACTTTGATGCCTCTTTTTATAGGTGGACAGGCTAGTGCTGGTCCTAATGAGGCAACTTCTCAGCCTTTGCAGGTTTCATATGATGATGTAGATCATTCCATTTCTGATGCAGATTTACATGATGCACTTGTGATGAGAGAGCTCATATTGAGCAGGCAAAAACTATGCCAAAATGGCTGGTGCAGACTTTGCGTGACAGCAAATTAGATGCACCTTTGTCATATCGTACTCATTCAAGCTTTCATAGTGCCTCCTTTACATCAGATTGCTATGCTATGGTTGCATCTAGTCTCTGTGATGAGAATGAGCCTGTTTCTTTTGATGAAGCACGAAATTCAGAAAATTGGATGGCTGCTATGCAACCTGAATATGATGCTATAATGAAGAATGGTACATGGTCTTTATGTGACTTGCCTCCTGGCAAGAAGGCCATTGGCACTAAGTGGGTATACAAGCTGAAGCGTAAAATTGATGGTACAGTTGACAGGTATAAGGCTAGGCTTGTTGCAAAGGGTTATGCACAGGAAAGAGGCATTGATTTTGATGAGACCTTTGCACCTACATGCCGTATGACTACTGTTCGGAGCATTTGTGCACTTGCAGCCCATCATGGTTGGAATGTACATCAATTGGATATTAAAACAGTATTTCTGAATGGTGACTTGCATGAAGAAGTGTATGTTTTTCAGCCCCCTGGCTTTGTGCAGAAAGGGCATGAAAACCAGGTTTGCAGGTTAAAGAAGGCATTATATGGTTTAAAGCAAGCACCACGTGCTTGGTATGAGAAGATACATGCCTATCTGATTGCACATGGTTTTGAGAACAGTCCAACTGAAAGCACCTTATATGTTAAACGTGCTAATGATGTGCTTCTGATCATTGTTGTCTATGTTGATGACATGCTGCTCACTGGTCCTATTGAGACACATATTGCTGATTTTAAGGCTGATTTGCATGCCTCATTTGAGATGTCTGATTTGGGGCATTTGCATCAATATTTGGGCATTCAGTTTATGCACGTTGATGGTGGAATGGCTTTGTGTCAAACAAAATATATTGACACATTATTGCAGCGTTTTGGCCTTGAAGACTGTAAGCCTATTGCCACTCCTATGGAGACAGGTTTACGATTGAGTCTTCATGATGCTCGAGATGCATTTGATGCTGTTCTCTATCAGGAGGCTGTTGGATGCTGTCTCACAGATGAGCAGGTTTATGCATTGCCCAGGAGTCACGCATTGGAAAGCGGTTAAGTGCATCTTTCGCTACTTGAGTGGTACTCGGCTACTTGGGTTGTTTTATCCCAAGGGGGGATCACTACCGCCAGATTTGCATGCTTTTTTTGACTCAGATTGGGCTGGTTGCTATGACACTCGTATGTCCACCAGTGGTTTTTGCTTCATGCTTGGTAGCTCATGTATATCTTGGTTGAGCAAGAAGCAGCCTACTGTGGCGACTTCCTGTTGTGAGGCTGAGTATAGGGCAGCTTTCGCAGCGACTTTTGAGTGTGTGTGGCTCAGACGCCTTATGGCTAATTTGGGTGTTGGCCAGTCTTCTGCCACCACCATCTTCACTGACTGTCAGAGCGCATTGGAAATTGCGAGGAACCCTGTGTTCCATGCTCGCACTAAGCACATTGAGGTGCATTATCACTATGTCAGGGAGAGGTTCTCTGCTGGGGAGATCAACTTGGCATATGTGCCCACGTAGGAGAACGTTGCAGACCTTTTCACGAAGGCTCTGCCTAGGGAGAAGTTTGAAGCTTTCCGCAAAGCTTTGGGCTTACTTCCTTTTGTGGAGTGATTTCCACATAGCTTGGCACTTCCTTATACATGAGTGTCAGCTCCTTGTTCACCGCATCACTCCTAGGGGGGATTTGTTGATATATTTAGGTAGTGATGTGTGTGAACACTCTAGGACCGTCGGGGCACTTTTTTCCCTCTTTAGGAGGTTTTTTCCCCCGTCTTGTACATACGCCTATTGCCCTAATGGGCTACTTATCTTTGTACATTCTCTAGTAATACATTCAGTATTGTGTGTTTGTGCTCCAAGCTTCTTCTTCTTCCTTGTGCTGTTCGCGTGCTTCCGCAGACGTCTATCTCCAACAAGTTAGATGAGCACTTGTACCTGTGTTTTCTCTTATTGCACGAAGTGCAAAATCGCTAGAAGAAATGGCAAGACCAGAACCTACGAATGAAGATTTTGTGGCATGGTGATCTTCTGCTGTACTTTCATTCTAAGATGAAGAGTAAAATGGGCAAGTTAAAATTGTAGTAGACCATTCTATTCTAGATTCATGAGCTTTGCGGACCCAGATCTTTCAGACTCTCCACATTAGTTGGCAAACGCTTACCAACGGTCATGAACGGGTCTAAATTACCGTCCTATCAGACTTTCGAAGGGTAAATTACATATTAAAAAATGTGTGTCTCTCTCTCTCTTCATATATATATATATATATATATATATATATATATATATATATATATATATATATATATATATATATATATATATATATATATATATATATATATATATATATGAATAAGACATATTTTTTGTGAATAAAAAATACATGTTTATGCAATAGTTGGAAATTATTAGCAGAGTCACTAGTATGCATGTAAATTGTACATGCAATCAACAAGGGTGTGGCTATAACATTTCAAATCTGGTAGCACTATTCTTATTTTGCAAGCCGCGATGAGTGCAAAATAACTCAAGCTAAGATACGATTTAGGGTAATCATGAAGTAGGCCTGGTGCTCTCAACACAAAAACACATGCCATAAAAAGCTGAGGACCAGGCCTAATCTTGATTATTTAGCTTAGTTTGCAAGCAGAGTGGAAAGGCGAATAGAGTGAACTCATTGACACTAGTCCACAGTAGTCGCTAGAAGACACAATAGTGCAAATATGGCAATCACTTTGTCCAATTTCGATCTACTAAACATATCAGAGACATTCTCAAAAGAACAAAAAGAATGGTTCAAGTGTAGGGGGCTCCTACATTGTGCACTATTGGATTGGAGGAGTACTCATCCTTATCCACAAATGAAGGAGATTGGCAAAGAGATAGCATGATAGACACATGGTAACGACATCAACATTAAAGAGCTAAGCCTACAGATAGGGCAAAACACTTTTTAGTTATCACGAGCTTTGATTGCAGAAAGACTCCATGTGGCTAACACAAGAATTACAACAAGTATAGAGCTAGTGGATGCAGCAAAAATCTACAAATTATTAGGAGAATCACGCTCTAGTGAATATCAATTTCTAGAGCTCTAGGATAACAATCCAGTTGAAATGGCATTATTGGTAATGACAATGATTATCAATCTACTGGCGAAACACTACAGACTATCACAACAATTGTTTGCATTGATGAAGGAATTGGCTAAGGCCAAAGTTAAATGGGTGGAAATGATTTTCAAGAAATTAAAGAAGGAGTGAGAAGACTCTTCGAGCCGTAGAAAAGAGCTTTTAACAAAGTACTAGACTCCAAAATGGGAGTCATCTTCACTTTTTTATTTATCAAAAGCCCCATATTTGTACCTCGAGAATACAGAATATGCATGGTGAAGGTTTTCCTTCAAATTTTAAAGAAAAGGGCTGCATTGCAGAAGCTAATAGAAGTACTTTGCAAGACGAGATGGTGAATGTCAGAGATAAAGAAGAGTAGTCACGAAGGTAGCAAGTAGAGGAGAATGAGCGCAAAGAAGCTAAGAGTAAGGCCAGACAAGAAGAAGCTAAGAGGAAGGCAAGAGAGGAAGAGGTAGGAGAAAGAGAGGAAGAGGCAGAACAAAAGAGATTACAAGAAGAATCATAGAAATATCATCATGCTAAAGAAGAAAGGCAATGCAAGTATTAAGTCGATAAAGAACACCACTAGTTATTGGAAGAGATGGTGGACACCTTCCAGAGATGACATGGTGTTGCAAATTCCTACGTCACACAAGCCAAAACGGAGTTGAGGAGTGTAAAGTAGACCTCTTGAGCTTTCCACAAAGCATAAATAATCTCCCAAGTACTTTGGAGGATGATCCTCAAATAATTCGATCAAAATAGATAACTTGGAATTTCAATGTGAACCAAAAACCTTCTATTTTGGTCACTACACCTACTCAAATAAATGAAGAGTTCTCCTTCTCTACTAACAATTGAACAAAATCGTTTTGGGCATATCTAATTAATGTAGGTGGGTAATGTTTGCATGTTGTTTCACAAGAAACGATCAAGTATGCTTAGAGAATTATGCTTAGCAATTCAGAGATGCATCTCGACATTTTCGGGTATTAACAATATGCAAACGAGTGAGCAATGTTTTGCTCATAACTCGAGAATGACTGAGCCAATTAACGTGAAAGTTTGTAGAAATAGTGTAGAGAGTCTAATGACTCTATAAAAAACTTAAAGATCAACAAAAGATCAAGTATACACTAGGAAATAGATTGAAGAGGTTCACTATTATTCTCAATGGTAGTTGACAGAGAAGAAGAGATGAGATATGCAAGAACTATATGTATTAATGCACCTAAATTACATTGATATTGGCAATGAATGATTGCACAATGTGTGGGCAATGATAGAGCTATAGTGTGAGCTCAATATGCCACACAAATGCTTTTGAAATCTCTACTATATCTCGATACATTTCTCGTTGTCGGGATGAAATGCCTCTGGGAAGTGTACATCAAAGTTTTTCAAGTTCATTAATTTCTGGTTATTGTATGATCACTTGACCTAGAAAGAGTTATAAACTATGCATGTTTTGGTTGATTCAATTGGTTATGAGATGTGAAACCATGGCATTTTTGTACATTAGGCCTATATATTTGTAAACACCCCATTGAAACTAACTTCTCACCCTTGAACCCCTAGGTTTGATCTTTGAAACCCCTTGAAAACCCTTGAAGACTTGAGCTTTCTCTTATGGAAACCAAACCTAGGCCCTTAGAAACCCTTGGAGTTTAAGCCCTAACTATGAAAAAACCCTAACTATGAGAACCTTAGAATCGACATTTACCCTAAGTCTAACCCTTTAATTTATTTAATTTCAAACATTAAGTGTGAAAACAAAAACCTTAGTCCAAGGAAAATAAAAAGAGATTCCAAAAATAGAAAGGTTGATTAAGGAGGTTAGAAGTTTCTAGAAGGAGTTGTGGAAGCTATAAATAGGATACCAAACATCATTTGTTTCTTCCCCCCTCTTGATCTCTTCTGTGGAATGCCTCATTAGGTAAATTTCTTACCCCTCACTTATTCCCATTCATGTTTTCTTTCATGTTCATGCTTTGTCTAAGAGAGAGATGGCATCCTCAATAGGCCATCTTCTTCTGAAAGGGTTGCCACGTAGAGTAGACCATATGAGTTGCCCCTCAGCTTATGCTCACGTTTGTTGTCATATTAGATAAGAGAGAGAGACCATTCAACATAGCACTCTATTGATCATCATTCTGCCTCTCTGCTTATTTTCTCAGATCCATAATTAATCTATGTTTCATGGAGAGGGCAAGAGACAGACAAAGAAACAACATGTGCAACTAGCCATAGACCTCATGCTTGACAGACAGAGAGAAAGAGATAGAGAGAGAGAGGGAGAGAGAAAGAGGGGTGTCCTAGCTTCTGGCATGCCATAGATAGAGACAGTCTAGAGAGATCAGACTATCAATGTATAAAGAGAGAGACCCATAATGTCTCCATAGTAGTTTGCTTCCATGCAGAGAGAGAATCGGGTATGGTAGTGAGATAGAGAGAGAGAAAGTGAGAGAGATACTCAGGCTATCGATGCATAGAGATAGAGTTACATGCAATGATAGAGGGTGACAACATCATAGGGGGAGAGAGAGGGGGAGGGAGAGAGAGAGAGAGAGAGAGAGAGAGAGAGAGAGAGAGAGAGAGAGAGAGAGAGAGAGAGAGAGAGAGAGAGAGAGCGAGAGGGGGGAGAGAGAGAGAGAGAGGGAGATAGAGAGAGAGAGAGAGAGAGAGAGAGATTGAGAGAGATTCAATTTCCGACTATAAAGAATGAAAGAAAAATAGATAAAAATAAAGAAATAAATAAGGAAAGAAAGAAAAGAAAGAAAGAAGAAGGAAAGATGGAAAGAAAGAAAGACAGAAAGAGTAAAGAAAATGAAAGAAAGAGAGAGCGAAAAAGAAAAACAGAAAAATAAAGAAGAAGAAGAAGAAGAAGAAGAAAGAAAAAGAAGAAGAAGAAGAGAAGGAAGAAGAGAAGAGGGATGGAAAGAAAGAATGAAAAATAGAAAAGAGAGGAAGAAGGAAGGAGGGAAGAGAAGTGTTTGTGTGTAGAAACCATGCATATGTTTCTTTTAATGCACATGAATACTTTCCTCCATATGTCTATGTGCATGTACACCATACAAATTCAAAGAGAAAAAGAAATTAATAACAAGCTTAGTATGTTCTTATCATGAGCTCTAATGGTACTAATGATGATTCCTCCCTCCCCCCCATGGATCTCTTTTGTGGAATGCCTTTCCAGGCCTAGATTCTCATGACTTGAGGAGTACTGTTTGAAGTAGAATAAAGCAATTCCCATGATTTGCTGAGAAGCTTAAAGATTGAAGATAAAAAACCAACGACCCAATGTTTTTGAAGTTTGAAGACTGAAAGTGAAGAAAACACTTGTCGTTAAGATAAGCTCCATCCGCAAAGATTGAAGAAAAAGCTCTTGGGCATGCTCTCGCACTGTAGTGCGAGGTCTATATTATATTACTTGATCCGCACTCAAGGGAGTTTCCATTTTGTATTGTTATCGAGATCGACCATTTTTTAGCATTTTTCGCATCCATGATGCTTACGAGCATACACAACTACTTCCCATGCACACGAGATTTAGCCTTTCTCTTCCAAGGGTGCAGGTCTATGATGTAGATGATGACCAGCATACCAGGGGCGAGACACCCGGCGTGCAGAGATCGCTCGCCGGATGAGGGAGAAGGATGCATCTGGTGGGGCCTTATCCAACCTCGCACCACTCTCCCTTCCTTTAGACCTTCCTTTGCTCCCTGATACCTGAACCCCATGTCAAGCGAGGCAGTTGCCCAGTGTTGGGAAGATTGAAGGAGGTCAAATGATGGGAAGAGCTGGCACGGGGTTGAATCAGGCCCTTGTGTGCGTCGTTCCCACATCCGGTGAGTGGCATTTTCACACTAAGCACCTCGCCCTCTCTCTAGTATGGTGATCGTCGTAGGCCCCTACCCCTTAGAAGAGATGAGCCAATGTGCATATGCTCAAGACATCTTCTATAAATGCTCTCTTGGATGAAATACTGATAGATGTTTCTACCTATAATGCTATGGAACTTTGTAAGGGACTAACTTTTGCCTTTCTCTTGGCTTGAAGAGAAAATCTAGCTATACATAGAAAGTTCATCAAGTTTTCACACCAATGCATTTTAGCTTCCACATGAAACAAGTGAGCATCAGGAGCCCATCAAACACTCTTGAAATTGGCTCTTCATTGATTATTCTTGACAATCTACCAATATATGGTCCCTTACTAGTTTAGTTTTTGTTGAGGTGTATATGGCATGGTACATTGGTGTGAAATACCTCTTTCACAAAGAAAAGCATTAGACTCATGCGACATGTATTCACCAGCACGATCTATGCATAGATTCAAAAGCTTTTGTGAAGAAAACTTTTCATCCATAGCTAAAAATGATTCGACGCAAGAAAATACCTCATTCCTTGCTTTCATAGGATGCACCCATGTATGGCAAGTAGCGTCATCAATGAAGGTAACAAAATATACATGCTTCCCAAACGATGGTGTCTTAACAGGACCGCACGCATCACTATGAACAAGCTACAATTTTCTTGTAGTGTGTGTATGAATATCTTGGAAAAGAAGCATGATGCATTTTTTCAAGAATGCAACCTTCAAATGCATGCTTCTCAATGCAATCAAGTGAAGGCAAGCCAATAACCATGTCCTTCTTTTGCAAGTAAAGCAAACTATTGACCTTCAACTGACTAAAACCAGCATGCCAAAGCTCCATTTCAGCCATGGAAGAAGTATGAGCAACCAAGGCATTTGAGACAACCCTCCTGTATGTATCCATGTGATACAAACCATTACATAATGTACCAAACATCATGATAACATCGCCATCGCTAAAATCATGAACCATACACTTATCATCAACAAAGTGTACATAAAGTCCATCTTTGGCAATCAACAGAACTAAAATTAAGTTCTTCTTGATATCCGGCACATACAATTTCTTCTTGATATCCGACACATACAATGCATTTTTCAAGAGAATCACAATTCCATTTGCAACCATAAGCTCAACTTCTCCTACTCCAATGATAGGATAAGAGGCATTGTTTGCATACGCCACATGTCATCCTTTGGATGCATCTTTCAAATAGGAAAGAAATCTTTTGCATGAAGTTATGTGCTTTGAAGCACCACTATCAAAAAACCAATCCGAATCAACCTCACTCACAACCATACATTTAGAATGCAAAGATGCATCATAATAACGTGTAAGAACACATGCATTTAGCAAGCTTTCTACACTTGCTAATGGTATGACTAGCCTTTTGGCAATATTTAAATCTCTTCTTCTTTTGCAAATCACCATCATTAGAGGAATGAGTGGAAGAGGAAGCGTGAGGCCTTGGTTTTCATGAACCCAAAGCTGAACCATAATTGCTTTTCCCCTTTTGTGAGATAGAAACTGCTTGCATTCCGTCAATCAAACCACTCCTATTCACTCTAGATTGCTCTTCTTGAAAAAGAAGAGACACAACCTCATCAAATGCATACATATTCGGATTTGCTTTTGCAACCAAACAGAGTGTAGTAGAAAAGCTTTGAAAATATTCCAGTAATCCTTTCAACAATGAAGAAATGAGTGATGCATAGAGAATAATCTCATGTATGTTTGCCAATTGCTCTTTCGAGTCCTTTATGCGTGTCACATACACATGCATTGAATCATTTTCAACCATACATACATCCTCAAGTTGCTTCCTCAAGTATGCAACACATGCTTCATTACACACAACATACAAAGAAGCAAGAGTGTCCCATGCCTCTTGTGATGTAGAACATGATCGAATGTGGTGTAGAATGTAAATTCTCATCAACTCTTTGGTCTTTAATTCTTTCTATTTCACTTTCATTACTAATCTTACTTTCAATAGGTGACGGTAGAAGCATTCCTATAACAAAAGAGTTATCTAATTCTTTATTATCGTGGCCTCAGTGGTGGCCAATTCAGGTGGCCTATTCCTGGGTGGGTTTGATTGTGTGACGGTACTCCTGGCATTGTAAATTGAACATGAGTTCGGTTAGGAGCACTTCATTGACTCGTTTTTCCTGACATTGTATTCTCTGGCTTTTGATGCGCCCAAATGGATTATGGGAGGTAGTTGCCTGCTCTCGCAAAGGGAATACAAGAAACCCCATATACTTCAACTGAGTCCTATAAACTGCATCTACTAGCCAATACTCCTTCATACTTGACTGTAGGTATAGGCACTATTGCTGATTCAATGGAGTTCACCATCATGGCTACTGACCTATTTAAGCCATCTAGATAGATAGGGATCCCTTGGGGATTAGTCGACACATATTACAGAGAGGTGTGGTATTCCGCCTCTACCGTTGACATGAAGTCCTCCCTAGAGACAAAACCTTGCATGTCTTTTGAAGCCATTGGTATCTCCTCCTCTAAGTCACTAGAGGTGTCAATATAGATAGAGTGATGAATTATCTGGGCTCCACTTCCCACCGATGAAATGACACTCCTCTAGCTACTTAGCACACGCCCTGATCTCAAGTTCATCCACCCTTCTAAGTCTATGTTGGCTTCTAGCTTCTCCACAACTGGCTCCTCAATTACCTCAAATTTTTCCTTCAAATGACTTGATAGGTTTTGGATGATACCACTCTAGGTGATACCACTCAGACGATACGATACTGGTTTTGGCACGATACGATACCAAAAACTTTAGGCGATATGATACCACGAAATAACACGATACGATACCAACATTTGCAGAAAATCTCTGCCTGTGATGATATGATACTATATTAGTGCATGATATTATACTACAATAATATACGATACGATACCAGCTTCCTTGCGATACGATATCAAAACTTTGCACGATACGATACTTGTCCACTACATGATACGATACCAACAAGTCACACGATATGATAGTGAAATTCTCACGATATGATACAAGATGGGTTGGAGGATACGATAGCAAATTTTTCATGATACGATACTAGTGCAAATGAAGATACGATACCGAATCCCTCACGATACGATACTAGTGCAAGTGATGATACGATACCAAAGAGATTAGGTGATACGATACCACTTTTTGGACAGTACGATACTAAGTTGACTATACGATACCACTCGATCGACAATACGATACCATGATCAAGACGATACGATACCGAGTGGACCGCGATGCGATACCATCGGTTGATCACGCTCGGGATACCAAGTTGACGATACGATACCAAAATGGTATCATGGTACCTCAAGTGGTATGCAATGATATGATACCAGGTGAGTATCGTGATACTAGGAATTTTAGTATCGCGATACCAAGACTCAACAGACCATGATACTTGAGCCTAAATCGCTCTAAACTCAAAATTTTCTATGCAAATATTTTTATTTCTCAGCCTCCTTACTCTTGACCCTCAGTCTCTCTCAAAAACTCTATGTTCTACCCCCGATATCCAAAACGATTTTAATCACGTGCAAATGTATTTTTGAAGTAATTTTGAAATCACAAATTTGTTGTAGCTTACCTTCAAGAATTTCTTGCCTAAGATTTGAGCTCTCAAGTTTGCTTTTTTACTTGTCAAGCTTGATACGACTCAGGCGATACGGATCGCTGTTCTGCCCACAATACCAATTCTCTCACTTGTGTCAAATGAACTATTTTTTTGGTTTTTATAGTCTTATGATGCTTGAAACCTACTCTAAACTAATTTTGGCAAATTTTTTTGGAATTTTTCTTGATGTTTTCAACTTCTTCCTACTCTACTCCTCTCTCTAACCTAACCCTAACTCTTCCCTTACTTCCTCTCTCCTAATCGTTAACCTAAAAACGCTTTACGCACACCTCAAGGATGTGAAGTAACAAGTGCACAAGTGCTTGACTACTTGCCACTGAACAAATTCACCTCTACAAAGTATGATTCCTTCACTCTAGAGAAATAATCATCATGAAGGCACCTTGGTTAAGTTTGCTCCCCGGCAATGGCACCAAAAATGTGTGTACCTAAGTTGTGAAAGCTTACGGACTTGCGTCGATGAAACTAAATCTCAATCGCCCCATAGGTGCGTATAGTGATGGATCGATACACGTCTAATTGTCAATACGAAGAACCACATGAACTAAGTGTATGAGGAGGCATATCTCTCCTTCTTCACGATCGCAAAAAGTCTTTACAAAGAATCACAAAGAGACTTATATACATGTGCCCTAAAAATGTTCCTTTCACACAAGAGAGCGGCACTTTATTGACTAATCTCTAGTTTACTACGATTTTACAAGAATTATGTTACAAGCATTTGTGGCTTATGCATGTAGAGGACTTCTCTAGTGCATTTACATAGTTTCGAGAGAAGTTTCTAGAATTCTAAACAAGAAATTTTATGCCCATTAAATTGAAAATTTTTGGGGCTCCTCTTTTGTGCCTCTTTTCTCTGCAACACCAAGGTTATGAACAAGGAAATTCCGTAGGCAAGTGGTGATGGAGTGGAATTGAGAGGTTCAAGAGACCGAGGTTGAGATTAAGAAAGTTCTAGAGATTGTGCAATAGTTAGAACATCAACTTAATGGGAGATAAGGATTCATCATTGAGGGATTCATCAACTTAATGGGAGATAAGGTTAGCCTAGGTCATGATTTCAATTCCCAAAATTGGTATCAAAGCAAGGAGATGGTTAAATCAAACCCTAAGAGGGTGGATTCAGAAGTAATCCTCAGCCATGGCTTTTGGGGCTTGTGATTATCCCATCTTATTCTTAGCCAATAGTGCAAAGAAATGATAGGCAAGAGATGGTTGAACGACACCCTAAGAGGGAGGAATAGGAAATAATAATCAATCATGGATTTTGGGGCAAGTGTTAGACTCAAGAAATGGAAAGCAAAAGATGGTTGAAACACACCTTAAGAGGGAGCATTAGGAAGTTATCATCAACCATGGCTTTTGGGGCAAGTGGTTAGTCCATTGTATTCTTAGCTAGTAGGTCATGAGTTCAATTTCCACATAAATTGATCAAGTCATGGATATAGGTCAGGCCCTAAATGAAACCCTAGAATGATGCACACATCTCACAACCCTTAAATAGTGCCTACAAGTCCTTGAGACATTATTTGATGTACCGTCTTTCCAAGCTCTCATAATCTAGACATATATAATAGTTGTGACCTCATGAGCATTGGGTGAGAGTTGATATATCTATCATAGGCCATCGTTTCCCAATTAATCCATTGCATGCATGCCACTTTCCTTTATAGGTGATCACCACCCTTGCCTCTGTTTCTCTTCCTCCAAGAGTGGGAATTCTTCTCTTACTCAAGATATTTTTTCTTGTCTTGTATTTTATTTTCACATGTTTCTCTATGTTGCAATTGGATGCGACTCATGGCTTCAACCATACGACCGAGTTGATTCCACATGTCTGCCAACATAGTGTAGCACACAACACACAAAAATGATATGCACAGATCACATGAATGCTAGCACATAGCGAAGCTAGATGGAGCTTGTGGTCTTGACCGCTCAACCAAGATGGCTCCACCCACCACCAACCTCCTATGGCACATAGCTAGAACACATATAAACATTTCAAATTCCAAGCCTATGGTGAAAGTAGCTACAATGCATGGTCCTAACCACATGGCGAAGACAATCCCATCCACCTACTAGCCCATTATAGCATATTGGCACATACATATTTCCACATCAAAGGCTCTATCAATTTTTAGGGCCTTTGCTTCTACCCACTTTGTAACATAATCAATACACACCAACATATATCTATTGGATGTATGCCTGGAGGGTCGATCTATCGGACCCACAAAATCTATTCTTCATTTTTTGAAGGAATTTAAAGAAAAGATTGGTGTTAGTGGCATGGTGTGTCTAGTGTAGGTTTACACATCCACTCACATTTATATTATCTCTTACTATAAGCATGTCAATCCCTGAATAGATTCAGCCATGAATATCCCGAGAATATGCTTTTCTTTTGGAAAATCTCCCATAAAATCTCTTCCACATTATTTATCACGTAGGGATTTTAGCAGACTCTTTGCCTCTTCTCCCTGAAGACATCTTCTATAAATGCTCTCTTGGATGAAATACTGATAGAAGTTTCTACCTATAATCCTGTGGAACTTTGTAAGGGACTAACTTCTGCCTTTCTCTTGGCTTCAAGAGAAAATCTAGCTATACATAGAAAGTTCATCAAAGTTTCACACCAACGCATTTTAGCTTCCACATGAAACAAATGAGCATCGGAGCCCATCAGACACTCTTGAAATTGGCTCTTCATTGACCATACACTTATGATCAACAAAGTGTACATAAAGTCCATCTTTGGCAATCAACAGAACTAAAATTAAGTTCTTTTTGATATCCGGCACCTACAATGCATTTTTCAAGAGAATCACAATTCCATTTGCAGCCATAAGCTCAATTTCTCCTACTCCAATGATAGGATAAGAGGCATTGTTCGCACACACCACATGTCCTCCTTTGGATGCATCTTTCAAATAGGAAAGAAATCTTTTGCATGAAGTTATGTGCTTTGAAGTACCACTATCAAAAAACCAATCCCAATCAGCCTCACTCACAACCATACATTCAGAATGCAAAGATGCCTCATAATGACATGTAAGAACACATGGATTTAGCAAGCTTTCTACACTTGCTAATGGTATGACTAGCCTTTTGGCAATATTTACATCTCTTCTTCTTTTGCAAATCACCATCATTAGAGGAATGAGTGGAAGAGGAAGCGTGAGGCCTTGGTTTTGATGAACCCAAAGCTGAACCGTAATTGCTTTTCCCCTTTTTGTGAGATAGAAACTACTTGCATTCCGTCAATCAAACCACTTTTATTCACTCTAGATTGCTCTTCGTGAAAAAGAAGAGACACAACCTCATCAAATGCATACATATTAGGATCTGCTTTTGCAATCAAACAGAGTGTAGTAGAAAAGCTTTGAAAATATTCGACTAATCCTTTCAACAATGTAGAAATTAGTGATGCATCGAGAATAATCTCATCTATGTTTGCCAATTGCTCTTTTGAGCCCTTGATGCATGTCACATACACATCCATTGACTCATTTTCAGCCATACATACATCCTCAAGTTGCTTCCTCAAGTATGCAACACATGCTTCATTACACACAACATACAAAGAAGCAAGAGTGTCCCATGCCCGTTGTGATGTAGAACATGACTGAATGTGTGGAACTATATGATGCTTCAAAGAAAGTGCAATGGATGCATGATCTTGAGCATCTTTTCCATCCCATCTAAGCTGCTCCTATGTAGGTGGAGAAGGAGAAACCACTTTACTTGAATAAGAAGTTACATCTGTGATAGTCAACTCTGAAATAGAAGCACCTGTGTGTCTTTGATCTACATCTGCCACTATGTTCCAAAGTTGTTTTGCAACAAGAACATGCTTCATAATGTAAGACCACATTGAATAGTTGGTCCCATCAAGCTTATCTTCAGCTTGAAACATGCCAAAAGAATCTCTAGCACCTCTCGTTTCACTAAAGAACAAGAATGTGACAAAAACTTTACTTCGATGAAAGTTGAAATGAATGCTGAAATTTCAGCCCACAAATTGTCACTTTGATGGCAATTCTAAATGCACAAATGGGTTCAAAACAGTGGTAAAACCCCAAGGAACTTGACAAAAATGTTTCTTGGGTGTTGAACTTCACAGTTCTTTGCTGCAAAGTTGATTTGCACGGTTAAAAGTACACGCACGCCACGATGCAAAAAACCTGAACTTGAGAAGGAGTTGAACCTACTCTCATACCACTACTAGGTGTGTGTAGAATTGCAAAACACATGAGAAGCTCACAAGGAGTGCAAACACAACAAGACACACAGGGAAGACAGATGGCTGGAATAGCTCTCTCTATTGATGATGAACTGAATTGAAGTAAGACCTAAATAATATCCCTAAGTACAAAGTACCACCACATATTAATGAATCATGTATGTGGTCACATGGGGAAAAAACCTCTAGCTAACACTAGAGTAAAAAAGTGCCCATCTATAGGGAAAAGGTTCACATCAAAGCTATTTGAGGAACACATACTCAAGTAAAATGTGCATTTAGGAAAGGATTCAATTCATGCATTTTTTTTGTCAATGTCATAAATGATTATACTCATACACTTCTTGATGCGCATAAACCTTTCATGACTACTTATAAGGCTTGTTTCATGTTTAATTATTTCTCTGAACTACCAGCATCACAAGGATCCTTTAACCATAGCATAGACTTAATTCCTGGTAGTTCTCCTCCTGCTAAAGCACCTTATAGGCATGCCTCACTTCATCAAAAGGAAATAGAAAAACAAGTAAAAGACTTACTCCACAAAGGACTTAAAACGAATAGTTCTCTCCCATTTGGAGCATTAGTTCTTTTAGTAGAGAAGAAGAATAAAACTTATGTGAATCTGCATTGATTATAGAGCCCTTAACAAGATCATGATAAAGAATAGATACCCTGTTCCTTGAATAGATAATCTTTTAGATAAATTACGAGGAGCTCGCGTCTTTAGTAAAATTGATCTAAAATCAGGTTACCATCAAATTCGTATGACAGAAAGTGATATTTTTAAGACTCCATTTAGAACTCAAACCAGCCATTATGAATTTGTGGTAATGTCCTTTGGAATTACTTATGGCCCTGCTACATTTGCATGAATGATAAACAACATTTTTTCTTGATTACCAAGGTTTTGTTCTTGTATTCCTTGATGATATACTTGTTTAGAGTAAGAATGATAAAGAGCATGAGACGCATCTTAAAAAATTTTTCCTTTTGCTATGAGAGACCACACTTTACACTAATCCTGAAAAGAGTTACTTCTTTCAACATAAGCTAGAATATCTAGGACATATTATTTCAAGTGAAGGCATGCATGTGGATCCAAAAAAGATTAAAGTGATAGTAGAATGACCTACACTACAATCACTCAATGATGCTCATTCTTTTCTTTGGATGGCTATTTTCTATAGGAAGTTTGTTTGAAATTTTTCTTATTTAGTATCGCCTCCTACTTTCTTATTGAAAAAGAAAATAAAATTTGCATGGGGACTTACCCAACAACAATTCTTTGAAAAACACAAACATGCACTTTCACATGCATCTTTTTTACAGTTACCTATTTTACCTTACACATTTCATGTTGGTATTTATGCTAGTGGCTCACGAATAAGTGCTATCTTAATGCAAAATGATCATCCTATTGCATTTGAGATAGGAAGCTTAAGCCTCAGAAAAGAATTATAGTACATATGATAAAGAATTGTGAGCAATTGTGCATGCTTTGTGAATTTGGAAACACTACCTTATGGGATCTGAGATATTAATCAAAATGATCAATAGGATATTAAGAATTTATTAAATCAACCCTTAATTTTTTATCAACATCTTAAATGTGCCTCATTCATTCAAAATTTTCAACCCATGATGCAATATCAACCAGGTAAAGAAAATGTCAAAGCCGATGCTATTAGCCGTTTTCCTTCACATTCTGTTGTTTTGCATAATATTTCTACCATCCAAATTCATTCTTTTCAAGAAATGATTACCACTTATGCATCTGATTTGTATTTCTCACGTGCATGGCATGACTTCAATAATTGTGCACCTTTATGTGGTGAACAATATACATTTCATCATGGTTTACTTTATTTTCAACATAGATTGTCCATAACCATGGTTTTAAAGATTTTTTCATCAAAGAAATGCATGAACCATCTTACATGGGTCATAGAGGCATATAGAGCACCTTTTTTGCTTGCAAATATTTCTTCTTTTGGCCATACATGGAAAAAAATATTCCAAATTATGTTTCTCAATGCATTGTATGTCGATGTGTAAAATGTCATCATGGTAAACCATTTGGATTATTAGTGCCACTTCCCATTCTGAATGAGCCATGGGAACAAATCTCTATGGATTTTATCACAGGTCTTCCTATCACTTCATCACATAATCATATGATTTGGAAAATAGTTGATAGATTTAGTAAATATGCATATATCATTCCTTGTAGAAAAACTTTATCTACCCCTCAGGCTGCAAAAGTATTCATTAAATTCATTTTCCCACATCACGGATTTCCTAAAGTAATGTTATCTGAACATGATGTTAGGTTTTGTAATCATTTTTGGGTTGCCTTATTTCAATGTTTGGGTTCTAAAATAGATTTTAGCTCTGTATGTTATTGCAGAAGTAATGGACAAAGTGAGGCTACAAACAATAGTATTCTTGATTTATTGCATTGTTATTCATTAGATAATCCCACTAACTGGGATGAAAAGTTTCCATTGCTTTAATCTGCTTAGAATAACACCACACACACCACTATCATGTCACTTATTCAAATTGACATTTTGATGGCTGATTCTATTGCTCAAGGTCACATTTCTATACTTCACAATGTTCACGAGCACATTAGGAAAAGTCCACAACGTTATACACATAATGTCAATACAAAATGATTAGCCAAGGAATTTAAGGAAAATAATCTTGTATGGTTGTGTATCTTTAAAAGATGTCTCAAAAATATTTTGTAGCATCCAAAAATTAAATTTGCACCACACTATTATGGACCATTTTGCATTATACAAAAAATCAGCGATAATTCATTCAGATTAGATATCCCATCGCATTGGAATATACATAAATCTTTTCATATTAGTTTCACTAAACGCTCTAAAGGCACTTTACCACTCACTCCACTTCTTGATGACCCTCCTTTAATTGAAGAACAATATGAAATCTTAGTTCTTGAGAAAATAATTGATCATGATGTCACTAGTACATGTAGAGGTACTCAATATCATCGATATTTAGTTAAGCACAAAAATCACTCTATTGAAGAATTTCAATGGATACATAAAACACAATTAATGCCCCATTATGACCACTTAATTTCTTCATATCATACACTAACACATTAATGTAATGCTTCCATGAACATTTCCATCCATGTATTTTTACATCGAGCATGCTTATTTTCGTTCAATGATGGAACATGTGATTGGCCATCCATGTTTAATTTTATTTTATCAACTGATGTCAATTGCTTTTTCAACTAAGGGGCATGTTATGAATTATGGAATGTGTTGAACAAAGAATTCTTGGAGTGTTAATTTATTAATGTATTAATGTGTTTTGGTGTTTTTGATATAGCAGCTAAAGGTTCGTGAGGGTGTGAAAGGCATGAAAGGGCGGACATCAATAATCCCATTTATAATTTATATAGCATGTAAATAAACCTATGTAGAGGGTCTATTGTTAGAAATAATTACTAAAGTAGTGGTTAGAATAAGGGTCATTGTAGACCACAATTTCTTATATTAAAAGCAAAGGATGGTCATATGAACTTTGCTAGTTTGCTATGCCTACAGAAATCTAAAATGGTGTCCTTTGTGCCCAAATTTTGAAGCACCTCATAAACATGTCTTTGAATGTTGTATTTTGGGGAAAATGTAGCATTCTTCCTTTCCAAAAGATGGTTCAGTTCGAGCTACTTAGAAATTGTAGCTTATTCATAGTATGTATGTAGTCGTATGCAAAAATCTTCTTTACGGAACTTTCTTTACTTGATGACCTTTATTGATTATTTCTCCAAGCATGTATGGGTGTATCCACTAAAAGAAAAGTGAAAAGTGTTTATGTGCTTTAAATAGTTTTTGGTCTAGGTAGAAAATCTGTCAACATGTAAAATGAGCACCCTCCATTTTGATTGAGGGGAGAGAATATACATCTTTTGACTTTAATAAATTTTGGGCTGGAAATGTGATTAAACATCAATGTACAATTCCATATACACCTTAACATAATCGAGTTGTTGAAAGGAAGAAGAGGTCACTCATGCATATGGCGAGGTGTATGGTCAAGAGTCAAGGTTTACCACATAGTTTCAAGCTTCATGAGGTTGTTATGTGTGCAACATATGTACTTAATAAGTTTCCCACTAAAGCATTGCAATCTATCACTCCATTTAAGGCTTGGCATGGTCACAAGACATCTGATTCTCACTTGCATGTTTTTGTTCGTTTGGCATATGCATTAGTGTATGAACAAGAACACAAGAAATTGGATGATAAAGTAGAGAAATGGATTTTCATTGGGTATAGTTATGAAACCAAAGGCTATCTCTTGTATCATCCACAAACTTAATGCATTTTGGTTAGCCATGATGTTGTTTTTATGGAAGATACTTTTCATCCATTACTTTCATGTACTAGGGAGATTTTAGTTAGCTCCAAAGATGTGTATGATACTTTGCTACCTCTTTTTAGATGTGGAGAATCTAGTGCTAGTCTATATGAGCGAATTTTGCAGCCTTTAGAGGTTTCACATGATGACGTAGATCATTCCATTTCTGATAAGAAAAAACTATGCCTAAATGGCTCGTGTAGACTTTGTGAGATAACAAATTGGATGCAGATTTTTCATATGGTACTGATCATTTAGGATCTCATAGTTCTTTTTTTGCATGAGATTGCTATGCTATGGATGTCTCTAGCATTTTTTATGAGAATGAGCCTGTTTTGTTTGAGGAAGCATGAAACTTTAAATATTGGATGGCTACTATGCAATCAAAATATGATGCTATTATGAAAAATTGTACTTGGTCTTTATGTGACTTGCCTCTTGGCTAGAAGACCATTGGGAGTAAGTGTGTATACAAGCTCACATGTAAGCATGATGGAATAGTTGACAAGTATAGGGCTAGGCTTGTTGCAATAGGTTATGCTCAAGAAAAAGGAATTGCTTTTGATGAGACCTTTGCACCTTTATGTCAAATGACTACTATTCATAGCATCTGTGCATTTGCAGCTCATCAAGGTTGGAACATACATCAGTTGGCAATGAAAAATGCATTTCTAAATGGTGACTTGCATGAAGAAGTGTATGTTTTTCAACCCTATGGTTTTGTGTAGAAAGGGCATGAAAACAAAGCGTGCCTATTGAAAAAGGCATTAACAAGCACCATGTGCTTCTTATGAAAAGATATATGCCTACTTGATTGCACATGGTTTTGAGAAGATTCCAACCAAGAGCACCTTATACATTAAGCCTACAAATGATGTGCTTCTGATCATTGTTGTCTACGTTGATGACATGCTACCCATTGGTCCTAATGAGAAGCATATTGTTCATTTTAAGGTTTATTTGCATGCTTCATTTGAGATGTAAGATTTGGGGCATTTGCTTTGGGAATTCAATTTATGGAAGTTCATGGTAGACGAACTATGTATCAAAGAAAATATATTGACACATTATTGCAGCATTTTGACCTAGAAGATTGCAAACCTATTTCCACCCCTATGTAGATAAGTCTACGGTTGAGTCTTCATGATGTTGAAGATGCATTTGATGTTGTTCTCTATCAATAGGCTATTGGGTGCTTGATTTACTTATCATTACTCGACCAAATATTAAGTTTTTTCCTCACTGATGAGTAGGCTTATGTATTCCCCAAGTGTCAAGCATTGGCAGGTAGTTAAGTGCATCTTTTGGTACTTGAGTGGTATAAGGCTACTCGAATTGTTTTATCCCAAGGGGGAATCACTACCTCTAGATTTACATGCTTTCTTTTGAGTCTGACTTGGTTGGTTTCTATGAGACATCTACCCCCTAGTGGTTTTCGCTTCATGCGTGGTAGCTCATGCATATCTTTGTTGAGAAAGAAACATTCTATTGTGGCCACTTCTAGTTGTCAAGCTGAATATAGGGTGGATTTCATAGAAATTGTTGAGTGTGTGTGGCTCACACAACATATGGCTGATTTGGGTGTTGGTCAATCTTCTACCACCATCATGTTCACTGAGAGTTAGAGTGGATTGGGTGTTGCAAGGAACCTTTTGTTCCATGCTCACACTAAGCACATTGAGGTGCACTATCATTATGTCAACATGGGGATTTGTTGATGTATTCTGGTAGTGATGTGTGTGAACACATTACGACCACCAAGGCACTTTTTTCCCTCTTTAGGAGGTTTTTTCCCTGGTTTATATATATGCATATAACCCTAATGGTCACTTATCTTTGTACATTCTCTTAGTAATAAATACAATATTTTGTGTTGTGCTCCAAGCTTCATCTTCTTCTTTCTCTTGTTTGCATGCTTTCACAAACCTCAAACTCCCAGAAAAATAATGTCATACAAAAGTAATAAAGAAAAAACAACCACAATGGCAATCCGGAAATCACACAACATATAGTATGTGGGTTCTAGAGATGTGGATCATTCCTCTTCTAACTCACATAGCCATTCTTTCACTAGTCATTAAACAACAAAAACTAGTCACAATCAAAGAGCATGCACTACATTAAAAACATTGCTTTTAAGAACTTCAAGGTAGTTGCACCTTGTGCTCTTGTCATTCATGCATTTGTTTTGAAATAGCACATATAAAATTGTATATATATACATATTTTCTCTTTTCCTTTACATATTCAATACTAGGATTGGCTACGTAGAACTCCATGTGGTTTTCTTCCAAGAAATCAGGCATACAAAATGGATGTCGTTTTGCCATAACCATGTGCCTTCATACACAAATTTTCTTTTGCACGATACTTGATCATTTGATCTTCAAGTATGCCAATATATGGCCATGTTACATGGTCTTCAACATGACATGGTTGTTCCATTCCTATGGACAAGAGTGCAACGTTTTATGTGAGGATACTTCACATTTATATTTGGATTCTCCACGAACATTTTCTTTCATATGACCACCACTCATATACTCACAAATTTTACGAGAGACGTTGCATCATGTTCCTCTTCTAGAAAACTAATTATTGGCAAGCTCATGCCAAACTAATGCATCCAATATAGGGCCATGTTACATGATCTTCCCTACGTCATGTTTGTTCCATTCCTATGCACAAGAGTGAAACTTTTTATGTGAGGATACATCATATTTATATTTTGATTTTCCACGCAGATGTTTGTTCATATGACCACCATTTGTATACTCACAAATTTTACAAGAGAAGTGGCATCATGTTCGTCTTCTAGATAACTAATTATGACAAGATCATGCCAAACCCATGCATTACCCTAAAGAGTCCCCATGTGAATATTTCCACAATTGGTCTCTACTAATGTCCATTTTCTTTTAAGAGGTGGAGATAGCTTGATCTCTTTTATTTGTCACATGCACAACTTGAGTCCACAATCATTTTAGTTTCAGTTATATCACTTCATTTATTTCTCTTTTGAGGGTACACATAAAATATATTAAAAGATCTAAAACGATCACTAACAAGTTGCAATCTACTTGTCTAGATGTTTTTCTCGCTATCAGCTATATTATTACAAGGCACCTATCCATCACATCACCTTTTATTTGATCATTAAAACCCACACTTATCTCATACAATCACCAAAACTTTTGTCAAGGATGAAATTAAGTAGGGAGAGAGGAGTGTTGGAGGAAGCTTAGAAAGTGGAAAAAAGTGATTGAATATTAGTCAAAGGGTGAAGGATATTTTCAAAGTGAAGTATAAGCATGAAAGTGAATAAGGAAGCTTTCTACTAATTTTTCGCACCTTAAATCCCTCCTTACAATAGGTGTTTCCCAATTTTATTAACCCAAAATGCTTGTGCAGATGCATTTTTTGGCACAAATCCGAATTTTGCAAAGGTTCAGCCACATTCTAAAAGCGGACAAGTACTCAAGATTCAAGGGCAAGATTAATGTCTCCACAATAAGTTGTTTTATTTTTAAGACATAGCTTTTACCTCCAAATAGCCTATGCATACTAATTTCAAGCTTAAGCCAGATATTATAATGTGGAAAGAACTCTTCAAGAATCCTTAAAGTCAAAGAGTTCTCAATTTTTAGGGTTAGATTAATGAGTCTAGAACTTTTATGGGCTTCTAACTATCTTCTTGAGCAATAGAGAGGTTCTTGAATAGCTTTTCTCTTGTCTAGTCAATAGTGTATATGCATACATGTGTGTCAGTGCCTACATACATGCTTGATCTCTCTCTCTCTCTCTCTCTCTCTTTGGATGCTTGTACTTTCATCTTGCTACATGATGCCTTAATATCATTGATTGGCCGCTTCATAGATTTCATCATATCTCTTATTCTCTATCATGTGTACTAGATAGCCATGCTTAATGTTAGTAAATCAGTTGAGGGTGTAGGTCTATGATGTGAACAAGCTATTTTAAAACTTGAGGTGTGTCCTGATGCTTGGCAATAATTTCCAACATCTTACATGCTCTAAAATATATAGATATACTTTCAAGCCACATTTGGAAGTGCTAACATGCCAAGCGATACTTGTTATAGCTAGCAACTCCATCTCAAAACCAGCAAAACTTAACAATTCAATCCTGTTTTGTAATACACAAAATTCATACCAACTCGAAATCTTGTGAGCTTAATGTCCTCAAAAAGCTCTCAAGAAAAGCTCTTTATTAGTAAGCTAAAAATCAGTTAAATTAGATAGCTAAGTCAATAGTAGCACTCATCCAAAGTTGATTGTGTGCTAGGTGGTCAGTGGCTAGAAAAGTGACTAAAAGTACCACTTTGGGGCTTCCCAAATATTTATATGGGATACTTTCCTCTAACTTGAGTTTACATGCTATGCAAAATTTAGAGAACACATGTTAACTAGAAAGAATAAATTTCAATAACAACTGAAACTTTTAAATGGCAAGAAAAAAATACCATTTAGTAAGATTTTCACTTTTTTAGAGGTGAATATTCTATTCTTTTATAGGTTTTTGCTGCTTCTTTTGAAATGCAAGATATTGGAAGCATATATTTCTTTTCCCTCCGTTATGTTCTCTTCTTTCTCTACTCCTCTCTTCTCACATGGAAAACTAGATGAAGGGAATGTGAGAGACGTGAAAGATAAGAAGCATATGTGAGCAAACATTATTAGACATGCATTAATCTATATACATCTACAAACATCATAAATGTACATACTAAGCTATTGTGTTAGTAATAACTTGCTAAGCAGCTAAGATGAAATAGAAAAACAAAGGGTTACTTGTGTATATGTTTGATGATGATCATCCAAGCTTCATCTCCTCTCGGTTCATATTTCTTTGTCCTATATATGAGTCTCACCAACATGTCCTTAACCCTAAAGCCTTCATTTTAGTTTTCTCCCATAGCTTTAACAAAGGGATTAACCCTTTTTCTCTGGTTGTGATTTTTCTTGTAGTTTTCCTTTTTTCACATACTTCTCACATCCTCATGGCCTCATCATATGTTTAAACTGATTAGTTACCACCTAAAAGAGAGATTTTATGGGATATGCATAAGCTCCCTAGCATCCTTAAACCATGCATTGTCTCACATGTGTGCTCTTGTTCCCTGCGTTTAGATAGTCATTGTCCATTGTGCTCATTTTTTAAACAAAATCATATAGGGTTATTGAAAGAATTCCTCATTGTCTATAAAAAATGTAATCAAGCTCCTATCACCCTTGAGCCAACCGTCAAGCTCGGAGTTCCAACAAAGTGTTATGCACAGTTTCGACTAAGCTTGGTAATATGGAATGTTAGGATTGGGTTAAATACATCATGTAGTTTGAGAGTATCAAGATGCATACAACCTATTGATGTCCTCGTTCAGACTCTCAAGCTAGTAAGAGATCTTGAGTGGAATTATCCTGACTTATCAAACTTGGTAGATAAATAAGATGTAGTTTAAGAGACACACTTTGAAGCTCCATTAGGAATTTATACTCAAAAGAAAAGACAAGAAGGAAACCTGGTGCTTTTCTTTACCCTCAAGAAACATGCAAAGATGCTAAAGAAAGTAGGACATGGACCCTATGTAATGCATTGCATATCACAGACTTGAGCCATTCAATTAGAAACATTGGAAGGTGATGTTTTCCGGAGTGGTTGCACAGTAAAACCTTACTAGGAATCGCTGATTCTGGACATATTAAGATAATTACAAGCAACTATGAATAGGAAAGAAGATGAACAACAATTTTAAGCCTAGTGCTAAGAAGAATCCATAGAGTGTATACACCAAGAAATATTATTTATAAAGTATGTATACCAGAATATACATTAAAATGTACAAGAAGAGATTGAAAGGAGTCATTTTTAGAGACATAAGCCTTTTGGATGTCTGTGTTAAAGAAACAACTAGAAAAATCCAATCAAACACATAAGATCTTGTAAAACTATTGACTTAGGAAATTGATCTAAACTCCTAATAGATAGCGATGCCATAGCCAATGTGATGATATAATTTCTTGTCTAGATTTTATAGGTCAAGAGTAAACCAATAGAATCCTATCTCAAAGGATTAGATGGAGCACAAACCTCATCTATAGGTGAACTTAAACTTGCCATGCAAATGGGAAAGGTCAAACTAAATGTAAGTCCTTAATCTAGAGGGATGATAACTTGATCAAATCACTCAATCTCAAATAAGACTAAATTAATGATAATTTGGTAGGCAAAAGTCCAGAAAATGGTGAAATGAGCCTCATGTAGGAAGCAAAGGATGAATTCGTTCCTCTTTCTTACTTCTTCTTTAGTGAATGGCATAATACCCAAGTAGAATCCATCGTTTCTTGATTCCTTCCTTGGGGCAAGATCTCAGCTCAAATCACCACCTCTCTATTTTAAGAAGGTCACATGGAGAGCTATGAAAGTAGAATTATGAAGAAAGTGATGGATAAAATGTACTCCAAATTGCATGAAAAGTATGTTGGAGCCTTTATGGGACCTCATAGATGGCTACTATAAGTAGCGAAGTTCAAAGTTTATCTTTTTTTTTTCCGTTAGACAAAACCACTTAGTATCTAGATATGGTATGTGTGCATATGTACACTCGCATTCACATTTACACTTAGAGTCTATAGAGAATAGAGCAATGAGCTAATACTCAAAATATCTGAAGAATCAATGACACGTAAGGTTATCCTTTAATGGTCCTTAAATCAACAACAACAAGATGATCTAACTAGATTTGGAGTTGAAGTCTCATATACAAAGATATGTCTATGACAAGTAATCTCCCTATGTGCAGAGTTAAACTAGCTTACAAAAGCAAAAGAGCTCTTATAACTTAGGGTTAGCTTGTGTTAGTTTGGAACTCTTCTAAGTCTTTGACTCATCTCTAGAGAAATAGAGAGCTTATTAGAGCACATTTTCTCCGTACTCATGAGTATTTGTGTGTATGTTGCCCCTATGTGTGTGATTTCCTCTATCTTGTTGTAGGAGTGTGTACTTCCATTTTGTCATGTACGGTCGTGAACCACCAATATGTGTATATCTATGTATGTATGTGTGTATCTCTTATGTGTGTGTATGTATGCATGTAGTAGTTGTGTGTGCATATGTGTATGTATGTTTGTGTATGCATACTTGTGTGTACCCATATGTGTGTATATGCATGTGTATATGTATGTTTGCATATGCATGTGTGGATGTATGCACACATATGCATTAGTATGCATGTGTGCATGTATGAATGTGAGTGTGTACATGTATATGCGTGTATGCTCCAAAACCCTAAACATAGAACCCTAACCCTAAACAACCTTTCCCTCTCTATCTATCTCTCCCTCTCTCTCTTTTCAAATGTTAACCAACATTTCATTTCATCTCTCTCGCAATCTCTCTCTCTCTCTCTCTCTCTCTCTCTCTATATATATATATATATATATATATATATATATATATATATATATATATATATATATATATATCAAGTAAGGCTTTTAGTATGATTTTTTGTCTTTTTTTGTATCAATGTTGTGTTTTTTATATCTCTTTCTCTTACTACTTCAGTGGTTGGTAGTCCATTAATTGGTTATCACAATATCACTTATCCAAAACTATTTATAAAATCTTCCATATTCTATAGAAAATTAGAATCTTCCAACTCACCTGCATGTTACATATGGATACATTTATAATCTAGTTTTGGGTTGGCATATATTTATTTATTGCCTGATTTTTTACTATCTACCTTTGGGACATACTTGTCACGAGCAAACAATTTCTATTTTATTCAAAAAACCATTTGCAATTTTACTTTGAATGCCACGAAAGCCATATATTTTAAGAAGAAAAAAAACTGCAATGTTATCTTCAATGTCAAGATCACAAAGCATATACACATGCACACCGTCACACATTTTTATGTGATGCAAGAATGTACATTTTCCATGTCTATCTTGAAACATACATGGCCTCATAGGTATGCTTAGAGAAACCTTTGTCCACTCAAAACAATGATTCTTTGAGCTTCTAGATAAGGAACCCAAAAACTTTGACATATTGAGAATACATTGTGAGACCTTCCTAATGCAATTAATTTCACTCAAAATACTTGATCCTGTCATGAGGAAGGAGATAAGGAAGAGAGCTCACACACACTCTCACTCTCAAGGAGAAGCACACACACAGATTGAGGCAAGGAAGAATGATTTTCTTCTTCTTCTTCTATTACATAAAAGAAATGCACAAGAATGACCTAAAAACAAGAATACAACAAGTGCAATATATAAAAATCAGTACATAAGGAAAATCCTAATGTCCGCGAATGAGTGAGCTGGCAAGAAACAAATGTGACATCACTCTCGATAGATAAATCTAATAAAGCTCAATGAAGTATCCCTGACATATATCGCGCGTGACTACTACACATGTCAGAGAAACGAAAAACTACTACGTATCATCCTGGATCATCACATGTTGAGGTTGATATCTCAACACTCCCCCTCAAGCTCAACGCCATATCCTCTAATCCAATCATCTCCCGAAACTTCTTTAACTTCTCAGCCCCAAGTGCTTTGGTGAAAATATCAGCAACCTGCTCATCTCTTCTCACATAAACAAGATCAATATCACTTGCTAATACCTTCTCTCTGATGAAGTGATACTGTACCTCGATATGCTTTGTTCTAGCATGGAAAACAGGGTTCCGTTGTCGGGATGAAATTCCGCAGGGAGTGTGCATTGTTTTTTTTCAAGTTGATTGATTTTATGAGTTTTGTCTGATGTTTTGACTAAGAAAGTGACAAAAATTATATATGTTTCGGCCGATTTGATTGACTGGGAGATGCGGAACTGTGTGATTCTTGTTGATTAAGCTTGCACATTTATAAATACCCATGATGATAGCTTTTGAATCTATAAACCCTAGGTTTGATCCTTCAAAACCCCTAAAAATGTGGGTTTACCCCCTGAAAATCGGACTTGAATCCTTGGAAACCCTTGGAGTTTAGGCCGAAACTATAAATAAACCCATGAATTGGCGAGTCTGAGATAATTGTGAGCAAACGCCTAATTTTCCCGCCCCAAAAACCTAGGGCAGACCTTTGGAAATGGTGGTTTCTGTAGGCCAAACCCTAAAAACCCATTAAAATGTAAATATCTAGTGTGAAACCGAAACCATAGTTTATGGAAAAATGAAAATACCGCCGAAATTAGAAAGTTAACTGAGGAGGTGGGAACGTTTTAGAAGCGAGTCCAAGGGGGGGCCTATAAATAAGTGCTAATTCATTTGTTTAACCCCACCCCGTGGGTCTTGCTTGTAGATTGTCACTTCCACGTATGTTCCTTGTCTATTACTCTTTATTCATGTTGATCTTCTTGTTCATACTATTCAGTTGCACATCGAGAGAGAGATGAAAAGAAGGGATATGTGCTTTAGTGGGAGCTCGATCCTTAGAGGAGATGGAAGAAAGCCATAGAGAGAGAGGTGCTCATGTGAGATTTGGTTAGAGCTCACATACACCTCTTCAAGTAAAAGTGTAGGAGGTTTTCCAATTAACAAAGACTGTGACTTGATCCCTATGCACTAAATTATTGAGAGCATAGTTTTTTTCCATGGTAAACGCAGAGAGATCATGTCAGGCTTGCATGTTGTAACGTTTAGTCTGCACTCGTGGAGGAGAGAGAGATTCACGCAGCTGAACTAAGAGAGAGACACAATCGT
Organism: Ceratopteris richardii; assembly: GCA_020310875.1. Taxonomy (NCBI): domain Eukaryota; kingdom Viridiplantae; phylum Streptophyta; class Polypodiopsida; order Polypodiales; family Pteridaceae; genus Ceratopteris; species Ceratopteris richardii. The sequence continues at coordinate 113,336,325 of CM035409.1, read as the reverse complement.
CGTGGCGGCGCGTAGAGTCCTGGAGAGAGAAATAGGTGGGGAGTCGGCCATAAGCTGGTCGGTGCTGTCGGCAATCACGTGAACAGAGAGAACTCGAGAGAGAGAAGCGTTGTGTGCTACTGAGAAGGACGCGGCAGAGAGGTCGCTGAACGTACGAACAGAGAAGGTAGGCATCTGGTCGGTGGACTCCGCGTGAAGAGGCGGCGCTGTACAATGATTGGAGAGAGATAGAATCTGATGATAATGGCGCTGTAGAACAGGTGTTCAAGGAGATAGACTCGGCCTAAAGGCGGAAAACTATTCCTGAACTGCACATTTGGAGTCTCGTAGAGATCTAGAGGACGCTATCTGCGCACCAGAGGAGAGAGCGATGGCGGCAGAGGAAATCTCGGAGTGCCCAGAAGATGCGCGCTGTTGTTCAGCTCACGCGTAGAGAGAGATGGCAATTTGCAAACATAGAGGCTCTAGCAGCGCTAACATCCAGAAGAGAGACTCATGCAATTGCATCGCCAAAGAGAGAGAGAAAACATCCAGAAGAGAGACTCATGCAATTGCATCGCCAAAGAGAGAGAGAGAGAAATTCGTGGCGATGCCTGCTATAGAGATTCAAGAGAGAGAGATAACCAGACGGGTTCAAGAGAGAGAGAAAACCAGACGCTAGACAAAACTGCAATTGTTTGATTTTAATTATGCAAAAAGGAAACTTCTCTCGACATCAAGCTTTTACCACGTAGATCATATGTCTTTGCTACTTAATAATGAAAAACTCGCAAGATCGCTTTTGTTGCGGAGAAAAATGTTTTCTTTATAAGGCTGCATAATGATTTACATTTATTTAAAAGAAACAACATGCGTGCTGTTATATGGGAATGAGTTTAACTTTAAACAAGGTATGTCTTTTAAATACGTAAGTGAGTAAGAATAGGTATTTAGTTGCTGCGCCATATGCAAAGGTCTTTTATGAAAAGGTGTATGTTCACAAGTCATAGAATTTATCAAGGTTTTCAAAGAAATTCTCGCAAAATTTTTATGCATATATCAACAAAGGCCGGATAGCTTATAATATACCGAACAGAGATTTACATTGACTAAACTACTAATTGTGAACCTGGAAAAATACTCATTGTCTTTTGAGCTAGATAGGAAGGGCACATAGTACTCTTCCTCTTTATACCTGATACTGGATATTATCTTGTATTGATAGAAAATGCTTAATCGAAGTATCCTTTAAATCAAAAGATGTATGGTAGTTCATTGCATGATACTCTTTGTTCATGAAAATTCCTCTATGTTGTTCGAAACTTTTGAAGTATGAATGATTATTTTCTAACCCCATCCCGTGGATTGGCCTTGTGGATCGTCTCCTCCAGGTATTTGATTTTGCATGGATTATTGAAGTAAAGTGAAATAAAACTATTGCTGAAGTAAAGACTTGAAGAAAAGAAAGGACCGAAGTAAAGTCAGAAGTAAAGCTTGGACCGCGAAGACCAAATCCAAAGTTCCGTGGGCGATTTCTCGCACTGTAGCGAGAGGTCTAGTCTATATCTGGCTGATCCGCACTGTAGCGGCGGCAGACATTTGTATTCACCTGATCCGCACTGTAGCGGATTTTTGTACTGCAGACCCGCATTGTAGCGGGCATCACTGTATTACTGAGATTTGATTGGACGACTTTGGTTACTTTTTCATCGTATCATTGAGCTTCATCTGCATCTAGTGTATTACTGCCATATTCGATTGTCTCTTTCCCGACGCCTACGGTCTCACGTGTACGCACGCACGTCTCATCACTTCCGAGGGGCAGGGGACCTACGAGGATCGCGCACACTCCAGAGAGTCTAGGCGAGGCACCCAGCGCGCAGACGCCGCTCGCAGGATAGCGGGAGCGGGCGCACACCAGTAAAAGGGGCCTGATCCAACCCCAGTGCCGGCTTCCTGCCCGACCTCCTTCTTTCCGACACCGTGCTAACTGTATGCTGCTAAGATTATCACAATAGATAGTGATAGGCTTTTGCACTTCCACACCTAAATCTGCAAGTAACATCTCCAGCCATGATGCCTCACATGCTGCAATTGTAGCACCTCTATACTCAGCCTCTATACTCGACAAAACGACAGTGGGTTGCTTCTTGCTGCTCCATGTAATAGCTACACCTCCAAGTGAGAAAAGAAAGCCACTAGTAGATCTTCTATTTGGAGTACTACCAGCCCAAGCTGCATCGGTGTATTCATGAACCTGCAGCTCCACACAAGCTTCATAAAACAATGCATAATCCAAAGTAGCACTCACATAACGTAGAGTGCACCTCAGAGCATCCAAATGTGGCTTCCTAGGAACCTGCATAAACTGACTTTCAAGTCCAACAGTATAACTTAGATCAGGCCTTGTAATTGTGAGATATATAAGGCTTCCCACAATTTTCCTGTACATAGTAGAATTTTCCAATGCTTCACCTGATGTAGTATCCAATTTCAAATTCTGATCTAATGGCATAGAAATTGGCTTACAATCATACCATACTTTTGCAGCATACTCAAGGCATATTGCCTTTGCGACATCCATATACCTGTTTCTGTATGTATAAGCTCAATGCCCAAGAAATAGCGCAGCACACCAAGATCTTTCATGTCGAATTCCTGCATAAGAAGTTTCTTTACCTCTTTGATGCTTTCTTCATTATCACCACCTACAATCAGGTCATCAACATAAATAGCCACAATAGTGATACCATCATCAGCCTTCCTTGCATATTGTGAACCCAATGCTGGTTAAGTAATCAGAAATCCTTGCATGCCATGCACGAGGGGTTTGTACAAAGCCTTTTGCAACCTACAAACATATTCTGGATGCTTTGAATCTTCATATCCTTGTGGCTGGTCCATATATACTTCTTCCTGCAACTCACCATGTAGGAAAGCATTCTTCACATCCATCTGATGCAAAGTCCATCCTTTTGTTGTAGCTAATGCAACAAGTGTTCTGACAGTAGACATTTTAGCTATAGGGCTGAATGTTTCCTCATAATCAATGCCATATGTCTGTGCATAACTTTTAGCTACCAATCGTGCTTTATACCTGCTTATGCTACCATCAGCATTATGCTTTACCTTATAAACCCATTTGCAGCCTATGGGTTTCTTTCCTTGTGGCAATGGAACCAGCTTCCATGTATCATTTCCATAAAGTGTAGCCATCTCCTCATCCATAGCTTTTTCCCAAACTGCATTACCAATTGCATCTTAAAAACAAGAAGGTTCAACATCTTCTATTACCTTTGTCATGTAGGCACAATGGCGAGCCATGTAACTATCATATGTCAATCGTTGCAGTGAATTACGCATCCTCCCAGATCTTCTTGGTCCTGGGTCACTTCTTGTTGTATCATCTGCATGTGCCCTTCTTACTCTTGGAGTCTTCATAGAGGGCAATCCAAGTTCCTCATCAAGACTCTTTTCTAAATCACTTGAATCTCCATCAACATCTTCAAAACCTGCACCTATTTTACTACCAATAGAAAGCTTTTCTTTACCTTTCTTGGACGTATTTGATGAATTTGCTGAACTCAAATTTCCACATAATCTTCCACACCATGGATTTGAGTTGGAACTATTGCTTGGTGATGCATCTGGTCCACTCAAAACTTGAGATTGTGCACTAGATTTTTGAGCATTTTCTTTGTCATTTGGTTCACGATTCAGTCCTTCTTTGGCATCTGCATAGAAGCTTGACATTTCATCAAATACCACATCTCTGCTCACTTTCACCTCTCGTATGAGTGGATTATAGCATTTCAACCCCTTTTGCTCATGGGAGTATCCAATGAAGACACATTTTTCTGCTTTCGGATCAAGCTTCGTCCTCAACTCATCTGAAACATGTAGATATGCAATACAATTAAAAACTTTCAGATGTGATAAGTTTGGCTTTTTACCTGTAAACTTCTCTTTAGGTATAACTTGATGGACAGCAGCAGTCGGAGTTCTGTTCATGATGTACACAGCAGTATGCACAACTTCTGCCCAATAACAATGAGGCATATTCTTCTCAACCATCAAGGCTCTTTCTATTTCTACAACATGTCTATTTTTGCATTCAACAACGCCATTCTGTTGTGGTGTGTACCTACATGAAAACTGACGATGAATTCCATGATTTTTTAGAAAACTGCTGAACTCATTTGACATGTATTCACCTCCTCAATTAGATCTTAATGTCTGAATGTACTTCCCTGTCTCCTTTTCCACCATAGCTTTAGAATTCTGGAAGTGAGTGAACACCTCGCTCTTCTCTTTCATGAAATATACCCATACTTTGCGTGTATGGTCATCAATGAAGGTAACATAAAACCTGCAACTGCCCATAGATGTAATCTTTGTTGGACCCCAAACATCTGTATGTACTACTTCTAGTACATTCTCACTAACATGCTTGTCATGTGGAAATGATGCTCTTGACTGTTTACCGAATTGACATGCTGCACATACCTTTTCCATTTCTGCAACTTTGAAATTTGGTAGTCCATGGACAATCTCCTTTGACTCCATCAGTTTGAGCCTTTGCAAGTTTGCATGTCCAATCCGTTTGTGCCATATCTCTATATCTGCAATAACTCCTGCACCTTTTGCAAACATGGCTGCATTCATTTACGAAATCTTCACATTTAAGGTGAACATCCTACCCACTTTGTTTCCTTTGGCAACCAATCATCCATCCTGCTTGTACTCTTCTACATATAATCCATCAGCATTGAACCTGAATTGTAATCCCTGGTCAACCATTTGTCCAACAGAAACCAGATTCTTTGTTATATTTGGAACATGCAACACATCAGCAAGATGTTTTACCTTCTCGTCCTCCATAGACAATGCTATGTTTCCTGTATGCTCAATGAATGCGATGTATCATCACCTGTTTCAACATATCTAGGAACTAGCATTTTCTGCAAACTACTAAACCATTTTGCATGACTGGTCATGTGATTTGAATTATTTGAAGTAGTTACACAAGACTGAGACAAGGAAAGTGATCTAGGATCGTGAAACGTATGGTATTTCAAGATCAAGAGAGCTTTAGCACAATTACTTTTACCTTGTGATGAATCGAAGACGGACCATATTACCTCATGTAAAACATCCGATGAAACTTTGAGGACCTTGCAAAAATTTTATGAGAACAAAACTGCTTCAAAAATCTCCACTTCAGAGGTAAAGTTTCACAACCTGTTAATTACACCCCACAACCCCATAAGTAAAGTTGTTGCCACATTTGAAGACTATCAACACAAGCTAGCATTGTATAGGCTAACAAGTTTCCAATGAGAAAATGTCCATTCACCTTCTCAATAAGCTCCCTAGGACCTATGAATCATTTGTGACTTCCCTTTATAATCAAGGCCAACTACTGACTTGGGAAGAAGTTTGGTTACTTTTGCTCCTCCATGAATCTCGAGGAAAGTCAATATCCTCATAAAAAACTACGGTGAAATTCAAGGGACCCTTCAAAAGATCAAATAATATAATTCATAACTCTAAAAACACATCTAATCAAGGTTCCAACAATTCATCAAAGATATTTAGATGGAATAATTGTGGGAAAATAAGGCATCTACAAAAATTCAGCTACAAAAAGAAGAATAGCTCTAAAAGCCCCTACCTCCAAGAACCAATCTAAATCCTCTCAACACAGGTATCACTACTCTAGTGAAGCACTTTTTATCTCCAAAGAAACGAATTCCCCAATTACCTGAGGTTCCTCTTACGAATGGATCTTTGATAGTGGAGCCACATCTTATATGTGCAAAGATGGTGACTTCTTCCAAGAGAACAAAGATCACACTGGTGAAGTCTACTTAGGCAACAAAGAAATTCTTCTCATGAAAGGCAAAGAAAGATTTGAAATTGCCAACCATCATTTGGAGTATAAAGCCCTATCCAATGTATTTTTTTCCCAAATGTGTGCATGAACCTACTATTAGTCAAGGCCATCTTGGGCCAGGACAATCAAGTCCTATTTGATAAAACTTCTATTATAAAGAGACGATTGACCCTATAACTAAAGACATCCTTTCACAAGGAGTAGAACACAAAGGGCTATACAACTTATCATGTTTTCTATCTAAAGAAGCCCTTTCTAGCCTCTCGGCATACCTCATAATTAACCAAAAATTTTGCATCACAAAGTGTTAGGGGATTGGCCAAGATCTTCCAAATACATGAAATACAACAAGCTTTCACCTAACGCAAGAAACATGGAGCTTCCATTCCCAAGTAGGCCTCCATACGAGCTTGGAATCCTCTAGCCTTAATTCACATGGATCTTGGTGGACCCATGAATACCCCTTCACTTAGTGGAAGAATCTACTTCTTTATTCTAGTAGATGATCACAGAAGATACATTTGGGTTTACATTTTGAATTCCAAGGTATATACCTTTTTGGAATTCTGAGAATGGATATCTCAAGTTGAGAATGAAGCATCCAAGTCATTCAACACATTTTGATCAATTGATCGTTCTAAATTTATCAATTAGGACTTTGATAACTTCTTAAAGCAAAAGGGCATCAAGAGGCAAGTCACTCAACCTCAAACTCCATCTCATAGGAGTAGCTGAGAGAGAGATTTGAAGTGTAATGGAAATCGCTCGTACTTTGCTTCACAAATAAGCATTAGCATTCAAGTTTTGGGCAGAAGGAGTACACACTACATTGCACATAATCAATAGAAGATTCACAAGTGCATTAAAATGGCAAGGCTCCCTTTGAAGTGTTAGCAGCAAGTGTGGTCGACCACAATTTCTTGTAAATTTACTCTATAATGGGGAAAAAGGGATTTATTGATGTGGAGATTCTAATAGTTTTTGAATTTTGTAATTCCCCGTGTTTTATTGTAAATTCGGAAGTATGGAGTGGTGTGAAGGTTACGAAGAAGTGTAGAGTCATTCATTGCAATATGTTATGCTAGAAAAAGTAGAGTTTGAAAAAAGACAATACTGAGCAGTAGATTCTAGAAAATACTATTAGATGATGCTCTGTATTGTTGGGTTTTAAACATACCATATTATAGAATGATGTATCTATGATCCTAATAATCAATCATTAGTTTCTATTGCCAAAATCTCTTTCTTTCTAAATATTTTCTATGAGTATAATGTCTTTGAATATTATGTAGTGTATTATTTGAAACCTATGCATTATAAATTCATAAGGAACATAATTACATGTTTATGAGTACAACTGTATTCATAAATTCCTCTTCCCATACCCATTCCTTTGGAGATCCGGTGCTATATTTTACTGAAGTATAGCACTATGTAAGCATTTAGAGATCATGATGGGATGGAGTTGGTCATGAATCATAGCATAGAGTAGTTTGATGCCACTAAAGAGCAGTAAGGAGTACCTTAAAAATATGTATCATCATGAGCATTTTTATGAGTTCATTCAGCACACTATAGCAACATTAAACCTTGAAGATATCACCCTTGCAAAGGTAGTCAATATCCCAAAAAAATTGCTATATTGAGTGGAAAATGGAGTATTACCTCAGAAACTCTTGCACGAATGGGTCTTTGAGTTGAGAGATGGCAAGCTAGCCAAGGCCTCATGGCAAGGGGATTCCATTAGAGTCATCCAACAGAGCCACCATTAGAAAGGAGAATACCCTATGAAAATAAGCCAAAGCAGTAGTAGAAGACCCAACCTAGAGTTTGCTTTAGCTCTAGTTCCTTCAACTCAAGTCGGTACCTTATAGGAGTTTGAAGACCCGATGTTGCACAAAAACCAATTCCCAAGGTTGAATTATATTCATTTTTATGCAAGAACAAATGAAGGTATTCAAAAATTAATATATCTATAGTCATCGTAATCTACAAGCTGATGACCATAAATTTTAGGTATTCCAAGCTACACAGTTAAATGGCTCATGTAGTACTCCCTTTACAATTTTTGATCCCATGATGAGTTAAGGGAGGCTTTCTTAGAATGATTCCAGATTGCCAAGAGCATTTTGGAGCTCTATGCTACTCTCGAGTATATGATGCAGAAAGGAATGGTAGAACAATATGCATCAGACTTAAGATCTATGATGCGACAATTTTTGATAGACAAATGTCCTTCATAAGATATGTTGGATGAACTTATTTGTTGATGGACTTCAACCAGCTATTAAAGAAAAAATCTACGTGTATACACTAGACCAAAGTTGTAGACTTATCCAAATAATTGATTTAGTGAGAAGGATGGAATGAAAAATATAGCTGGCCAATCTAAGCTCTAAGAAGACCAATCTAGTGATGAAGAAAAGTACAAATCTAGTTCAACACTTGTATTGTTTATGATGCATGAATGCAGGCCACATTACGGTCGATTGTGCATTGAATCAGTTTTTTTGTCCAATCTATAATAAGAATAATCATAGTCTAAAAGAATGCCAATTAAATGCAAGGAACACATAAGTAGCTTTTAAACAAGTAGATGTTCCTTCATGGAAGGGAAATTTGATAAGATACAAGCCACCTGTCCACTCCGGACAATGGTAGGAGAGCCAAGATGTTAGAGTGTTGGGACCACCGTGGTACTTAGGTCCATAGCAAGTTCTGAAACAAAGGTAAGGGTTGTGATCAAATCTTCAAGAATTCGGTAGAGGCCGAAGATTTTGACAACCAGGTGCAAGTAATTTAGAGAATGGACCGATACAATGTAAGTTTTTTTGCAATATGGACATAGAAGATGGGAATGTGAAGAAGCCAAAGAATATGATGAACAAAAAAAGGAGGCTAATCTTAAGGCACCTATGGCTAATGTGGTGACCTTAGAATGTTTGGAACCCTTAGCATCAGTGATGGCTAGGTTGCACTATGAATATTAGAAATCATATGATCGGACACTAGCAAAGCAAAAGCAAGGATTAAGAAAAGCTAGGGCCCAAGAGTACCCATCGTTTTATATTGACCCTAAGTTGGTCCGAGTGGAACCTTATAGCACAGAATGACATAGAAACCTTGGGAAAAAAACTGTTAAACCCACTTAGGAGGTTAATGAAAGAGGAAAGGAAAGGAAGAATTTCGGATATCTAGCTAAATTTGTAGTTCCAAAAGTTCTGTAGTCATTGTCTTATGATCAAGGGATTTCCATGAGAGTTTAGAACCAGTGGTCGAGCTTAGAACAGAACCAGAGAGATCGTGATCCCAAAGCATCAGGGAATGATACTTCTTGTGTGTTTTTGCAAGATTCACATACTAAACTATCACTTAGAGCCTTGCTTGAAATTGTTCCGACTTTTGCGAAGCTATTATTAATGCACTTACAAGAAAGATATTTGATGTCTCTAAGTTTGAAACCTTCGGTCTCTAACCTTCGGTCTCTATGGTCAAAGATGTCTGATATAAAAACAAAGCCATCCCCAAGTTCTTGAATGATGGTGAATCGCGTATTAATATTGCTTCCACAACTACATGCAAACAGATGCATTGGAATAGTATTGAGCCAGCCCCATTCTTTGTTCAGATGGCGGACCAATCGAGAGTGCAGTTGGTGGGGCTTATTAAAGACATCCCCATGAAAATTTCACAAATGATGTTTAATATCACATTTGTAGTACTAGACTCAAAGGGTAGAATCTAGATTATAGTTTACTGTTGGGATGACCCTGGCTACAGAATCTGAAAGTCTGATAGAATTGGGATGAGAAGACTACCACCTTTAAGAAAGGACCTGCAAAATTTTGGATCGCATTAGAAGAGGATCAATACTATCTTCTAGAGCATAAATCCATATTGACGGAACCTCCTCACATGTTGGACGAACTAGCGGATGACAAAGAGTAGTAGTTTCTTGAAGCCAATAGAGATCTCTGATCCTTTGGAGTTGTGGATCTAAATGCTTTGCATCTCAACAGTCATCAATCATTGTACATGTTGCAAGACATGCCTCCCACACTTCGAGCAAGTGTCGTAGGCAGTTTTGTTAGTCAAAAGGCTGTAGTAGAACTGGGTGGAAACCTCTCTTAGCCCCCAAGCCTCCATAGTGCGAGTCATCCATCAGTCCAAGTTGCCTAATGCTACCCCATGATTGGCGAGATCAAACCCAAGTGAGTCCAATGAGTGGCCTATCTATGATGAAAAAGGGCCAATCACATATCTTTGTTCATTCTTAGCTCCTCTTGAGCATGAGCAAGTTGTGAGCTAGTCACTCACAATCTAATGATGCTCCATGAGTCACTATAGGGAAGTAATGCCCCTACGTAGGTAGTGTGGAGCCGATCTAACCACTCTCTACACTCCTCATGTAAGAAGGAGCTCTAGTGCAGAGATAAATGGGGCATCTCAATCAGGTGTGATGCAAGCGAAACATACATCAATGTTACTATTCTTAGCGCGTACATATGCATCATAAATAAGTTCACCATCTGCCATCTCCATATCAAATCTTGATGTCCCACTAGTGATATGCATCGATGATCATCTTAAACTGGAAGTATCCACCGGGATTTTTGGGTGTATAAGGTGGGTTTATCCTAGGAGGTAGTAGGTTGCCAAATGTATTCTTTCTTTGATGTTTTTAGTGGATACAATCAAGTTTGAATGGTAGAAGTGGATATATACATTAAATGGAATTCATTAGAAACTAGGGAGTATTCGCTTGTATGGTCATGTGATTTAGGTTGCAGAATGCGCCAAGCACTTTCCAGTGATGTATGAAACAAATATTTTCTCTGTACCTTACATCTTTTATGCAAATTTTCTTAGACGAATTCTTATTTTTCGGCAAGATGGCAATGCATCTAGAGCACTTACGTGCATGATTTGATTCCTGCAAAAAGTTACATCTTTGCCTTAATCCTAATAAATCCATCTATATAATAAAATGCAAAAAATTATTGGACAACATTATTTCATAGAAATGGATAGGAGTAGACCTTGATAAGGTTAATATTATATTGGAAACCCCAACACCCAAAAACCCAAAAGAAGTCTTATGATTCCTAGGGTCGGTACGGTGGCACACCCAACATCTAGAACAAATGGCACATATTGCTATCCCACTAAACAAGTTAGCACATATCAAACAGGCAGAGTTTGTGTGGACGGAGGGAGCCCAACTTACTTTTGAGCAACTCCGGAGGATGTTAGCCACGATGCCAGTTCTAAAAGCTCCGAATTGCAAACAACCTTTTCATGTGTTTGTAGATGCTTTTGATAAAGCTATTGGGAGTGTACTTATGCAGAAGGAGGACTACAATTGGCACAAAGTGTCTATTATGCTAGTACACGATTAAATGTAGGAGAGGAGATTTATTCGACCATGGAATGTGAATGTCGCGGACTCATTTATTCTATCAAGAAATTTTACCATTATCTATTGGGCCATTTGTTCACCTTCCATGTAGATCATAGTTCCCTAGTGTATTTGGTGAAGCAACAAAACTTGTTTGGATGGCTACCGAGGTGGGTGCTCTTTTTGCAAGAATTTGAGTATGACATTGTGCATCGCCCTAGTGCGAGTCATGCCATTGTAGATGTCCTGTCCGATTGGTATCGACGAGGCTCTTCTAGATGCGGAGGTCTTTACGATGGCAAAAGCCAAAAATGCACCACTAACTTCCCCAACGTGGTATGGAGAGATGTTTAGTTTTTTAGAAAATGGAATTGCTCCATCTCATTTGCGATCTGTAGCTCGAAAGAAATTGGGACTCCCTAGTCACATGTTTATGATCATTATGGGATAGATCCCATTAGAAATTGGCTCTGTTGCGTACCACCCCATGAGGTGGCAAGAGTCATTATGGAAGCTCACATTGGTGATGCCAGTGGTCACTTCAGTCATTTGCTTATAGTTCGAAAAATCCAATAGGATGGATTGTGGTAGCCAACGATGTATGCACATGTTCAGCATGCAGTACAAAATTATGATCCATGTCAATGAACTGGCGAACCTTGAGATAGTCAGCATTTCCCGCTGCAACCAATCTTGCCATTAGAACCCTTTCAAAGATGGGGCCTTGACTTTATTGGCCCAATCAAAGCACCCACATCGAACACGAGAGACCTCTACACGAACCATAGCAAAGAGATTCCAGAACCAAATATTTCCTTGGTACAACCTTCCTTTGAAATTAGTGTCAGACAAGGAAACTCATTTTTTTAATCAATTAATTTTTAAATTAACCGTAGAGTATCACATTAAGCACAAATTTAGTTCTCCCTATTACCCACGAGCAGATGGATTGGCAAAAACCACCAACAAGGTCCTACTCCATATTTTACACAAGATGCTACTGGATTCTATGGATTAGTGGGAAATTATTCTCCCTAGTACACTATGGGCATACCACACTTCCTATAAAGTTTCTATTGAAAGCACCTCTTTCAAATTGCTTTATAGACAGGAGGTGATCCTTCCATTTGAATTTGCAGTGCCTAGACCCTGAATTGCAGTCCGGAAGACATTAGTTCAGGAGGACTCATTTGATTATCGCATGGATCAACAACGATAGTTAGATGACCATTTGTACCTGTATTTTCTCTTATTGCAAGAAGTGCAAAATCGCCAGAAGAAATGGCAGGACCAGAACCTACGAATGAAGATTTTGTGGCATGGTGATCTTCTGCTGTACTTTCATTCTAAGATGAAGAGTAAAATGGGCAAGTTAAAATTGTAGTAGACCAGTCTATTCTATACTCATGAGGTTTGCGGACCCAGATCTTTCAAACTCTCCACATTAGTTGGCAAACGCTTACCAACGGTCATGAACGGGTCTAAATTACGGTCCTATCAGACTTTCAGAGGGTGAATTACATATTAAAAAATGTGTCTCTCTCTCTCTCTTCATATATATATATATATATATATATATATATATATATATATATATATATATATATATATATATATATATATATATATATATATATATATATATATATATATATATGTATATATATATATATGAATAAGACATATTTTTTTATGAATAAAAAATACATGTTTATGCAATAGTTGGAAATGATTAGCAAAGTCACTAGTATGCATGTAAATTGTACATGCAATCAACAAGAGTGTGGCTATAACATTTCAAATCTGGTAGCACTATTCTTATTTTGCGAGCCGCGATGAGTGCAAAATAACTAAAGCTAAGATACGATTTAGGGTAATCATGAAGTAGGCCTGGTGCTCTCAACACAAAAACACATGCCATAAAAAGCTGAGGACCAGGCCTAATCTTGATTATTTAGCTTAGTTGCAAGCAGAGTGGAAAGGCGAATAGAGTGAACTCATTGACACTAGTCCACAGTAGTCAGTAGAAGACACAATCGTGCAAATATGGCAATCACTTTCTCCAATTTCGATCTACTAAACATATCAGAGACATTGTCAAAAGAACAAAAAAAATGGTTCAAGTGTAGGGGGCTCCTACATTGTGCACTATTGGATTGGAGGAGTACTCATGCTGATCCACAAATGAATTACATGTGGCTAACACAAGAATTACAAGTATAGAGCTAGTGGATGCAGCAAAAATCTACAAATTATTAGGAGAACCACGCTCTAGTGAATATCAATTTCTAGAGCTCTGGGATAACAATCTAGTTGAAATGGCATTATTGGTAATGACAATGATTATCAATCTATAGGCAAAACACTACAGAGTATCACAACAATTGTTTGCGTTGATGAAGGAATTGGCTAAGGCCAAAGTTAAATGGGTGGAAATTATTTTCAAGAAATTAAAGGAGTGAGAAGACTCTTCGAGCCGTTGAAAAGAGCTTTTAACAAAGTACTGGACTCCAAAATGGGAGTCATCTTCACTTTTTTATTTATCAAAAGCCCCATATTTGTACCTCGAGAATACAGAATATGCATGGTGAAGGTTTTCCTTCAAATCTTAAAGAAAAGGGCTGCATTGCAGAAGCTAATAGAAGTACTTTGCAAGACGAGATGGTGAATGTGAGAGATAAAGAAGAGTAGTCACGAAGGTAGCAAGTAGAGGAGAATGAGCGCAAAGAAGCTAAGAGTAAGGCGAGACAAGAAGAAGCTAAGATGAAGGCAAGAGAGGAAGAGGTAGGAGAAAGAGAGGAAGAGGCAGAACGAAAGAGATTGCAAGAAGAATCAAAGAAATATCATCATGCTAAAGAAGAAAGGCAATGCAAGTATGAAGTCGATAAAGAACACCACTAGTTATTGGAAGAGATGGTGGACACCTTCCAGAGATGACATGGTGTTGCAAATTCCTGCTTCACACAAGCCAAAACGGAGTTGAGGAGTGTAAAGTAGACCTCTTGAGCTTTCCACAAAGCATAAATAATCTCCCAAGTACTTTGGAGGATGATCCTCAAATCATTCGATCAAAATAGATAACTTGGAATTTCATTGTGAACCAAAAACCTTCTATTTTGGTCACTACACCTACTCAAATAAATGAACAGTTCTCCTTCTCTACTAACAATTGAACAAAATCGTTTTGGGCATATCTAACTAATGTAGGTGGATAACGTTTGCATGTTGTTTCACAATAAATGATCAAGTATGCTTAGAGAATTATGCTTAGCAATTAGAGATGCATCTCGACATTTTCGAGTATTAACAATATGCAAACGAGTGAGCAATGTTTTGCTCATAACTCGAGAATGATTGAGCCAACTAACGTGAAAGTTTGTAGAAATAGTGTAGAGAGTCTAATGACTCTATAAAAAACTTAAAGAACAACAAAAGATCAAGTATACACTAGGAAATAGATTGAAGAGGTTCACTATTATTCTCAGTGGTAGTTGACAGAGAAGAAGAGATGAGATATGCAAGAACTATATGTATTAATGCACATAAATTACATTGATATTGGCAATGAATAATTGCACAATGTGAGGGCAATGATAGAGCGATAGTGTGAGCTCAATATGCCACACAAATGCTTTTGAAATCTCTACTATATCGCGATACATTTCTCGTTGTCGGGATGAAATGCCTCTGGGAAGTGTACATCAAAGTTTTTCAAGTTCATTGATTTCTGGTTATTGTGTGATCACTTGACCTAGAAAGAGTTATAAACTATGCATGTTTTGGTTGATTCAATTGGTTATGAGATGTGAAACCATGGCATTTTTGTACATTAGGCCTATATATTTGTAAACACCCCATTGAGACTAACTTCTGACCCTTGAACCCCTAGGTTTGATCTTTGAAACCCCTTGAAAACCCTTGAACACTTGAGCTTTCTCTTATGGAAACCAAACGTAGGCCCTTAGAAACCCTTGGAGTTTAAGCCCTAACTATGAAAAAACCCTTAGTCTGACATGGCTAAACTTAATTGTAGGCAAAACCTAACTTTTCCTGATTGAAATCCCAGATGAGAACCTTAGAATCGACATTTACCCTAAGTCTAACCCTTTAATTTATTTAATTTCAAACATTAAGTGTGAAAACAAAAACCTTAGTCCAAGGAAAATAAAAAGAGATTCCAAAAATAGAAAGGTTGAGTAAGGAGGTTAGAAGTTTCTAGAAGGAGTTGGGAAACCTATAAATAGGAGACCAAACATCATTTGTTTCTTCCCCCCTCTTGATCTCTTCTGTAGAATGCCTCATTAGGTAAATTTCTTACCCCTCACTTATTCTCATTCATGTTTTCTTTCATGTTTTCTTTCATGTTCATGCTTTGTCTAAGAGAGGGATGGCATCCTCAATAGGCCATTTTCTTCTGAAAGGGTTGGCCACGTAGAGTAGACCATATGAGTTGCCCCTCAGCTTATGCTCACGTTTGTTGTCATATTAGATAAGAGAGAGAGACCATTCAACATAGCACTCTATTGATCATCATTCTGCCTCTCTGCTTATTTTCTCAGATCCATAATTAATCTATGTTTCATGTGTTAGATATGCTCAATACTCCACCCTCATGTGACCACAAATGATCCATGGTGCTCTAAGTTGTAAGGCCCCCATTATGAGGAGAAGCCATTATGAGAGCCTGGACATTTGTGGAACCCTAACTTCCAAGTTAGATGAGGTCTATGTGTGACCGTTGATGGTTATAGATGATCTTTGTGAGCCTAGCCATCAGGTTAGGTAGGGCATAAACTTCCAGGCCATTGGGTTATCATTTAAGGTGAAAATAAAGGCCCTGTGGTGTCGCGCGGTTTCCCCATAGAACCTTAATGGGGGGAGTGCAGAGGGGGGCTTGCCCCCTTCTGCGGGGTCCGAGGGGCCTATCCCCCCGGCCTGTAGGGCCGAGACGGTAGGACTTCTGGTCGTGGAGATATTGTCGGATCATATATTTTACCGACTAATTTGTATCTCCCGACTACGTTTATCTATACCGAACCGCCTTGTAAAAGCTATATAAGCACAGCCCAGGTTGAGCTTTATATAGCATTGCGCACTAGTAAGCCCTTCATCTAGAGTCTGTCTAGATCGCCATCTAAGCTCCACAGTGGGAGCGCACGGGTGGACAGCACCATCATTGTAACTGCATTATGCTTTGCAATCTGAGAATTTGAGTTCTCTACCTCTCAGTCTGCGTCTATCTTTGTCTGCGTTTTTTTCTGAACTCTGTCTACAGGTCTATTCCGCTGTGCTGTTATTTTCTTACATGGTATCAGAGCTCAGGAGGCTCTGAGTGGTGCAGAAGCAGAAACGTAGAGGTTGCAGAGTTCTGAACAACAAAAGAGAGAAGATGTCAAGTGGTGCGTCATCATCTACGACTGGGGGCCAAGGTGGTTCATCAACAGGAGTAGGTGGCGCACAAGCAGGAGCAGCAATGATGCCGATCATCCCAACATTGCGGATACGGCCACCAGCCTTCACAGAAGGTAAACTTGATGGTAGGAACTACACCCTGTGGAAGTTCAAAATCACTTCTATTCTTGATTCATATGAGCTTTTGGAGACTGTTCTTGGGACTGATCATGAGCCCCAAGAAAGACCTGATCCAAATACTCCTGGTCAAATGATTCCTCCTGATGCTGATCTTCTACGTGCTTGGAAACGTAGAAATGCAGATGCACTCTGTGCTCTTGTTACAAGTACTTCTGATAGTGTTCTGACTCTCATTCAGCATACTACGAAGGCATGTGAAGCATGGAACATATTGAGAAATCAATATGAAACTCGTAATCAGACACGGATTCAGAACTTGGAGAATCAACTTGCAGCAGAACGGTTTGCTGATGGGGAGACTGCAGAGGTGTTTATCACTCGCATAAAGAATCTACGAGATCAAATGGCGGGAGCAGGTGTTCAAAAGTCAAGTGAAGAGCTAGCTCGACGTTGTCTTCGAATTTGTCCACCTAAGTTTGATGGTCTGGTAACTGCTCTTAACACTCAAATCAGACCTCAACCACTAACTTTTGAAGAATTCAGTGCCTTACTCATGGAGGAGGAGTTGCGGCTCAAGGCAAGGAGTGGTGGTAGCAAAGGAGATGCTGCATTCACAGCAAATGCCAAAGGAGGCAAAACAGACTCTTCAAAAGATGGAGACAAAAAGAAGAACGACAAAAAGAAGTTCAAGGGAGAGTGTTTCCACTACAAGAAGAAGGGACACAGAATCCAAGACTGTCGCATCAAGAAGGTAGAAGAGAAGAGTGGCTCTTCAAAAGGTGGCAAGGGCAAGGAGTCTGCCAACACAGCAGAAACAGAGCTTGAGTTATTTGTTACGATAGAGGAGGTGTGCTCCTCGGCTGAAGATTCAGGAACAGATGACTCATGGGTGTTGGACAGCGGTGCATCTCGTCACATGACGAGTAGAAAAGACCTTTACAGTTCCTTACAGCCTCTAAAGGAACCCATCACAGTAAAGGTAGGAAACAATGCAAGATGTCCTGCAGAGGGCGAAGGTACGGTTTCTTTCATTAACTCTAATGGCGATATCAGAAAGCTTTCAAATGTGCTATATGTTCCACAAATAAAACGAAATCTACTTTCAGTAGCTTCTATAACTGATCAAGGTCATCAAGTATCTTTCAGTAAGAAAGGAGCTAAGATTATGGACGGTAACAACAACATTGTTGGGACTGGCATAAGGAGGAACAACCTATATGAGTTGTGTGCTCTTACAGCCACTACAAATGTGGGCACAAGTAAGCTATGGCATGAGAGATTCGGCCACATTGGATACCCTGTACTGAAGGAGATGCATCGCAGAGGTATGGTTGCACACCTACCATCGATTGCAGAAATGAAGGAACCATGTGAAGCTTGCATGATGGGCAAGCAACAGAGGAAGGCATTTCCACAAGAAAGCAAGAACAGGGCAAGCTATCCTCTAGAGTTGGTGCATGCTGACTTGTGCGGAAAAATGCCTACACAGGCCTTGGGCGGATCTTCCTACTTCATGTTACTTGTCGACGACTATAGCAGGAAGATGTGGGTGTACTTCCTTCGCGATAAGGCTCAAGCTTTTGGTAAGTTTAAAGAATGGCTTCAGCTTGTTGAAATTGAAACAGGGAAGAAGATGAAGAAATTCAGGACAGACGGTGGTGGTGAGTTCACATCAATAGAGTTTGAAGATTTCTGCAAGAGTAAGGGAATCAAGCATCAACTCACAGTGGCACATAGTCCTCAACAGAACGGTGTTGCAGAACGCCGGAATCAAACCATCATGGAGATGGCAAGGTGCATGTTGAAAGGAAAGGGTTTGCCTAATCAGTTTTGGGCAGAGGCTGTCAACACTGCTGTCTACATCTTGAATCGAAGCTACACCAAGGCACTTGATGGAAAGACTCCACAAGAAGCCTACACGGGTAAAAAGCCTTCTGTTTCCCATTTCAAAGTATTTGGAAGTGAATGTTATGTACATGTTCCAGATAGGGAGAGAAACAAGCTTCAACCAAAAAGCATCAAATGTATCTTCCTGGGGTACAGCGGAGATAAGAAGGCTTATAAGCTTTATGACCTTGAGGCTAAGAAGATCATGGCGAGTCGTGATGTGGTGTTCAAGGAGGAGCAGCCACATGCAGTGGAGGAGGATAAGAGAGCTTCCACTTTATCATCAGGCGAAGGGGCAATCCACTATGAACCTGGCCCAAGAGCTATCCCTTCTACACAAGAGAAGGAAGCATCATCTTCAGATGATGAGTCTAAAAGTCACCAACCTGCCGACACCCAAGTGGAAAAGCCATTGCCACGTTGGGTGAGGCAGCTCTATGATTCTGCAAACCCCATCCCACAATCACTAGAACAGGTTGCAGATGGACCGAGGCGATCACAGAGAATAGAGGAACAGAGACGGGCAAGCACCCATATTGTAAACACAGCCTTGATGGCTGATCTCATTCAAGAAGAAGCGAAGGAACCAAGCAATGTGGAAGAGGCACTCCATGATCTGAATTGGAGGGCTGCCATGCAAACAGAATACAACAATATCATGAAGAATGGAACTTGGGAGCTAGTGGATCGACCCCCTAAGCGTAAAGTCATTGGCACCAAGTGGGTTTGGAAGCTAAAGTACAAGGCTGATGGTACTCTAGAAAAATATAAAGCAAGACTTGTTGCACAGGGCTACTCACAAGTTGAAGGCATTGACTTTTGTGAATCATTTGCCCCGACTGCAAGAATGACTACTATCCGAGTAGTACTAGCTGTGGCTGCACATAAGCGTTGGCCAGTCTATCACATGGATGTTAAATCAGCGTTCCTGAATGGAGACCTCAAGGAGGAGGTATATGTGTCTCAGCCACCAGGGTTTGAGGCTCCCCATTCACAGAACAAGGTATGTAAGCTGAAGAAGGCATTATATGGGCTAAAACAAGCCCCTAGAGCATGGTACCAACGGATAGATAAGTATCTCTTGAATCTAGGGTTCAAAAGATGTGCTTCTGATGCTAACTTGTATGTTCTAAAGAAAGGAGGGAAGACAATTGTGCTTGTACTCTATGTAGATGACCTTGTGATTACAGGAAATGATGATGCTCTTCTTCAACAAACAAAAGATGCCCTGAGTTCAGAATTTGAAATGACAGACTTGGGCTTAATGCATTATTGCTTAGGTCTTGAAGTTTGGCAGGAACCACGGAAGATTTTCATCTCTCAACAAAAGTATGCAAGGCAGATATTGAAGGCATTCGACATGGAGGATTGCAAGGAAATTTCTACACCCATGGAGGTCAACACAAAATTATCTATTGAAGATACTTCACCTCCAGTGGATATTGGAAGATACAGGAAATTAGTTGGAAGTCTCATCTACTTGTGCAATAGCAGACCAGACATCTCTTATGTTGTTGGAGTAGTAAGCAGGTTCTCTAATAAACCTTGCCAAACTCATTGGAAGGCAAGCATGCGGATACTCAGGTATGTGAAAGGAACCACTGATTATGGTATTCTTTATGAAGAAGGATCATCTCTTGCCGGATACTGTGACTCAGATTGGGCAGGAGATATTGATACCAGAAAATCAGTTTCTGGATATTGCTTTTCTTTAGGATCAGGGATTTTCTCTTGGATCAGTAAGAAGCAACCAACTGTAGCATTATCTTCTACTGAAGCTGAGTACAAAGCTGCATGCGTTGCAGCATGTGAAGCAGTATGGTTGAGGAGGATCCTATGGCACATAGGAATACAAGGACAAGAGGCTACAGAGTTGAAGTGTGACAACCAAAGTTGCATGGCCATCGCCAAAAATCCTGTTTTCCATGCACGTACGAAGCACATAGAAATCCAGTATCACTATGTGCGTGAGTTGATTGAGGACGGGGTCGTGGAGATAACCTATTGCCCTACTGAAGAAAATGGAGCAGACATCTTCACCAAGGCTCTTGGGAGAGAGCAACTTCTTCGACACTTTCCAAAGCTTGGGATTGGACCAAGGAGGTAGTTCACCATTGGGTGGACATTGAGGGGGGGTGTTAGATATGCTCAATACTCCACCCTCATGTGACCACAAATGATCCATGGTGCTCTAAGTTGTAAGGCCCCCATTATGAGGAGAAGCCATTATGAGAGCCCGGACATTTTTGGAGCCCTAACTTCCAAGTTAGATGAGGTCTATGTGTGACCGTTGATGGTTATAGATGATCTTTGTGAGCCTAGCCGTCAGGTTAGGTAGGGCATAAACTTCCAGGCCATTGGGTTATCATTTAAGGTGAAAATAAAGGCCCTGTGGCGTCGCGCGGTTTCCCCATAGAACCTTAATGGGGGGAGTGCAGAGGGGGGCTTGCCCCCTTCTGCGGGGTCCGGGGGGCCTATCCCCCCGGCCTGTAGGGCCGAGACGGTAGGACTTCTGGTCGTGGAGATATTGTCGGATCATATATTTTACCGACTAATTTGTATCTCCCGACTACGTTTATCTATACCGAACTGCCTTGTAAAAGCTATATAAGCACAGCCCAGGTTGAGCTTTATATAGCATTGCGCACTAGTAAGCCCTTCATCTAGAGTCTGTCTAGATCGCCATCTAAGCTCCACAGTGGGAGCGCACGGGTGGACAGCACCATCATTGTAACTGCATTATGCTTTGCAATCTGAGAATTTGAGTTCTCTACCTCTCAGTCTGCGTCTATCTTTGTCTGCATTTTTTTCTCAACTCTGTCTACAGGTCTATTCCGCTGTGCTGTTATTTTCTTACATCATGGAGAGGGCAAGAGACAGACAAAGAAACAGCATGTGCAACTATCCATAGACCTCATGCTTGACAAACAGAGAGAAAGAGATAGAGAGAGAGAGGGAGAGAGAAAGAGGGGTGTCCTAGCTTCTGGCATGCCATAGAGAGAGACAATCTAGAGAGATCAGACTATCAATGTATAAAGAGAGAGACCCATAATGTCTCCATAGTAGTTTGCTTCCATGCAGAGAGAGAATCGGGTATGGTAGTGAGATAGAGAGAGAGAAAGTGAGAGAGATACTCACGCTATTGATGCCCTGAGATAGAGTTACATGCAATGACAGAGGCTGACGACATCATAGGCGGCGAGAGAGGGGGGGAGAGAGAGAGAAAGAGAGAGAGAGAGAGAGAGAGAGAGAGAGAGAGAGAGAGAGAGAGAGAGAGAGAGAGAGAGAGAGAGAGAGAGAGAGAGAGAGAGAGAGAGAGAGAGAGAGAGAGAGATAGAGAGAGAGAGAGAGAGAGATTGAGAGAGATTCAATTTTCGACTAGAAAGAAAGAAAGAAAAATAGAAAAAAATAAAGAAATAAATAAGGAAAGAAAGAAAAGAAAGAAAGAAGAAGGAAAGATCGAAAGAAAGAAAGACAGAAGGAGTAAAGAAAATGAAAGAAAGAGAGAGCGAAAAAGAAAAAGAGAAAAAGAAAGAAGAAGAAGAAGAAGAAGAAAGAAAAAGAAGAAGAAGAAGAGAAGGAAGAAGAGAAGAGGGAGGGAAAGAAAGAATGAAAAATAGAAAAGAGAGGAAGAAGGAAGGAGGGAAGAGGAGTGTTTGTGTGTAGAGACCATGCATATGTTTCTTTTAATGCACATGAATACTTTCCTCCATATGTCTATGTGCATGTACACCATACAATTTCAAAGAGAAAAAGAAATTAATAACAAGCTTAGTATGTTCTTATCATGAGTTCTAATGGTACTAATGATGATTCCTCCCTCCCCCCCATGGATCTCTTTTGTGGAATGCCTCTCCAGGCCTAGATTCTCATGACTTGAGGAGTACTGTTCGAAGTAGAATAAAGCAATTCCCATGATTTGCTGA
This sequence comes from Ceratopteris richardii, assembly GCA_020310875.1. Classification (NCBI taxonomy): domain Eukaryota; kingdom Viridiplantae; phylum Streptophyta; class Polypodiopsida; order Polypodiales; family Pteridaceae; genus Ceratopteris; species Ceratopteris richardii. The sequence goes on along the minus strand of CM035409.1, from coordinate 113,313,707 downwards.
GAAGCTTAAAGATTGAAGATCAAAAACCAACGACCCAATGTTTTTGAAGTTTGAAGACTGAAAGTGAAGAAAAGACTTGTCGTTAAGATAAGCTCCATCCACAAAGATTGAAGACAAAGCTCTTGGGCATGCTCTCGCACTGTAGTGCAAGGTCTATATTGTATTACTTGATCCGCACTCTAGCGGATTTTCCATTTTGTATTGTTATCGAGATTGACCATTTTTTAGCATTTTTTGCATCCATGATACTTACGAGCATAACAACTACTTCCCATGCACACGAGATTTAGCCTTTCTCTTCCAAGGGTGCAGGTCTATGACGTAGATGATGACCAGCATACTAGGGGCGAGACACGCGGCATGCAGACATCGCTCGCCGGATGAGGGAGAAGGATGCATCTGGTGGGGCCTTATCCAACCTCGCACCACTCTCCCTTCCTTTAGACCTTCCTTTGCTCCCTGATACCTGAACCCCATGTCAAGCGAGGCAGTTGCCCAGTGTCGGGAAGATTGAAGGAGGTCAGATGATGGGAAGAGCTGGCACGGGGTTGAATCAGCCCCTTGTGTGCGTCGTTCCCACATCCGGTGAGTGGCATTTGCACACTAAGCACCTCGCCCTCTCTCTAGTATGGTGATTGTCGTAGGCCCCTACCCCTTAGAAGACATGAGCCAATGTGCATATGCGTAAGACCATAGGCATCGAGAACAAAAAAATCCAAATACAATGCTAAAATATGGAAGTCATCGGATCGATGTCTAGACAAAGCTCAATGATAGAATGCAAATATAGCTGAACTCATGTAATAAAATCTCCGTAATACAATGATTCCCGCTACAGTGCAGGTTGGTGATATAGAAAGCTCCTATAGTGTGGATCGGCCAAATATAAGGTAGATCTCTTGCTACCGTGCAAGAAGACGCCCACAAGTCTCGACTTTGATCTTTGCGGTCAAAGCTTTACTTCCAGTCTTTGCGGCAAGATCTTTTCTTCACGTTAGTTCCAATCACAGAATAACTTGGGGAGGTGTTCCACAAAAGAGGACCATGGGGGGGCAAAAAACATGTTGGTACATTAGAACTCATGATAAAAACACACTAAGCTTAATGGTATGACATACACACATAGACATATGCAGGAAAATATTCATGTACAAAAACTTATGCATGATCTCTACACTCAAACACCCCTTCTCTTCTCTCCTTCTTTCTTTCTTTCTTCCTTCTTTTCTTCCTTCTTTTCTTCCTTTCTCTTTCTCTCTTTCCTTTCAAATGGAGACTTACAAATGCTATTATGATCATACCTATCTAGGATACCCACCTGACCATCTTTAAAACACCATGAGAATTACTATCTATGCATTCACCTAAGAAGGGTAAGTTTGGGCCTATCATTAATTTAAATCCCCCTTCTTTCTTCGTGCTCTCTCTTTTCTTTTCTTCCCTTCTACTTCTTCCCCCTTTCTCTTATCCCCTTCTCTTCTTTTCTTTATCTTCTTTTTCTTTTTGTATTTCTCTTTATTTTGCCACACTAATCACCTCTCTTACCAAGGATATCACTTCTACTTATGCCATTCTTAACCATCAACATGTGAACAATCAGCAATATACAAGAAACAATACACCATCAACTTAGAGTTGCAAACCTAGAGATAAGTACATGAGAAAGTAAATTCAAAAACCTTGAAAATATTCAAAAAGATCATATTGCATCAAGTTCACTTTACAACCCCAACGATCAAGCTTTGCCTTATTTAAGAATTGAAATCTCTCTCTCTCTCTACGTTCCCCTCTTCTACCATCTCTACTATGAGCACAGGTTCTTCAGATCTGCCATGCCTCTCTCTCTCTGTCTCTCTCTCTCTCTCTCTCTCTCTCTCTCTCTCTCTCCCATTAGCACGTGAGATCCTTCCACCTCCAGACTCACCTATCTCTCTACATGGTCCATCCGCCATATTTCTCTACTGAACAATCCTCTAATGATCTCTCTCTCTCTCACCTCTCTCTCTCTCCCCTCTCTCTCTCTCTCTATCTCTCTCTGTCTCTCTCTCTCTCTCTCTCTCTCTCTCTCTCTCTCTCTCTCTCTCTCTCTCTCTCTCTCTCTCTCTCTCTCTCTCTCTCTCTCTCTGTAGCCACCCAAGCGCCCGAGTGTGCATTATTTGTCGCGAACAAATGCAGCATCTTTCCCTCTCCAAACTGATTTCTCTCTCCCTGATTCCTCTTCTTCTTGTATTTCTACAAGCGAGAGTCATCTCCTCTCTCGATTGTGATCACTATCATAATGCACAAATTGCGATCTCTCTCTCTCTCTCTCTCTCTCTCTCTCTCTCTCTCTCTCTCTCCTTTTCCTGATACGCCATCCTCCTCAGTAGCAGCAATGCTCTCTAGAGAGGAAGTCCAAATCTGCAGCAAGACCAACCCCCTTCTTTCTCCCCTTCCGTGTTGACGGTAGCAATCACTGCATTTCTCTCTCACTCTCTCTCTGAACTCGTTGCGAGCTACATCAGTATTTTTCTCTCTTCTGCCTCTACAACACGGAGCCAGGAAAGTCCATTATTCTCTTTGTCTGTCTCTGCCACATAAGCTACAGATTACTCTCTCTCTCTCTCTTTCTCTCTCTCTCTCTCTCTCTCTCTCTCTCTCAGGGCTGTAGCCACCGAGCACTGCCTCTACACTCTATTCCTATCCAGAATTGTCTGCCGCCAATAAGTCCAGGCAACTCTCTCTCAGTGTGGCTATCTATAGCATGGAAGTCTCTCTATATGCATCGATGGCCTCCTAGTGGTGTCTCTATAATCTTTCACTCTCTCTACACATCGATCGCACACAACAGCTCCAATTTTTCCCTCTCTCTTTGCACACATTTTTGTGCTGTACTCGAATTGAGCAAGATGTCTCAAATTCCATTGGGGTGTTTTATGTGTGCTGCTTCAATATAATCTGTCTTATGAATCCTAAGATATCTCCAGCATCACAGTGGAACTATCTTGGAGAAAGAAGCATCCACTATCACTCCTCAATGAGCTAGCATACTCTATGCCATGATCCACAAAGACCAACATACTATTCTTGTCCATTGAAGCAGTATGATGAAAATTAGAACCTTTCATGGCATTCCCTCTCTCTTAGAAAGGCATGTGTGCCACCGCACTTGTTGTGTGTGTCACCAAACCTGAATCTCTCTATCTCTCTCTCTCTCTCTCTCTCTCTCTCTCTCTCTCTCTCTCTCTCTCTCTCTCTCTGAGTCGTAGTACGAGCAAAAGCTAAGCATAAATGTGAAAAATACTGAACAAGAGAGAGGGGTAGAAGTGTACCTAGAGAGGCGTTCCACAAAAGGGGAACACAAGGGAAAGAAATGATGTTTTATCTTCTACTTATAGGTTTCCCACCTCCTTCTCTTGGGATTCCTTCCAGAAACTTCTAAGCTCCTTACTTAAACTTTCTATTTCCAGAATCATCTTGCATGCTCACCTGTTATTTTGGGAATATCTCTTAATTCTATTTTTGGTTTTTCTTCTTTTAATTTTTCCAATTCTTCTTTTTCTATTTTGGTTCTTTTTCTTTTTCCCTTTTTTATTTTTCTTGGACTATGGTTTTTGGTTTCACAATGTATGTACAAAATTAAATTAATTAAAGGGTTAGACTTTAGGATAAATGGTAAAATTAAGGGTCCAAGTTAGGGTTTTTGATTTGGGAAATTAGAGTTTGCCTACAATTAATGTGAAACATGTCAGACTAAGGGCTTATATATAGTTAAACCTTAAAATCCTAAGGTTTTGTTAGGTTTTTATGGGGTAAACTCGCATTTTCAAGGGGTTTTAAGGGTCAAACCTAGGTTTTTCAAGGGTCTAGAGTTACTTTCATGGGCTATTCACAAATATACAGGCCTAATCTACAAAAATCACATCGTTTCGCATCTCATAGTCAATTAAATAAACCAAAACATGCTCAAATTATAACTCTCTCTTGGTCAAATCATCACACCAAAAACTTGAAAATCAATGAACGTTGAAAAAAAATTGATGTATACTTCCCTGAGGGATTTCATCCCGACATTTCCCCCCACTAAACCTGCACATAATCTCGATGGGCCAACTTGCAAAATCCAAGAGAAGCATATCAAGGTTCTTTTGAAACTCTTTTTACTTTTTATGTTTTTCTTCTCAAGAATCAAAACGTGATCTCATGCACTCCATGCAACTTTATAAAGATTAGTACAAATTTTAGAAAATTAAGCAGATGCAAGCTTCACAAATGTCACACTGTGTTTCTTCTTGAGAATCGGAAAAGTAATCATACTAATAAACCATTGGCTTTCTAGATTCTGTGTTTGCTTAACTCCTTTAGATCCAACAACTTATCCTAAGTACTAGCATATACTAAGTTTCTTCTAACTCAGTTTGTAGAATATGCCCTGTTTCCCCTATTTATCTCCTACTGTCCAACTCTCCATTATAACTTTTTTCTTCTACTTTTTGATTTTTCTTCTTCTCTTTCTTTTTCTTTTCCTTTTATTTTTCACTTCATGCCAGGTCAACATTTTTCTTTTACTTTTATTTCATAAATCGGCCTATGTCAAAATCCGGTATGACTCATGGACTTGTCTGCCCGGCCAAGTTTACCCCACCTGTCTACCAACCTGACATAGTGCACGACTTACACAACATCACCTCTACATAAAATGGACGTTAGCTCATGCTTTGACCACCCAGTCAGAGTGACTCCACCCGTCTACTGATCGATGTAGGTGCATGACCACAGATAGGCTAGGCCTATGATGAAACTAGCATCAGCTCGTGGTCTTGATCACCCGACCAAGGTGGTTCCACCCACCTACAAGCCGATCACACCGCACTAAAAACATGCACACACATATAAAGTTGGCTTGGGTATAAAGGTTTTTCATAACTCATGATCCATATGGAGGTAAGATCTCACAAGAAACAAATAGTAGGACCCAAAGAATCCCACCCACTAAGTGTTCAAATCAATTAGCATATACACGCACTCATTTTAGGCATGTCATCACATTCCCAAGCTTTTACTCCAAAAAGTCTCTAGTCTGCTAACTAATTCCAGTCATATAAATTCTAGTTGTTCATGCTTCATGCAGACTCATAATAAGTGTTTGCTATTTTGTTCCCCACTTGATTCTCTTCAATTCATATATACCTTTATCACACACAAAAATGGAATGCAAACACTCTTTCAGAAAGAAAACAAATTTCAATCCGAAAACATTTCACCTAGTCATTTTCATTATTGTTTGATCCAACTTTTCTTCAATCTCTTGAGCTATTGTTCTTCATCAACATCATCCTCAGTATCATCGGCATCCTCTAGAAGTTCATGCTCAATCTCATAGTCTCCATCATTTCCCTTCTTGAATAACTTTATCCTCTTTTCTACAATCAAAGACTTCAAAGGAGCACTGTTTAATTTGCGAAGCACATACATTCCATTCTCAAACACAGACATCACTACATACGGTCCAAACCATCGTTTAGTCAATTTCTTCCTAGCATCGTATTGAGTATCGAACGTACTATCGTACACCAATACCCAATCATCTACCTCGATCCTACGTGGTCTGAGTCGATGGGTTTTGTCAAAATAGATCTTATTTTTTAACCTAGACTCCTATAATTTCTAGACGGCCTCTTTCAACCTTTCATTTCCTTGTTCTAACTGCTCTATTCTCAATGATAAAAGTTCCTCTTTGGTCGTACCATCATTCCAAGGGAGCATCAACCACATCAGTATCTGAGTTTGGATGGGGATCGGCTTTTGACAATACATCAATTCAGCAAGCATGAATCTTGTGGACCGAGTGTACGTCATCCTATCTACCCATAACGCGAATGGAAGAAATCTAGGCCATTGATTTATATCATCGTTGTAAGCCTTAGAGATCGCCTTCATGATGGAAGGGTGACCTCTCTCGATCTTCCCATTTCCCTCTGGGTTATAGGTAGTAGTGAGAGACAATCAAATTCCATGGTGATCAAAGAACTCTTTTGCCTCTCTTGCATCCAAAATCTCCTTTGTCCGCAACCACTTTCTCAACATAACTGAATCTCGAGATGACTTCTTCTAAAAGAAGTTTGCATACATTATAGGTCGTCTTTGTACGGAGAGCTCCACTTTCCACATGGTTGATCAAGTCCTCTGTGGAGAGCACAATATATCTAATCTTATCTATCCCTTGGGGCATGGTTACAAGGTCAACCACCCACTTGCAATGGATACAATGAGGGTAAGTCAGATGTAATGAGTCTCTGTGCCTAATTGATGAATGCACCTAGCATGCGGCACAAGTTTCTACAAAACCTCTCACATTCACATAAATCCTTGGCCACCAGTAGGCCTCCCTAATCTTTTCATATGTAGCATAGAATCCTTTGTGACCTGCCCATAAGGTTTCGTGCATCTCTCTCATCATCTTGCTCTAAAGAATCCTCGAACTCAGTACTCTCTGTGGACTCTTTACATTACCCTTAGTGTGTCATAAAATAAGTCCATCCTTTAAGAAAAATTTTTAAGGCTTTTTGCTGATGGATCAATACTTATTTGTGGACCACCTTGGTGAAGGTTTCAACATACTCAGATATCTTCCTATGTCTCTTCACTCGCCATCATACTCACTCTCATGAAACTACTCATATACATATACTAATGGATCATATCTCATCGTGTGTGTATCTCTCTCTACCTCATCATCATCATCAGAGTCATCATCAAATTTTCACTCTTGAAAGCATATCAACCATTGTATTCAACTTCCTAGCTATGTGTACAAATGCAAAATTTATAAACTTTAGATAAGAGATTCATCTAAGCATAGCAATGTCCGGAGAAGAAAAATTCGCTATCATGCCAATCAGTGGAAGACAATCGTTCTCAACTACCACATTCACCCCAATGAAATATTCTTTATCCGTCTTTAAGGCAGTCACTAATCCCCATAGCTCTCTCTTTATTTGTGAATATTTTCTTTTAGTGTCATGTAGAATCTTCACACCAAAATGCACTCCAAATCTCTACCCCTCATCATTATCTTGCCCTATGACCCATCCTATACCAATAGGATTGGTATCAATGATCAAAATGATAGGTCTTTGACTTCAATAGTCAACACCCTTCAAAATTAGGGCTTCAATTAGTAGGTGCTTCAGTCTATGCATCGCTCTCAACTATTTCTCTATCCATATAAATTTCTTTTCCTTTCTCAGAAGATCATATAATGGGTTTGCAATGTGAGCAAAATGAGGAATCCACATCACATAGAATACGTAGGCTATGAGAAACCTCCTCACTTCATTGACATTATGACATACCTTAGAAATCCTACTAATGGCCTCAACTTTGTGTGCGTATGGTTTGTGGCCATAATGTCCACATAGATGTCCTACAATGAGGACCTCATCAACACCAAAAATAGACTTCTCTAAAGAAAGCATTAGCGCGACATCTTCAAATCTCCCAAATATTTTCTCACAGTCAAAAGTATGATCACTAACAAACGTTCTGCACCTAGAAGCATCTAAAGTCTCATCTTTCACTCTTTCCTCACATCCCTTTATAGGAACATCATCAATAAATGACATAGTCATTGATGGTATAAATTCTTGTAAAATCAGGTTCATGGAATTCATCATGTGAGTCATAAAATTTGTCGCTCCCTGTGGCAAAGTACACATGCGTACAAGGCCCAGTGGAGTTTTCATGCTCGTGATATCTCTACTCTCAATAGCCAATTGAAACTGGTCGTACCTTGAATACAGATCCCCCATAGAGTAGGTGGAATGCCAGGCAAATGCTTCAACAAATGGATCCACTATGGGTCTTGTTCTTACATTTCTAATTGTGATGTTATTAATAGGTTTCAGATCTTGAATAAAATGAAGTTTCCCATTTTTCTTAGACACTCTAAACCACCTATTGGAATATGGAGCCGAGGAGAGTTCCAATATCTGCATGGAAATATTTTCCTTCAGCAGCCTCATCAGCTCAAGAAAGTGAGCGATTGGGACTGGTATAGGCCAGATATTCCATGGTATATATGGCACTGTAAAGATTATCATGTGAGGTACTTGTTTCAAGTCCGCGTAGCCTACCTCATGTGGGAAAAGCGCAAATTCTTTTTTGTGGTTCTTGATGACTTTAAGAAACTTCTTTTTCTCTTCTCTCAAAAATGATTTTTCTTCAAACTTGATCTCTTTAACACTCTCGTCAATAAAATGATTCCCTATGAGCTCTCGTCATCTCAGCATAGGGTCATCTGACACTCGCACATACTTCTCATGACTATCTTCAAGCAATGGCTAGGCTATGGGTTTCACTTTCTTGTCAATAGTCTTATATTTTGTGTTCACATTTACTACATGCTTTCTCATGAACTCATCAATCATCTCATACTCTTGGATAGAACTAAACATAAAAATTTCTGATTTCTCATATCTCTCAATTTCTTGCTCAAGGTCTTCCAGAGTAGTTGATCTCCTCTTCAACTAGATCACATCGCCAATCCTCTCATCAAGTAACATGATTCCTAAATCTTTATAATGTCTTTCATGAATTTCCTGAACTTTATCGGTCTCTGCCACATAAGCTACGGATTACTCTCCCTCTCTCTCTCAGGGCTATAGCCACCGAGCACCACCTCTACACTCTATTCCTATCCGGAATCGTCTGCCGCCAATAATTCTAGGCAACTCTCTCTCACTGTGGCTATCTACAGCATGGAAATCTCTCTATATGCATCAATGGCCTCCCGGTGGTGTCTCTATAATCTTTCACTCTCTCTACGCATCGATGGCACACAAAAACTCTAATTTTTCCCTCTCTCTCTACACACATTTCTGTGCTCTACGCGAATCGAGCAAGATGTCTCAGATTCCATCGGGGTGTTTTATGTGTGCTACTTCAATACAATCTGTCTTATGAATCTTAAGGTATCTCCAGCATCACAGTGGAACTATCTTGGAGAAAGAAGCATCCACTATCACTCCTCAATGAGCTAGCATACTCTATGCCATGATCCACAAAGACCCACATACTATTCTTGTCCATTGAAGCCGTATGATGAAAATAAGAACCTTTCATGGCATTCCCTCTCTCTTAGAAAGGCATGTGTGCCACCGCACTTGTGTGTGTCACCAAACCTGAATCTATATATATATCTCTCTCTCTTTGAGTCGTAGTACGAGCAAAAGCTAAGCATGAATGTGAAAAATAATGAACAAGAGAGAGGGGCAGAAGTGTACCTAGAGAGGCGTTCCACAAAAGAGGAACACAAGGGAAAGAAATGATGTTTTATCTTCTATTTATAGGCTCCCCACCTCCTTCTCTTGGGATTCCTTCTAGAAACTTCTAACCTCCTTACTTAAACTTTCTATTTTCAGAATCATCTTGCATGTTCATATGTTATTTTGGGAACATCTCTTAATTCTATTTTTGGTTTTTCTTCTTTTAATTTTTCCAATTCTTATTTTTCTATTTTTGGTTCTTTTTCTTTTTCCCTTTTTATTTTTCTTGGACTATGGTTTTTGGTTTCACAATGTATGTACAAAATTAAATTAATTAAAGGGTTAGACTTTCGGATAAATGGTAAAATTAAGGGTCCAAGTTAGGGTTTTTGATTTTGGAAATTAGAGTTTGCCTACAATTAATGTCAAACATGTCAGAATAAGGGCTTATATATAGTTATAGCCTAAAATCCTAAGGTTTTGTTAGGTTTAGGTTAGGTTTTCATGGGGCAAACTGGCATTTTCAAGGGGTTTTAAGGGTCAAACCTAGGTTTTTCAAGTGTCTAGAGTTACTTTCATGGGCTATTCACAAATATACAGGCCTAATCTACAAAAATCACATGGTTTCTCATCTCATAGTCAATTAAATCAACTAGAACATGCTCAAATTATAACTCTCTCTTGGTCAAATCATCACACCAAAAACTAGAAAGTCAATGAACGTTGAGAAAACTTTGATCTATACTTCCCTGAGGGATTTCATCCCAACATTTTCCCCCACTAAACCTGCACATAATCTCGATGGGCCAACTTGCAAAATCCAAGAGAAGCATATCAAGGTTCTTTTGAAACTCTTTTTACTTTTTATGTTTTTCTTCTCAAGAATCAAAACGTGATCTCATGCACTCCATGTAGCTTTATAAAGATTAGTACAAATTTTAGAAAATTAAGCAGATCCAAGCTTCACAAATGTCACACTATTTTTCTTCTTGAGAATCGGAAAAGTAATCATACTAATAAACCATTGGCTTTCTAGATTTTCTGTTTGCTTAACTCCTTTAGATCCAACAACTTATCCTAAGTACTAGCATATACTAAGTTTCTCTTAACTTAGTTTGTAGAATATTCCCTGTTTCCCCTATTTATCTCCTATTGTCCAACTCTCCATTATAACTTTTTTCTTGTACTTTTTCATTTTTTTTCTTCTCTTTCTTTTTCTTTTCCTTGTATTTTTCACTTGATCTCAGGTCAATATTTTTCGTTTTACTTTTATTTCATAAATTGGCCTATGTCAAAATCCGCTGCGACTCATGGACTTGTCCGCCCAACCAAGTTTACCCCACCTGTCTGCCAACCTGACATAGTGCACAACATACACAACATCAGCTCTACATGAAATCGACGTTAGCTCGTGCTTTGACCACCCAGTCAGAGTGACTCCACCCACCTACCGATCGATGCAGGTGCAAGACCACACATAGGCTAGGCCTATGATGAAACTATCATCAGCTCATGGTCTTGGTTACCCAACCAAGGTGGTTCCACCCGCCTACTAGCCCATCACACCGCACTAACAAAATGCACACACATATAAAGCTGGCTTGGGTATGAAGGTTTTTCATAAATCATGATCCATATGGAGGTAAGATCTTGCAAGAAATAAATAGTAGGACCCAAAGATCCCACTCACTAAGTGTTCAAATCAATCAGCATATACACGCACTCATTCTAGGCATGCCATCACATTCCCAAGCTTTCACTCCAAAAAGTCTCTAGTCTGCTAACTAATTCCATTCATATAAATTCTAGTTGTTCATGCTTCATGCAGACCCATAATAAGTGTTTGCTATTTTTTTCCCCACTTGATTTTCTTAAATTCATATATACCTTTATCACACACAAAAATGCAATGCAAACACTCTTTCTGAAAGCAAACCTTTTTCAATCCAAAAACATTTTACCTAGTCATTTTCCTTCATTTTCATCATTGTTTAATCCAGCTTTTCTTCAATCTCTTGAGCTATTGTTCTTCATCAACATCATCCTCAGTATCATTGGCATCCTCTAGGAGTTCATGCTTAATCTCGTAGTCTACATCATCTCTCTTCTTGAATAACTTTATCCTCTTTTCTACAATCAAGACTTCAAAGGAGTGCTGTTTAATTTGCGAAGCACATACATTCCATTCCCAAACACAAACGTCACTACATACGGTCTAAACCATCATTTAGTCAATTTCTTCCTAGCATCGTATTGAGTATCGAAGGTACCATCGTACACCAATACCCAATCATCTACCTCGATCCTACTTGGTCTGAGTCGATGGATTTTGTCAAAATAGATCTTATTCTTTAACCTAGACTCCTTTAGTTTCTGGACTGCCTCTTTCAACCTTTCATTTCCTTGTTCTAACTGCTTTATTCTCAATGATAAAATTTCCTCTCTGGTCATACTATCATTCCAAGGGAGCATCAACCACATTAGTATCTGAGTCTGGCTGGGGAAGACCGGCTTTTGACAATACATCAATTCAGCAGGCATGAATCTTATGGACCAAGTGTACGTCATCCTATCTACCCATAACGGGAATGGAAGAAATCTAGGCCATTGATTTATGTCATCGTTGTAAGCCTTAGAGGTCGCCTTCACGATGGAAGGGTGAACTCTCTCGATCTTCCCATTTGCCATTGGGTTATAGGTAGTAGTGAGAGACAATCAAATTCCATGGTGATCAAAGAACTCTTTTTCCTCTCTCGCATCCAACTCTCCCCTGTCCGCAACCACTCAACATAACCGAATCTCGAGATGAATTCTTCTAAAAGAAATTTGCATACATTATAAGTCATCTTCGTACAGAGAGCTCCACCTTCCACATGGTTGGTGAAGTCCTCTGTGGAAAGCACAATATATCTCATCTTATCTATCCCTTTCAGCATGGTTACAAGGTCGACCACCCAATTGCAATGGATACAAGGTGGGTAAGTCAGATGTAATGGGTCTCTGTGCCTAACTGATGAATGCAGGTGCATGTGGCACAAGTGTCTACAAAACCTCTCACACTCACATAAATCCCTGGCCACCAGTAGGCCTCCCTAATCTTTTCATATGTAGCATAGAATCCTTTGTGACCCACCCATAAGGTTTCATGCATCTCTCTCATCACCTTGCTCTGAAGAATCCTCGAAGTTAGTACTCTCTGTAGACTCTTTACATTGCCCTGAGTGTGTTGCCAAATAAGTCCATCCTTCAAGAAAAAATTGTAAGACTTTTTCCTGATGGATATATACTTATTGATGGACCACCTTGGGGAAGGTTTCAACATACTCAAATATCTTCCTATGTCTCTCCACTCGCCATCATACTCACTCTCATGAAACTACTCATATACATATATTAATTGATCATATCTCATCATGTGTGTATCTCTCTCTACCTCATCATCATCATCAGACTCATCATTGAATTTCACTCTTGAAATCATATCAGCCACTGTATTCAACCTCCCAGCTATGTGTACAAATGCAAAATTTATAAACTTTATATAAGAGATTTATTTAAGCATAGGAATGTCCGGAGAAGAACAATTTGCTATCATGCCAATCAGTGGAAGACAATCGGTCTCAACTACCACATTTGTCCCAATGAAATATTCTTTATCCGACTTTAAGGAAGTCACTAATCCCCATAGCTCTCTCTTTATTTGTGAATATTTTCTTTGAGTGTCATGCGGAATCTTCGCACCAAAATGCACTGCATATCTCTACCCCTCATCATCATCTTGCCCTATGACCCATCCTATACCAATAGGACTGGTATCAATGATCAAAATGATAGGTCTTTGACTTGAATAGTCAACACGCTTCAGAATTAGGGCTTCAATTAGTACGTGCTTTAGTCTATGCATCGCTTTCAACTATTTCTCTATCCATATAAATTTCTTTTTCTTCCTCAGAAGATCATATAATGGGTTTCCAATGTGAGAAAATCAAGGAATCCATATCACATAGAATACGTAGGCTATGAGAAACCTCCTCACTTCATTGACATTATGACATACCTTAGAAATCCTACTAATGGCCTCAACTTTCTGTGCGTATGGCTTGTGGCCATAATGTCCACACAGATGTCCTACAATGAGGACCTCATCAACACCAACAATAGATTTCTCTAAAGAAAGCATTAGCGCGACATCTTCAAATCTCTCAAATATTTTCTCACAGTAAAAACTATGATCACTAACAAACGTTCTGCACCTAGAAGCATCTAAAGTCTCATCTTTCACTCTTTCCTCACATCACTTTATAGGAACATCATCAATAAATGGCATAGTCACTGATGGTATAAAGTCTTGTAAAATCAAGTTCATGGCATTCATCATGTGAGCCACAGAATTTGTCACTCCCTGCAGCAAAGTACACATGCGTACAAGGCCCAGTGGAGTCTTCATGCTCATGATATCTCTACTTTCAATAGCCAATTGAAACTAGTCGTACCTTGAATACAGATCGCCCATAGAGTAGGTGGAATGCCCAGCAAATGCTTCAACAAATGGATCTACTATGGGTCTTGTCCCTACATTTATAATTGTGATGTTATTAATAGGTTGCAGATCTTGAATAATACGAAGTATCCCATTTTTCTTAGGCACTCTAAACCACCTATTGGAATATGGATCTGAGGAGGGTTCCAATATCTGCATGGAAATATTTTCCTTCACCAGCCTCATCAGCTCAAGAAAGTGAGCCATTAGGACTGGTATAGGCCGGATATTCCATGGTAAATGTGGCAGTGTAAAGATTATCATGTGAGGTACTTGTTTCAAGTCTCCGTAGCCTACCTCATATGGGAAAAGTGCAAATTCTTTTTCATGGTTCTTGAGAATTTGGTGTCTAGGGAGAAGAATAGAGTCCTAATTTAAATCTCCCAATAAACCATGATGAGTGCTCATGTTTCCATTTTGTGTTCCTCTTTGCTCACTCAAAAGATCAACTTAAAGTGATCCATCAAGCAAGGCTACTCACTTTAAGTCCTATGTAAAGATTTCAAAAGTCTTAGATTTCAAAAGTCCTAGGCACAACCCCAATGAGGAGAATGGGGAGAGTGTTTTCTCTCAAAGAGTTATATAGCCTTCAAGAATCATCCACTCGAGTTAACTTCAGTTAACTTGAGTAGACTAAGAGCTAATCTAAGTGTTTAGCACACCTAATGTTTGTAGACTTCAATCATCTGGGACATTTGGTGAGTGGTACTACACTTGTGGCTGCACATGCAATGGTGGAGGCTAAACATGCATATGTGGACTTGAGTGAACTCTATAGGTTATGCTGAGTTGAAGATTCTTTATAATGGTTGGTTGGGTGGATATTGACAAATCATTTCTCACATGTGTGCTACATAGTACGTAATAATAAAGAAAGTAGATTTGAAACTTTTTGTGTACATGTTGGAATGGTTTGTGGTACCTATCTATCTATTGGTGGTGGTGGTGTTATGTGTGCGTGTGTGTGTTTTCTTACAGTTTCATCTATCTCAAAGGGCTTGTTAGTGAGGAGGGCCATCCAAAGAAATTTGTACTATCTTTATGTTTAAAAGCACTCCAAGACTTGAATTATGTTTGAATAAATGTTTTGATGGGGAAAATCTGCTTGTATGGTGTCTTGTTCGCTCAAGAAACTCAGTTTGTCATGCATGTTTGAAATTCCCATCATTACATGGATGGATAACAATGTCTGTTTGAATTTCCCCTAGTTGTTCTACACAAGAGGTATCAATCATTGGCCATGGAGAACTCTATTCTTCTTGAATGAAGACAAACAACATACACACATAAGTTTCTTGCGTTCATATTTGTGTTGGGAGTGCATACAATGTTGTATACCTCTCCATTGACTCTTGCATACAAAGTAATGACTAGTTAGCATAATCAATGAGTCACATTTACAGGCGCTCGATACCTTTTGCATGGAGAGAGGACCCACAGTGAACCTTGGCAAGACCAAGGTCATGATCTTCCATACATCCAGGACAGTACGCCATCGTGCCTCTTTCAGAGCAGCTGGAGGACAGATAGAGGTAGTGGACTCCTACATCTACCTAGGTGTCACCTTCTCGGGCAGCACAAGGGTATTTTCCATGGCACAGGCCGCGAGAGATAGATTGACGCGAGGCTATGCGACACTTGCAGGATTGGAGAGACGCTGCTTTCAGACACATTTTCAGGAGCCCCAGACTTCACTTCTCGTAATCGCAAAAAGTCTACAAATAGAGCTCTCATTGAGTTTTGAACAAAAATGAGTGGTCTTGTCCACACCAATATCGCTAGCATAGTTAAAACAATTTCTGCACTAACTATAGAGCTACTTAGACTATGGTGATTGAAGTTAATGAAAGTGAAACCTTTCTCATGTTCTTGGGAATTATAAAGATGATACATCCATAAAAGTTATAATTAAACTAATGCTCTAGCCTAAAGAGGTAATTTACAAAAAGGCTTGTAGCTTTCCCAAAAATATTTAAGAGTCCTCAATATTTCTTCATCTTCTTGGTCTTCCTTTAGTCGCCTTTCATCTTCTATCAAATCTTCTATGGTATAACATTCACATAGTTGCCCATCATACCTTTCGCAAAAGAACCTCTTAGGGAAACTACTCAACACACCTTGCCCATTGCAATGAAAGACTCACCAACATAACTTTTAAGCACCACAACTATGGTGACACATGCTAGGACACAAAAGGAACCAAGACCTTCAAAAACTTAAGCTAAAGTACACTACGTGAACTTTCCTTCTTCAAATTTGAAGTGCATCACAATCTGTATGCTTGAATTTCGTTTTTGTGGGAAACTCTGACGCGCGCCAACAGTCTGAGCAGACGGTTCCTTACGCGAGAGAGAGAGAGAAAGAGAGAGGGAGAGAGAGAGAGGTGTGTGTATGCGCGCACGCGAGAACAAAGAAGATTGCGACCGGAAGGTAGCTCCAGATTGAGGAAAACTCGAGGGATTGGATTGCAGAGGTAGCGCTCTTCTCTCCGCATTGGAAATGCATTTTTGATGTGGTTAGTCATCTCTTCATTAGCCCCTAACTATTCTGAGCATGTCCCTGTCTGCTCGCTTGGAAGTTCCAAACATTTTGGAATGTAAAACATTCACCCATTCCACCTGTTTCCTTTTGTTTGCATAACGATCAATAACAGCATCACTTGATGCACAATTGTTCAATGGAGCTGCTCAGATGAAGATTACGGGACCTTTGTAGATGTATTTCTGAGGGTTTAATGAAATTTCAAACGAGTACAATGAGAGAAGGCTAAAATAGAACTTAAAAACCATTCTAAGTCATATCTCATCTTCCATCTCAAAAGATCAGTAGCCTCCATTATTCTGTTTGCCTTCCACAGATTCCCTAGGACCTGCACATCATGTCTGTCGGAATGAAGCTGCCATATAGATATGTCATCATCGAGAGGATTACAGAGGATATGTCACATTGAGGTATAGCAAATATGTTGAGAGGATGGCAAAATCTAGAGAATGGGCTACCATATCTATCATCAATAAGCAATAAAGAATGTCTTTCCAAATAGAGCCATCAGAGATGCCCTTGTATCCTTTTAATCCTCTTCATTATGATTTAAATTCTTTTGGCTTGCCTAAACAGGCTTCGTAACCTTTAATTAGTGCGTAAAACTCTATTCCTTGCCACCTGTTTCACAACAAACACGTACGCATCCCTCTGCTTCAACACCAGCTCCTTGGCTGCCTCAAGCAGACACCTTTAAATAGCAGACCAGAAGCCAGCTCCGTCAGCTCCTCTATGAACAGATCTTGTAAACTTCACTAATCTTCTATGGGTGATGAGAATCTTGCTGGCTGCTACTCTTTATAATCTGAGATACAGTCTGCTCCATTGTGCAATGGGCTACTTGATTTCATAAAGACTTGACAATAGATTAATGTAGACATACATTTCTTCTACCAGAGCAACCAATACTAGAAACATTATGAGTTCGGGGGTGCAGTACCATATGATGCCATGCGCATTCCAGAGAACTTCAAGTATTGGATTTGCTTCCTTGTTCTAAGTCGTCTTTGTTTGCTTCTTATAGAAGCCTCTCTCTCTCATGCTCATCCTATGTGCCTTCCAGTCCAAACATCACAATAAGGAACAACTACCCAAATTCTGGTCCTCAGACTTGTGAAACCATACTCAAGGTTGCAAACTTTTACTTTGGCTTGTGCTCAACCCTGATCTGTGTGACTTTCTCCAGATTTGAGATTCACAACATATAGCAATATGTCAGAGTTTGTTCAAGCCATGCCAAGGGTTTCTCACGTTATCTTTTAGCAAAGTACCATCTGAAGCATCGTTTGTAGAAGCACGAGCCAATATTGACTACCGTCTTTGAGAAGGTGAAAATAGTCTTGTCATGTTGATTCATACATTGGAACAAACATAGCCAGGTTGATGATTCAGCTACT